>CM042553.1:13552519-13692519 GCA_023630585.1 Cranoglanis bouderius
CCAAACTTTACCTCAGTATGCATAGAGAATTCATCATTTACATCTACGAACTGATGACGATCAGTCAAATAAGACCTGAGCCAGGAGAGGGCCGTTCCCTTAATGCCAACAACGTTTTCTAGTCTATCGAGGAGAATAGAATGATCAATTGTATCAAAAGCTGCACTAAGGTCAAGCAACACAAGCATGGAGACACAACCCTGATCAGAGGCCAGCAGTAAGTCATTTACCACTTTAACCAGTGCTGTCTCTGTGCTATGATGAGGCCTAAATCCTGACTGATACATTTCATGAATGTTATTCCTATTTAGGTACAAGCATAGCTGCTTTGCTACAACCTTTTCTAAGATCTTGGAGATAAAGGGGAGATTTGATATTGGCCTATAGCTGGACAATTGACAGGGGTCGAGGTCGGGTTTTTTAATCAGGGGTTTGATAACTGCTAATTTAAAAGATTTAGGTACATAGCCAGAGCTAAGGGAAGAGTTGATTATTTTTAGAAGGGGTTTGATTATTTCTGGAGTAATCTGTTTGAAGAAACATGTAGGTAGGGGATCTAGTATACAAGTTGATGATTTTGAAGAAGAAATTAATGAAATTAGTTCGGTCTCTCTAAGGGGAGAAAAGCACTCTAATCGTTGATCTGATATTGCTATATTATTATCTACAGGGTTAGTAAGACTGTCTAGTTTTAAATTAATAGTCTGAATTTCTTGTCTAATATTTTCAATTTTGCCATTAAAAAAACTCATGAAATCATTGCTGCTATATAATGATTGTGTGCCTGTTTCTGTGGTGGTTTTTTTCCTAGTTAATTTTGCTATAGTATTAAATAAGAATCTAGGATTATTTTTGTTATCTTCAATTAAGGTAGAGTGATAGACTGATCTAGCAGCACTAAGAGATTTCCTATAGTTCAGGAGGCTCTCCTTCCATGCTGTTTGAAATGCTACCAATTTGGTTTGACGCCATTTATGTTCTAATTGTCGAGTGATCTGTTTTAAGGTGCGTGTGTGATCATTATACCAGGGTGCTAGCTTTTTCTCTCTAATTATTTTTCTTTTAAGTGGAGCTACCTTATCTAACGTGTAACGGAACATTGACTCTAAGCATTCAGTCGCCTGATCAATTTCTATTGGATCAGATGGTGATCGAATTGTAGTTGATATCTCTGGGAGGTTATCCATAAAACTCTGTGCAGTAGCTGACGTGAATGTACGTTTGACACAGTGGCGTGGTAAAGTGCATATATTATGATCAATGCGCAATTTACATGAGATGAGATAATGATCTGAGATAGCTTCAGACTGCGGAAATGTGACTATATTTTCTATATTTAATCCGTATGTTAGTATAATGTCAAGAGTGTGACCACCATTATGAGTGGGGCCAATTACATTTTGATTGACCCCTACTGAATCTAAAATAGACACAACTGCTGTTCTCTGTGCCTATGCTTGATATTTTTGTTATGAATAACTTCTTAAACTAAAAGTATAATACGTTAGACACGTTTAAGGTCAACCTCTGACAAGCTAAAAGTAAAGGCTAATACTTGCAAGTTTAAACAAAACCTCTGACAAGTAAAATAAGGCCTAGGCTTGCACGTTGATAGAAACCTCTGAGCTAACAAAATAATGGTTTAATAAAGAAGCTATAAAAGTCTCTGACATAGGAACGTCATTCTAATGAAAACTTCACTCAAAGTTGCTTAGGAGTAAATATCAGTAGAACACTGAGTGCTAACACTTCTAGCATGAACTAGAAGATTATTCTATTGGAGTCAGATAATCAATTAAATGGAGTCAGATATTTAAAGCATATATTAAAACACGCATTAACCTTCGCTGCACCTATTTCCGTCGTTGGTTATAGGAGAGCAGTGGGCTAAGTAATCACCTTTACATATTTTAGCCCTACAGTTTTGGTGACCCCGACGTGATAGAAAATAATTTTGCAACGTGATAAAACTACTTAACCGTCGCAACTAAAACCTTTTTCATGATAACCTCGTTTGATTTGAAATCACACAACTGAAGGTCTCACGTGATTTAATATTAATAATCCAGTAGCCAAGATTCCTTCCTACAGTTGTGACTTTTAAGTGTAAAACCACTTTTCTGAAGTGATCATTGTAACAATCTGTTTAAGTAAAACCCGTCTGATACAAATATCCAGACGTGTCTAAGTGGTCTGTCTACGGCATAGTAAAGTGGCGCTAAACGGCCTGTATTCAGTAACCCGGCCTGAATTCAATTTCACCCGCAGGTTCATAGTTAGTACCCGACGCGATAAAAATTATATATCCGTCGTGCAAAAATCAGAAACAGTCGCATTAAGAAACTAATTTGCCTGCCGATTGTGACTGTATGTGCATTTGGTAACAACTTTTTAAGATTTGAATTAGCAGGAAGTCATCGACACTACACTGAAAGTATTTGTGCCTGCGCTTTGGTTTGACCCCCTCTAAGGTAAGACAAATTTATCTTACTCTTCAGCAGCAGGGAAAGCTATAGGTGCACGATATATAGACATTTGTAGGACGGGTCGGGAAACCCAACAGTGTAGCAGGCACTCCGACACGCACAGTCTGAGGAAGAACCTTAACTTTGTACACAATGGCTGAGGGAAAGGCTAGCGAAGTCCAGCAAGAATTCATGCGAATGTGGGCTGAAGATGTGAGAGAGGCTCTAGTTTATCTTCTGACTGAAGATATAGATGTAAAAACAAACAGTGAGACTGTTTTAAATTGGTTCTTTTCGGAACATAAACGGGAGAGTAGCAGAAAAGCCAGAAATATTTTCTCAAATAAGGCTAAGCATAATAAAATTATATCGGCCGTTGGCTATTTATTGCATCACAACAGCTCGAAAGCCTTAACAGAAAGAAACATTGCGCTAGAAACAATGTGTACCACCGAGCGCGACCACACTGAGGAGATGGAGAAAACGCGTCTGCAAATCGACAGGTTGATATCTGAAAGGGAAATTTGGGAAAAACAGAGTACAGGGTTCAATGAACGCATAGCTAAGCTTCATAGTGAGTTAAAGCGCTACAAGTTAGCCCTGGAGTCAGTCAGTCCTGTTCCTGTACTTTCACCTGTGCATGCTAACGGCCCCGCCCACCAGCAACCAGCTGTAAATGTACAGTCAGCTGGAGCAGCTGGGACGGACCAAGCATACGCACAACCTGTAACGTTCACACATCCACCTCCTAATCTCAGCACAACACAGGCCAAAACATCTAACTCATCAGACATAGCCGTGATAAAAACAGTGACAGGCCCCAACGGGGAGAGATTTGATATTAGCAGACAGCTATCTTTTCAAGAATGTGCAGCATATGCAGATAAACTCGGCCCTCTTCCCTGTACAGGTCCGTTTGAACCGTACCGGAGTAGCTTAATGTTAGAAGCCAGTACATTTAGTCTGGAGTTAAGAGACGTTTGGCAGATAGTGCTCACAACTATCCCACGTGAATTAGTGTCCAAAATTCCAGGAGAGTTACAAAATGGCACAATAATTAATCCTTTACTGGGAGAAACAAACGCTGATGTGCTAGCAAGACTTAAACAAGCTCTTATAGACCTTAGAGGAGACGTTCCGGCACAATGGGACAGAATAATGGGCTTAAAACAAGGAGAGGAATCTTTTGAAGAATTTGCTGAGCACCTTTGGGTAACCTTTAGGGAGTTCTCCGGCTTTGCTGAACCAACTAAAGACAATCAGATTCTGCTGGAGTACCTTAAAAACAATGCAGGTCAATATGTGCAACGGGCACTTTGTTTGGGCGCAAATCCACCTGCAAACACGTTCAATTCGATAGTTAGCTGGGCATCCGAAATAGAAAGGCGTAATAAACAGGACAAACGCCAGATTGCGTCAGTTCAGTGGATAGTAGATGAGAAGCCAGAATTTAAAGCCACAGAAGTATGTTTAAACCAACATATGCAATCCCAGTCACATACTAAGCAAGGAAAATTCTGTTCCTTCTGCCACAAAATTGGCCATGCGGTCCAGAAGTGCTGGTCTTTAGGGAACGGACGTCCACCACCTTATTTCCTTCGGCGCAAAAATGCACATTCAGGTCATACAGCTCACATAAATGTGCCTGTGCAAAAAACACTGTGTGAGCTTATAGCTCTAATTAATGAAGTGCCAAGAATTTTAGGGCTTTTAGCAAAGGGCTTAGCTGTCCTCTAATATTAAACATTGTTTTTGATGATGCCATGGTTAATGACCTTCAGTGCTTTATGTACTTCCCTCCTGACAAAGATTTCTGAGATGTCCAAATAACGATCTATTGTAACAGACTGGCTTAAAAACTCTTTGACATCTGAATTAAGCTTATATTGTTAAAATCACAGTTTCTTACATCAAATACAAACACTACTGTTTTTATAGGAACACATGGCATTTAGACTAATGTGGCTTTAGCTGATGTTGAATAGTTGTTAATGCATTATAGTGTACTTAGGCTAATGTAGCTAAAGTTGTTACAGTTGTTAATGTACTGAAGTACATTTAGACTAAAGTAGTTAAAATTGTAGCATAAGACTGGGTTTGGGTAAAAACTGTAGCATTTAGGCCTACCAAAGTTGTAAATGTTAACCACAGCCAGTGATCTTACGTTTCAGATTAAAACTACAATCTGATCTTGAAATAGTCATTAGATTATTCAAGACTCTGTTACCTATGTTGAACATTTTCTTATCTCTCCTAATGGCATTGTGTGGGTTATTTCTGCCATAAATAACACCAACAAAGCCCTACAAAGGAGTAGAGTTGACTGTTGAATTTAAACTTGTAATGCTTCTCCCCACAGCATTTAGAGCTGCTACACCTCTGTAGTTAATATAAAATGCTCTCACACAGCAACAGGATAGTAAATAGAGCCAGTTCACAACTTGAGCATTATTATTATTATTACTATGGCTCCCTGGTTTAGCACCAGGATTTTTCCAAATTTTGCAACACTAATTGATAAAAAATAAATGTCATATTGCCTCTTGCTGGAGCATTTTATTTATATTCATCTCACAAGTGCTGTGGAATTCCCAATCTTCAATTGTCCAAAGCCATTGATTAATTTTCTATAACAGCACGCCTTGTCATGCTCTATTGCTTACGCTTAAGTAAAACACATAGTCACACACATAGTAACAGACACACATAAGGAAACTAGGTGTCTTAATACATATAGAAATTAGCCTGCCAGTGGGTGTTCTAAGCACCCTACATTGACCCTAGGTGTGAATGTGTGTGTGTGTATGCGCATGTGTGAGAGTTTGTGTGAAGCCTTTGTAATGGGCTAGTCTCCCATTCAATGTTTATTCATGCACCCAGTGTTTCCAGAAGAAACTCTGGATCCACTGAGATTTGTATATCAAAAAAAAAAAAAAAATGGGTCATTCACATTAACATCTTAATTTTTCTTTTTTATTTCTCTACCTTTTTGTTTGTTTTAACTTTCAACTAGATTATATTAGACTACTTCTCAGTACCTGAGGAGGGTATCAGTATAGTCTACTCAACACGCAGAAAATGTATTTATATAGTTTAACAACTGTTATAACTACATACCAGTTAAGCACAAAATCAGGTTTATTTGTGAACCAATATCACATCCTTTTATTCTTCACATTTGTGAGATTTTATTTTGAGTTTTATTATTCATAGTCCTACCATATTAAATCATTTAAGTTTGCTTCCACTATAGCTGCTGAACTACATGCATAGGCTTTTTAAGTTTAAAAACTATATTATGAGTTAAATTAACTCTTCTATGAGAAATATATGTTCAGTTTGTACAGGAGCAACTTACCTTCAATATCTATTGAGTATATTGTCATTTTTAAATAACATTAACGCACACCCTTTTATACATCCTGAGCATACTTTTCTAGATTTAATCATTTATTAGAGATTGTTATCAAGGATCAGGTTATCAAATGGGACCAAATGGTTTAATCACTTAAAGATAAAAAAAATATTCACCACATTGTTGTTTCCATGAAATATGAAACTATGCCATGTGTATGTTGTCAGTCTGAGTTTACAGTTGCAATATGTGTCAAATGGAAGTATATCAGTGTATCCAAGTGTTTGTCCAAATAACAGAGAAAAGTTTCTGAAGGATTGAGGACCTCTTCGAAATATGGGGTCTCCTGCGTCCCACATAGGAAGTAAGAAGAAACTTCAAAATGGGACATTCATGCATCTTGGACAAGAGAACCACAGAACACTGATTCATCTTTCTGCTGGAAGGAGAGACACCCTGCTGGGAGGGGCACAGGAGCCCACACCAAGCAACTGACTTCAGCTGCAACAGAGTGCAAACCAGACAGCAAGATTCCTGACCAGTTACTCCACACAGCTAAAGATGCCTGGTGGAACTGAATCTTCAGGAGTCGTGTCCTGGTCAGATCTGCCCTTCAACCTGTGATGACTGCCACATGTTCTCGGGCCGTTAAAATGGCTCTGCATTCAGACGTCCCGGAGGAGGGATTTGTAGTAGATTTATAAAATTGTGGCAGTAATGCGATTAAGGTTAAAATGATCAGGAATGTGTTTCAGAGATACCAGGTGAACTAAAACTGGTTATCTAAACTGTGTTAAATTACAGTATTCCTCAGGGCATGTTTGGTGTCATTTGTATCCATATTTCATGGTGAACGATGTGGTGATATCATAAATATCATATAGTTTAGGAAATAACATTTACAATATATGTTATAATAAGTGCTCTTTACACACACACACACACACACACACACACACACACACACACACACACACACACACACACACACACACACACAGGCACCCCCTGGTTTGCATGAACTCATTCTCAGGAACTTAACTAACATACAGCTCCTTAAAGTGAGATAATCCTGCCATAAAACACATTGGGGTCCACTCTGCCAAACAACACACTATCTCACCTCCATCTGACATCCTGGTCACTAGGCATTTTCTAAGAGGCTCAGGGGTATAAAAGGATATGCTTGGAAAAGAACAGGTTTCTTTCTCTTTGACTATTCTGCTTCCGAGGTTCATGACGCTGACTATAATCTTGTAAGCTACTCTTGACTCTATTTTATGTATCTTTCAATTGTATCCTCATATTAAATGCATTTGTTATCTTACTTCTAAATACTCTGTGCCTATGCTTGATATTTTTGTTATGAATAACTTCTTAAACTAAAAGTATAATACGTTAGACACGTTTAAGGTCAACCTCTGACAAGCTAAAAGTAAAGGCTAATACTTGCAAGTTTAAACAAAACCTCTGACAAGTAAAATAAGGCCTAGGCTTGCACGTTGATAGAAACCTCTGAGCTAACAAAATAATGGTTTAATAAAGAAGCTATAAAAGTCTCTGACGTAGGAACGTCATTCTAATGAAAACTTCACTCAAAGTTGCTTAGGAGTAAATATCAGTAGAACACTGAGTGCTAACACTTCTAGCATGAACTAGAAGATTATTCTATCGGAGTCAGATAATCAATTAAATGGAGTCAGATATTTAAATCATATATTAAAACACGCATTAACCTTCGCTGCACCTATTTCCGTCGTTGGTTATAGGAGAGCAGTGGGCTAAGTAGTCATCTTTATATATTTTAGCCCTACACCTGTGAAAATGGTGTTTTCTCCATTTAGCTGTAATTCCTAAACAGTTAATGCAATGTTTTTGTTAAACCCCTTGAATTAAAACCGAAAGTCTCCACTTCAATCACATCTTGATTGCTTCATTTCAGATCCAATTTGGTGGTGTACAGAGGCAAAATTAAGAAAATTTGTGTCGCTGTCCAAATACTTATGGACCTGTTTGCACATCATAGGCTCACCAAATCTGGGCAGTTGAAGATTGATAAAAGACCTGTGGCCACTGTAGCCTCATATTCCTGTTCTTGGCTGACTAGAGTGGATCTCAGTGTTCTTCTCAGTGGATCTGGGTTTCTGCTAACCATCTGCCAGTCTGCCCATTCTCCTCTGACCTCTCTCATCGACAAGTTTGTTTTGGGCACCATTTGAGGTAAACTCTAGAGATAGTTGTGCATGAAAAGCCCATCTGGCACCAACAATCATACCATCATCAAAATCACTGAGATCACATTTGGTCTCCATTCTGATGTTAGATGTGAAAATTAACTGAAGCACTTGACCTGTATCTGCATGGTTTTATGCTTTGCACTGCTGCCGCATGATTGGCTGATTGGATCATTGCATGAATGTGCAGGTCTACAGATGCTCCTAATATAGTAGACATGAGTGTAAACATCAGTGGACAGATTGACTTGATGCTGACATTATTAAGTGTTAACCACGTTACATTAACTTGCTAGATGATTTTGCCAGATTATATTTTTAAACTTAGTTGTTGGGTAGCTAACCAGTGAACTTCTGGTGATTGTGAAACAAAATCTCTCAAAATGAAACATGGTTCATTCAGATTAGAAAGAAAAGGGAGGTCTTCACAGGTGGGTGTCTGTAAATCCAGACAATTTGCCTGCATGCAAAGTGTTGAGTTATTCATCTGCTTGTACACATCTCTGATGTTTTATTGTACAATCACAATACAGTATTTTTACTCTCAACCATTTTGTATAATGTGCAAGTGTATAAACAGGCAATCCATGTGTATGCACATGTATTAACTAAGGAATAAAACAAGACAGGGAGAGCTGCTATAAGAAAATCAACAACTGGGTGGTGTCATGGGGCCAAACATGAAGTAGTTACTGTTACCATAGCCAAGATCCAATAACAGAACATCCTGAAGTATTTTATTCCTCCAACAGGGTGAATATCGCTGAAGTGAGACACTTTAGGACCCAGCAAGTGCACAAATATGTCAACAACTATTTTACAAATTTAGCATTTGATCAGATCAAAACAGACCAGCCTGATGTTAAAATCAATCCAAATAACTTTATTCAGTGTCCAAGTTAGTAAAGCTGACAGTTTAAGATTTCCTATGTCTCGAAAGCAAAACAATTTACACCAGCTCAATAAATTCAGAATTCAACATGCCTTTTAAAGAAATGGCACAAATTCAAATCATACATTTGTGTATAGAATGGCTTACAGGGAGGATGAATACTCAGGATAAATACTTCAAGTAAATGGCACATTTACTTTGATAATTATAGATCTAAAATTAGCTTTAGTCTGGATTAGTACTGGATTCTGTCTCATCATCGGAGTAGTAAATGGCACAGACTCTTAATGCTTGGTCCTCTTCAATGCATGTTTACTGTTGCTATTACAAAAACATTGCCCTTACTGAAAAGGAATCACTAAAACACAGAAAAAAATTAGTCTGGGACAAGAATTAAGCAAAGAAAAGTGGCATTGTGTAGTTAACTATGACAGTGCAATTCAATATACTGCAATAACAGCATGCAGTTGGTTGTGTGCTGCAATAATAGTTAATATTTCTATGACTAAAAAGTAAGCATATTCAACAAAATAGATAAACATTAAGGCTTACAGAAAAAAAAAAAAGAACTGCCAAAAAGTGAACTAAATAGGTGAAACCTTTCAAACCATAGCTTTGCGGTAGTAATATAGACATCAAGAATAGCTGAAGACACTGAAGCTCTGCAAATCCCATGCTGCCAAACAGATTTTTTATTTATTTATATTATATATTATATATAATAGCCTGGGTATCAAATTGTTATCAAAACGTGGTTCAAATTGGCTGAAGGAGATTGTACTAAAATTGTCACAAAAAAACAGCAAGCAATCAGAATCTGAGCTGATTTCAGAGGCAGGATGTAGCTGATCACACTTCTAACAGTTTGGTATCCAAGCTAAAGTTGTGTGGCACAGTAGAGGAAGCCGACAAGAAAAACCATCAACTGTTCATTCACACATGAAAAGGTTTCACTACAACACACTATAGCAAGAATACAATCATGCATTTTACCCATCCCCCACCACAAAACCGGCATTTTTAGAACACGTTCGCTGGCAGCACATACAGAGAGGAATACTGGAAAAGAATGAAAACAAAGCGATCAATATCTCAAGACATTTACACACAGAAAATTACTCAAATTGAAGAGCACGATCTTGAGGAGCCACACAGCAACTTCATGCTTTTCTTGTATCTTGATTAGTAGTCTTCATGATACCTACATGTGGAGTGAAAAGAAAACAAGAAGTCTTCGTACGTGATGTGCGTCGAAATATTGTCGATTGATCCCGAAAAGATCTTTAGGGAACAGCATGTGCTATTTTGACTTACCTCATCTCCTCTCTCAGTTGGAGTTCCTTTGTCGCAAATTCTTGTCTTTGTGGTTTGTAGCGGAGTTGCTCTTCCTGAAACACAGATCATCAGCAGTGTTTCCTTAGATTCCTCAGCAATTCACTCAAAAAGCAAGTGCACAAAAACTTTTTAGAAGTGGAAAGTAATGTGAGACTTACAGTGGGGCTGATCCTGAGTCATCATCTAGAGTCATCAGGAAAGCACACAAGAGTGGAAAAATATAAACAACCTTGTTAGATTCTGGCAAGTGACTGGAAATATTTGATCAGGTTTTACATCTACAAATGTCAAGTTATCAGATGACTGGACTTGTTACATTATATGGAAGCAAGTCAGCACACAGTTTAATGCATGTCTTAAGTGAGCTATGGCAAGAAATCTTACATTATTAGCCTGCCCATCAATAATTATTGGATAATTATACCCACAATGTGTGTGGCATAACTTAAACACTAATATTCCATGCACAATGCAGTTAATCATGCATCATAATGACTAAACAAATATGAAAAGTTCAACCAAGTATACGTTTTCCATGCAACCTCAAAACCCACAGCAGTTCCTATGATTGAAAATGTCATCCCCCCACCTTTATTTTCACACTGACTTTATATACTGTCTCTGAGCAGTGAGAAAGACTGCAATTCACCAGCATAACCCATGCAATGAGTCTGATGCAGAAAGCATGCACAACGATGCTGCTAAACCTCTCCTGAGCCCTGAAATATTACGTGTTATTTTACCAAATACCTGGATAGAGCAATAAATAAATCTGGCCTGGATTAGGTCAAACCTTTTCAGCCCATTCATTGGATGTAGTTGGAATCAAAAATAGAGATTTAGTTGTTTGACCACAAGTTTACAGTTTTGTTTTTTAAAGCCCCCTTTACCCAGTAATCAATGAAAGAGCTGTTTGCTTTTCACCATTTCTAGCAGCAGCAGCTACTCTAAGCAAGAAGCGCATCTGGACTTTAAAGGGAAAAAAAAAAAAAAAAAAAAAAAAAAAAACACTTCTCCATGTTCCTAGCCTGAGTAAAACCACTTCAGCCTGACATGCAGTTTTGAACACTTACCACAACGTAAAAGCAGCAGCGAACAGAGAAATAAACAACGTAAATAATAAAACACAGACCCAAACTAAATCACTGCAATACTTTTCCAAGAGATAAAAATGTATACAAGAATGCAAAAAACATGATGAAACAAGGTCAGGCATCCTTAAAAAGTACATTTAAGAAGGAAAAAAATCTGATCACTGATGACACACATTCATTGTACATTCAGTGGGCTGCAAGCAAAGTTAGTTAAACCAGGTGACTGATGCATACCATCATTAATCTCGTCAGGCTTTCTCCGCTTCTCATAGATGAAGATGATGGTGACGAGGATGATCACCTCAGCCACAATGCCTAGAAAGGGCCAGAGAGCAGCCAAACGGCTACGCACACGAAGCTGGATCTTGGTGAAAGCCTGGCCCAGATCGTTCTGCCCACTGCACTCATAGTTGGCAGCATCCTCATTATTCAGGTCATTGATGATCAGCGTGGAATTGTTGGGCAGGTTCCTGATCGTATACTTCCCAGTGCCATTGATGGTCTTGCATGGAACATTAAATATTAGAAAAATATTAGTTTACATTAAAAGGTGTAGTACAGTGAATGCAACCCAAATGCCCAAAACCAAGAATTATATAGTCACACAAAAAAATTCTTGGCTGAAATGAAACCAAAATTCAGTACAGATCTTTTAAAAGCAGAAACTGAAAACCCAGTCACTGCAGCATTGCCAAAAGTACTAATGCTTTCAATAAACAGTGCTAGTTTTCAATGTTAATAATCTCAGTAAGGTGCAAGTCATCAAAACTTATGATTATCACCAATATGGTGATACTTTACAGAGAAATATGTAAACAAACATGCATACAAAAAACAAAAAACAAAAAATCTAATACTGAATTACACTGTCCAGTAAGTGTTCCCACCAACACTACAACTTAGGTCAATGTAAAACTTTTAGAAATCAGTGACTTCAAGAACTCAAAATGCAAAAGGCTACATTTCTCAGACTAGACAAAAAGCTCAATACATATATACTGCACATTACAGTCATACCTCCTTGCCTACGTCAGTGAGTTTTTGCCAGCTCCAGTCAGTGATGAGGGGGAAGCTGTGGCACTCACACACCAGCACCACCTTGTCATTCTCATTACCATTCTCAGAGTGCTTGGGGGCCCCAATATGAGGAGGACCTATTGGGGAGGGGGGGACAAAAAACAAAACACATTGCATTAGTTAAAGTATTGGTTACAACCTCAATCTAACAATTTACAACAAAAAAATTTTTTTTGCTGAAGTTTGTAAGAAATTGTGAGTGACCATGAAATGTTTCATAAATACTCGAATGCCAAATTTACACCATAATGTCTGTGCTGCTCTGTGAAGCCTACTTGTCTAACAAGGTCAAACATTCTTACCTTTTACCTCGATGAATGCTTCAGCTGGATTCTCAGAATCAAAGACACAAGAATAGATTCCAGAGTTGGTCTCAATCTTCGAAATGCTGCCAACAGAGAAAACAATAAGAGTGTTCAGTTCCAGGAGCTTCCTAAATATTTCATTTGTCCAGAGAGGCTTGCTTAGACAACTCCATGATCTCTCATTCCACTACTGCTCGTAACCTTGGGGTAATCGTGGACAATCAACTGTCCTTTTCATCACATATTACTAATCTAACACGGTCCTGTCGGTTTATCCTTTACAACATTAGAAGGATTCGTCCATTTCTAACACAGGCCACTCAGTTGCTTGTGCAGTCTCTTGTCATTTCCAGACTAGACTACTGCAACTCGCTCCTGGCAGGTCTACCTTTGAGTGCCACCCATCCTCTACAGATGATCCAGAATGCAGATGCACAACTTGTTTTCAACCTCCCCAAGTTCTCTCACACCACCCCATTGCTGCGTTCGTTTGTTGTAATCGTACGAACCAGAAATGAAATATTCATTGATGGAGAATTTAAAGCACTCTTGTATGTCATTCTGGATAAGGGCGTCTGCTAAATGCTATAAATGTAAATGCCTGGAGTGATTTGGATAATTTTCCTGCTCAAACCATCACCTAAACAGAATAATTAGGCAATGAGTTTCACTCGGGGGTCTCCACAGACTAGAGCGAGGCACATTTACCTTAAGATCTCTTCAGACATTTGGAATAGGCCACAACACAATATTCCCTCTGAATAAGGTGGTTTCTGACAGAGGGAGGTAACCAAGTAAAAACAGATGGTTTCCATTTGGCAAGTTGCTATCACACCCCCATAGTTACAACAATCACAGGTCTATTGTGCTCCAGTGAACGAATTAGTCATTGCTGGGGTGGTTAGACCCTGCCAGCTCTGGTCTACATTCAAAGCTGCCAACCAGCACTATATCCCTACCTTACTAGGAATCAACTTGGCTGTGTTTACAACCTAATACATAGAACTGTGTGAAACTTCTTCATTCTTTGACCAGTGCTCATCTAGAATCAGTTTTTGCATTTTAAGGCTTAATAATATTCCATGAGAGTAACATGAGATGGCCAAATCTTTGAGCAGTGTGGGTAGTAAGTGTGATGAGAACGTACGTGTACTCAGTGTAGCGCGCTGTGCTGCCATTCTTGGTGCTATCGATAACCTTGCCGTTTTTTTTCCAGTGGTGGCCTTTGACTGCAAACGCTGAGTTGGTGATGTTGCAGCTGAGAGTGGCAGAGGTCAGGTTGCTCAGCTCTTTTGGATTAACCATAATCACAGGCCCTGCAGAGGTACAAGTCCAAAAAATAAAATAAAATCATTCTGTGCATCAATGGAACATTTAAATGAATCTGCTGGTAGGGAATTGCATAGGCCAGACTACCCAGTGGCCAATACTAACAGATGGTCTAACCCACAAGAGATGCCTCCTTTAACATCTGACAAATCTCAAACTATTTAGGTCAAGAAATGTTTACTATATATAGTAATATAGCTACTAGTATAGTTATTTCAGAATTTAAAATATGAATAACAAATCAGAGGCACAAAGCTGTCAATGTTCAGAGGTAACAAGTGTACTGAAGAGAGGGGGTGACTCCCCTGAAAGATTTCTAAAGGTCAAGAAGGGAAGTTATATTAGGACTACAAGTTAGAGGGAAACAAAATGGAGTGCTAACAAATACAGGCGATGATGGGAGTGAAGGGCTTTAATCAACCAGGAAGTGGACTGGAATTCAGGTAATGCTTAAAAGCTTGACAGATAATGTTGAATAAAGCAAAACAATGCAATATGAAGGGGGTGGGAGAAATTATTTGAAATGAAGCAAATAATTTACAGGCCACTTTATATTCCAATGGCATAATTTTACCTCAGAAGAAATAGAAGTTAGTACTGTTTAAAAGAGAAAATATTAGGGAGCCCTGAACACAGTCCACATAACCAGTGTTAGCACACACAGACAACAAAATGGAAATCTCACACTTCCTGTAGCAGCTGTAGTTTAAAAAAAACAAAACAAACAAAAAAAAAACTAAACAGAGCATCAGTTTGCTAAATCAGGTACAGTAATGTCGGTGGGCTGGTCTGTGGTGGAAGGGAAGACACAGGAGGAGCATTACATGGGTAAGAACTGGAATCTAAGGGCTTCACATCCTCTAACTGTGGGCTGCTCCTCTACATCACACCACTCACTTTCAAACACAATAACATTGGCCTGTGAGCGGATCCACTTGACTTTGGGCAGTGTCCTCAGGGCGTTGCGGTCGGGGTCGTTGGAAGCACGGCACTCGTAAACACCAGTGTCGTTGAATGTGAGATTGTAGAGAAGCAGGGTGCTGGCGCCATGCTGGATGTAGGTGGTGTTGATGCGCACACGATCATGCCAAGCTCCTTCAAAGAGCTGAGAGGCTGTCTCATTAGGCTCATCACCCTCTATAAACCACCACTGCACCTCTGGAATGGGGTTCCCTATCACCTCACAGTGCACTACAGCACTGTCACCTACCAGCTTTGTCTGAGACATGGGTGACTTTATGAAGCCCGCTGTACATAAAGGACAATAAGTGGCAAGGATCGATTTTGGATTCAGAGCAACAGTTCATTGGAATGATGAATAATAAGTGATGGTAATGTTGACGGTTCTCAAAAGAAAAAGAAAAAGAGGGGGGGTAACAAAGAACAAACAAAAAGAGCAGATTGTTAGAACAAAGAAGGCAATGCAAAGTATAACTTAATGCCCAGAACCAAGCAAGCATTACTATGCAAGAACAAAGGCTAGCTTGCATGAATGTAGATACTGCATGACACCCAAATCCATGATGGAAAAAAGTAGCTCTTGAAAAGCAATGAAACAGTCAGGACATGCAGAAAAACTTGAAAGAAAACATTTTTTTGTGGAGGCACTGAGAACAAGTTAAATGGAAAAGCTAGGAGGAAAATAAAAATAAAAAAATGATATGACTCATGGCATGCTTAATAACTTCTAAAGAATATAAAGTCACACCAGGGCAATATTGTTTCAGTTTTACAGAAGATCAAGCACTCTTCCGATGATTCTTGGAGGCTACGTTTTGTTTCAGAAAACAAAGCCTGCACACAAAAGGCAGGCTCAATTTAAACCCCTATGAAGATATTTCAATGGAGCTTCTCAGAACAATATACAGAGTGGATAACCTGGGAGCATGTGCGTGTCCAATTATTAAACAAACTTCAACATCAATGCTGAGAACACGGAGATCCTAACAAAATTTGTTTTTTCCCCTTAAACATAGTGCAACAGTACATTTGTCAAAACAGAAGTGTGGAGTCCACATATGCTCTCCATTATATTTCACAGATGAAATAAAAAGCTCAGCTGTATGACCACAGGATCGGTAGAATACTATACCAGTTGGAGTGGGTCGAATAAAACAGTGATGAACTCGGAAGCAGTCAGTGCATGTGATTCAATATCATTTGGCCTTTAAACTGGAACAGGCTGCATCTGTTATCTATTACTAAAGGTTATCTTTCCTGCATTAATAGTATAATATCAGATCTGACTACACAAACT
Source organism: Cranoglanis bouderius (assembly GCA_023630585.1). Lineage (NCBI taxonomy): Eukaryota > Metazoa > Chordata > Actinopteri > Siluriformes > Cranoglanididae > Cranoglanis > Cranoglanis bouderius. Next base: position 13,568,863 of record CM042553.1, read on the forward strand.
TACTAACCTCATGTCATGCTGCAAATGCTCAATTTGTCCTATCACATGTTAAAGTAAAATATTTATTAGCCATCCTAGGGACTGCTCGTCATAGATCATGAACACAAAAACATTCCTCCATTCATCTGTAGATGTTCTGACTGGAAATCAATTTACTATGAATTAGGATCATACCAGCTGCTGTTTATAAGAGTTCTGTCAAATAAAGGACACATGCAATGCTCCTTCTAATATGTACAATCCATAAACTTTAGCTTGAGATCACAGACGCTAGCCAGGATGTGGCCTGACTCATCTTGAATAGAAGGCGGAAGACATTACAGTATTCTGAAATGTCTGTAATGTTATATACTATCAGGGTATATTATGCTATAAATCAGCACATGCTGAAGAAAAACACAGCAGTAGAAAGAAAATTAACGTGACAATAAAATGATGAACAGGCATGAGCATACAAATCTTGCTGATTTCAGTGACATTTATGGGAATTCAGCAAGTTCAAAGTCTGCTAAGTGGTGGTTAACTTTTTGCTGTCTTTACTACCACTGAGTAAATCTCTCCTTTCCTCACTGACAAAGCGAAATTACAAATAACTGTAAACCGAGGGTAAAAGTTTTTACAGAATTTTATAGGATTCCAGGAACTTAAAATGAGCAACATATTCCCCCATATTCAGAATAATGAACTTGCAGCTTTTTTTCCTGCTGAAAAGTTTGTTCTCAAATTTGGGGGGGAGCAAATGAATAATAGTCCACTGACTGATCTTTCTTGGAGTTTGTATCACTAGAACTCATGATACCCTGCTAGTTACTACCTGGAGGCACCGGTGTGTTTCTCTGTAATTTTGCAAGTCAAACTCAGTTATATTATGTGACAGTGAGTGAATTTTTTGAGTGAGGAAAGAAAGAAGGGGGGGGGGGGGGGGAAACCCACAGATTTGATTTAAAAAAAAAAAAAAAAAAAAAACCCACACAGAACATAGACTGGGTTTCACACACACAAAACGGTCTTGAGAAACATTAATTCCTACAGAGTGAGAGAATAAAATTTAAGGCAGTGGAACTAATGTTTTTACAAGACCGTGCACAGTAATACTGTATTCCATAAGGCAAAAAATGGCATTTTGGAGTCTAGAGCACATAAATGTATCTAAATACATCATGATTATGGCATCTTTGACTAAACCACAACTAAATGATGCAGTTCATTGCTTACCCAGCTCAATTATGAAGTACAGGATGTTCCGATAATGTTACACAACAATGTTGTGAAATCTGACCGATAGTGAGAAATGCCCCAGTGAACAAAATGGCAGTCACTAGTCAGCCATCATGTTGAAACAATATCAGACCCACTCGGCTCTAGATAAATACCTGCATGCTCTTGTTAACCCAATTTTCCAGGCTGCGCCGAGCTGAAGACAGAAGGCTCGAGGGAAAATCTCATTTTAATTCTGATGTGGAGCTCCAACAGCACAACTATTCTCAGCTAACGGTGTTGCTGCTGTTGCCTTCTGACGACCTCAACCTTTACCTGTTACTCATAGCACAAAGGTGGTCCTAAAATGACTTCATGCCAAAAACAAAACTGGGTGCCATCTATTAGCAGTGTGTAGAGAGTGCCAGGGTTTAAGTACAGGTTCACCTCAGCTGCAAAGCACACAGCCACCCCTGCCATACCCAGGCTCTATTTCTAACCATGAGGTGGATTAGGTGGGGATTAACAGGTGCTGACATTCATTTAGCTGTGGCAAAACAAGTCATGGCATGAACACAGGGAATTTGTATTAAAAATAAATATTTTTTAATTAATATCTTTTATCAGCAAGTTACTGGCAAAGTGTCCAGCATTCAAGCCTCATGTTTTCTGCTTGGCAGCATGTCGGTGTGGATTTCTGCTTCATGGCCATTCACAGTGCTGGAAAATTATAACGAGCTTACACTAAATCCTTTAATGACTGAGACCTGCCTGAAAGGTACATTGTCCATCAAATTGGGTGCACTGATAAGCCAGGGTTGTTTTTTTTGTTTTTGTTTTTAAATACAGTGCATGCTAATAACATTTTGGTTAAAAACAACAGTTTGAAAGAAACAGGTTTTATACTTAACCCGATATGAGAAACGGGGAATTTCCAAATGCCCATAAGATACAGGCAGATAGAAAACTGGTCTAAAGTAGTCTAACCAAGTATGTAAATGTTAACAAGATGCCATTATCAAAAATATAACGCGGTTATTTGCAAGGGCTGTAATGTAACCTAATCATTTAGGCTCAAAATTTAGCGGGATGTGAATTTAAAATGTAACGTAACTAGTGGTAAACTTGCGACCTAACCCACAGCGGAGCATAAAGTCTCATCATAACCTGAATTTGGAGGCCGTGAGCTAAATTAGTTTTGCAACCCAGAGTTTGTGGGTTCACTTAATTCGTGTTATACATGTGGCGCGTTGCTTTCCGTAGCCGAAATATAATTAAGCTATACAGGTTAACAGCTGGTGGGTTATCGAGACATTTTAACTAGCTTAACTAACAGTTACGCAAGAGCTCGACTAGCTGATTTAGTCACCTTAGTAACGCCGTCGACGACTAATATTCATTAATATTAAGAACATTAACGTTGGAACGCAAATTATATATATATATATATATATATATATATATACATACATACATACATACATACATACATACATACACACACACACACACACACACACACACAAAATAAGGTGTTGCTAACCAAGTTAGCAAACTGCCTAGCTAGCTCACGCGAACCACTTGGCGTGCGAGGAAATCCTTTTACTAACGTCGAAAAACCTTTAAAGCGCAATAAAACTGTCGTATCTAATATAATACATTACATGAAACTCATCTATAACAAAAATCACTCAATACCATGTCCATTTAAAACAAATTTAAACAGATAACATCTCGTTTTTGGGGAAACAGACAGGCTAGTTTGTAGCATTCAATGGTGGCTGGTCAGCGATAAACGCTGAAAGACATCGGTCTTACCTGTCTCCGCAAAGGCCTGCTGAAAACTAAACAAAATAGCACCAAACACACACAGCATCCGCATGTTGGCTCCTCACGCTTGTTAACGATTTATCTCGAATGAAACACTACACTTTAAGTGTAAAACTTGCCGTGAATGTACAAAACAAGAGCAACACTCGAGCGCTCGATATTTTCTGGCTAGTCGTTCGCTCGTCGTCCTCTATTTGATCCTGACGCGGACGAGGACGCGCACGTACACACAATAAAAACGTGTTTGCGTCATCAGGTCCCGTCGCTCGCGACGTGCGCGAGACTGACTCACAATCCGATTGATGTAAACAGTGGACTACTATAGGTGTGTAAAATAAAGCTGCGTAATCTGAAGTGTGAACATAAAAACGTATGTATTTGGGAGACAGAAAAATAATCTTCCAGTGTTAATCAATAATGTTTTTCGATCAAGATATATTTTGTTGTTTTTATAGTATGTGAATCGCAAATATCGATAAAAAGTTCTTTTCGGCTGTATTTCAGGTTCTTCCTTAATTGCCTGTTAGCATTACCTCTTTATGCACAAACACAAACCAAACTGCGCTTTGATACCTGTGACTATTGCACAACCTATTTTATTTGTTTATTTGTTTGTTGGTTTTGTTTGTTTGTTTATTTTACAGAACATTAACAATGCCTGTCAGCATATCCGGTGATCAAACTTTCAAACTTAATTTTACTGCTTTATTCCTTGTTCAGGAATTATTGTTAAAGGAGTGTACTGCTTTCCTTTCACCTATTGTTTGGCAGATTGAATCGACTCTTTCATCAAGGTTTAAATCCTCCATCCAGTCCATTATAAAGCAGTCAAAACTAAACTTGCCAGATGATGCCTATGAGCCTAAAGCCATTTTCCAGCCCGGTTTAAAGGAGAAAAAAAAGAGGAAAACAAAAAGACACAATGCTGCTATCTAGTGCCAACTCCTGATATAAGCACACACTAACAGCTAGGAGGGTTTATAGGGTTTAACCCAGTATTGCAGTATTCATGTATAAGTTTCATGTTTTGGCATATTACGAATTTTATCATATATTCACTTGAGTCAAATTGTGAAAGATTCCCCCCCCCACTGTTCTACAGGTTATTTGTGAATGTCGAAAATCAAAACTAAAATGCTTTCTGTGTGAAAAAATATTTATTTTAGCACAGCATTCTTTTTTTTTATTTTATTATTTATTTATTTTTTATAACCAATGAACAGAGAATACCTAAGTAATTAAATGCATATATTAATATGGAAAAAAACAGCACAAATTACGCCTGCTTTATGTTGAATCCTTTATTATATATGCGTTTAACACACACATACACACACACACACACACACACACACACACACACACACACACACACACAATAGAATGCTTGAAAAGATCAGCATGTCACACCTGTTGAGTTATATCTCCTGTTTAAAGTGTGACAGTGTCACTTTTTGGTTAAAGGTTGTGACTGCTGACTGAAAAATAAGAAGATGTAAGGACAGACTAATTTATTTTGCAATCCTTTGGGTATTGCAGTAGTTTCAGAAGTATCAAGTATTGTAAGTATTGTGAATGATCATCCTTGAAGCTTTTCCCTTAAAAGGGACATCCATACTGTCTATGTAAGTGTTTGATATCATGGTTTTTGTGCCAGGCCTTAGTCCGAAATATTGTGCAAAAAATAATCAGTTGACTAAAGTAGTTATGGCTAGGGGGGTTCGGGGGAGCAGATTATTAAAAAAAAAAAAAAAAAAAAGCACTTAAATGCCCGTTTCTAATGACTTTATTCACAAGCACTTTTAATACTTTTCATTGGTTAAATATTTGTAAAACACAGACGAACGTAAAGGGTGACCAATAGCATTGATGTATGAAAAAAAAAAAAGACGAAATATGGAGATACAAGTTCTGATGTATGCCACTAAATGAAGCTCAATTTATTCATTAATATTACGCCAAACAGAGAATTGTTCATTTAAAACACTAGCTACTATAATCATTAAGAACAGCTGCTAGTTAATGTAGCTAGCCACAGTACATGTTGAGAAGTGGGTGCCATCCTGTGAGAATTGCTATTTCTGTTGGTGAGTATTTCTATGAGTATGAGTTGGAGGCTATTTTGCTATTAAAAAAACATTCCATTGTCCACTTTTCTCGCTGGATGACAGTGTGACATACTATGGCAGTTCTTGATGCAGCAGCACTGCCCTACCATGGTGACGTTTTCCAGAATCACGACAGAAAATGAAAACACATAGTCTCCAACTCATAACTCCAACTCACCAACAGTGGGAGTGATCCTCACACGATGGAGCCCCCATCCCAACATCCAACACGGTGTGACGTGAACTAGCTGGCTAACTGGTAGCTATCCATACAACTTACAAGCTTGTCTTCCTCAGGCTTTTCTACTCCCATGACCTGTTGTTCATCCTCCTCTGTCCTCTTCCTCTTAAATTTTTGTTGGATGCTCATCTCTGTGTGAACATTTTGACTAATATTACCATTAAATAATTATTTCGATAACAAAACTGTTGATCAAATGTCCCTCCCATGTATAATGGCTCCTACGACCATGCTCTCAATGGCTCATTTGTGTATTTAGATTAGACTCCTCACATAAGTCACTTTGAATAAAGGTGTTTGCCAAATTACCAAATGTAATTGATAAAAAGGTCTCTTTGAAAAGGTTCTTTGAGTTTGCTTTGTATAGTTAAAGGTTCTTAGCTTCCTAGAATCCTTCCTACAGTCTTCCTAGAATCGTTTCTGAGTGGGAAACAGGGTTCTACAAAGAAACTTTAGGGATTCTCCGATAGGACAACAGAAGAAACCTTAAGGGTTTTAGTATATAGATCTAGTATAAATGTCATGTTTACCTCCCAGGCCACCAGGAGACAGGTAAAAAAAAAAAAAAAACACTGCAAGAGAAAAACTTAACACTATTATGTAATAGTATCCAAGACACTATTATGACTTGGATATATGTATTGTGATGTTCTATGTAGTGTATATGTAATATTGTATGTTATTTTATTTGTTTACCTGCCCAGGGACAGCAGATGTAAATTAGCTATTAGCTAACTCTGGTGCAATTACTTTTAATCGTGCATTGTCCCTGTAAAAATAAACAATAAAGTAAAGTGTGAAAAAAAAAACACACTAGGCAGAGAGGCCACGTGTTCTAGATTTTGTTCCATTCATTTCAGAAACAGGAAATAAATACTGAGTCTCACACTCTTAGAAAGCAAGTGACAAACTTTCATGATTTCCAGTTGAACTTTCCTTTTAACCCCTGAGCACTCTTATTAGAAAATGATCCACTTACCGATGTTCAGTAATTTTAGGATTTTCAAACACTTACATGTATTAAATACGGAAGATCCATTTATCCAGTGGGACTCAGAAGTGACGCAGAATTGAATCCAACCCTATAGCTGAGCTTTTGAGAAATTAGGATCTTGCGCAAACACTCAACAATGGCTCAGGAGCCATCCTGGGATTTGCACAGGCCATGAACTTTAACTTCTGCCTATGTTCTGTATGTGTTTACATTAAGGATCTGTGTTTAAAGAAACAGACAAAGAAACTGCAATTCTAACAGGGAAGGAATTTTATTAAAAAGCTATTGCATAATGCTGAGATGTTGTAGCTATGCACTTTAGGTTATTCAAATATCTTCTGAATATTATGATGCATATCCTGGGATAGACTCCAGATCCACCTCGACCCTGACCAGGATAAAGTGGTTACTGAGAATGAATGAACAAATTATTGGCCTCTTTGATTCACGATGAGCTGTGTTTTTGTGAAAGGTGCTGTCGCAATTAAGAGAACAACTGATTACTCTGACTCAATTACAACACAAAGGCTATCATCCTACAAACCCAAAAAAGATGAATACAGGATATGTTTGATCTTTACAGGCTTATAATGAACAGTAGGCTGAAATAAACATATCACGTCTGCATGATTAACTGTCTTCACACCCTAAGAGTAATGTAATCAGTTGAAATCCTGCTCACATAACAAACCAGAACACCATTTAAAATAATGGAACAGGAAATATGTGAACATCTGGATTATTCTTGTTATGTTGGAACACATGACCACAAGGTGGTGCTTATGCATACTGCTTTGAAAACACAGTACTTTCTTTTAGACCTCCATCATACTTTGCAATACTCTTTTACCCTATGTGGCATTCCTTCTCACCTGTTTATTTCACTTTTCACATTGTATTTACACTTGTATGTGTACAAGTTCATGCATGTTAACAGCATTTCATCATTCTGAAAGTTGGATCGGCACTAATATGCTGTTTATTATAGATGGCCTAAAGGGCACTGATCAGGAAAATCACCAAAATGTGCTGGACTCTGGCCCTCCTGGATTAGAATTGGGTGTCCCTGATTTATTAATATCTGTTTATTAGGTATTAGAGGCATGCCCCTTTCATTTCTGTTTTAAAACCTTATTTGAGCACTTGAGTTAAAAAAAAAAAAACAACAACAACTAAAAAATAACTACTATAAACTATTTAAGAACGGTTAAATTTAGAAGCCTTTTTAGAAAGGACATGAGTAATAAACCATGTGGTCCTCCCTTTGGTTAGATATCTTAAGTCCTTGCGGAATTGGTGATTTAAGGCTCCAGAGACATATTTGTAAGATATCTGTCCAGAATCAGAGTACACTGTGTTTCTGCTTCTTTCTGAAACACACGCTAGATGGTAAGTAGGAGGTTCTGCATGACTTTCCATTAGCCAATCCTGTCTTTCCTTTCAGCTCACCCGAGCCCAGTTTCACATATCTTTAAAAAAAGTTTTTGACCTAGAAAAGCACTGGCAGAGGTAAAACAACAGATCCACACTCTGTAAAATGTTACAATTTCATCAAGAACTTCAGACATCCACTGTGGAATAGCTCTATAAACATGCTTCTTCAGAATATGAGGTTAATTACCCATAACGGCTTGTTAAATTTAAAAAAATGTACCAGGATCCAATTAGTTATATACACAGAACAATGGACAATACCCTGCAGAAGCAGTAATATAAAACAGACGAAAGATGTTTACGGCGTTGGACAGTTTTAACATGCTATTGCCAGTGTTCATAAAAATAATGGCACAACCACTTTATTTGTACACACCAAGGAACAACACACAGGACATGGCTTTTAGCTTCAATGTGGGATTTAAACATTTACTGCTTACAAGGCAATGTGGCAAACACTAATGGACTGAAAAACATGCATTGCTAATGGGAAGCAGTTATAGACTGGTTCTGGCCTTATGTGGGAGCGATGCTGCTCTCCGGTAAACTCTGATTAGGAGGCTTTGATAGTGGAGGATTGCTGTGTCTGCGAGTATGAAGAAAGTTATTGTATCCTCAGTTCTAAATGCGTCACCACATGAGCCGCTTCACTGTTCTCTGTTGTGTCTGGAGAGCGGCTCAGACCCGTGGGTTAGAACCAGGTCATGTGGCTACAGCAGCTATGCAAGCTTAGAAATTCCCTTATTCATTGCTTTCAGACTCTTCATTTCCATAGCCTTTTCTTTTTTAAAACACATTATGGTGCTTGCATCATTCTTTTTTATTACTGTTGAATATTCAAAACAAAACAGTGATAGCATTACTCATTGCCACCCAGGAATAAATAATGAGGTGACGATGACAGTACAGCCAAAGCAAGAACTGAATCTGTAAACTGTGAAGAGCACATCATGTTTTAGTGATAATCCAGAATGAAAGGCCAAAGCAGAGACATCATACATTATGTGTGCAATAACATCAGAAAAAAACTACCCAGGCCTGTCCTGGAGTACCTCCACCCGACATATTTTGATGTTTTCCATCCATCTTCCATACCGCTTGTCCTACACAAGGTCGCGGCGAGCCTGGAGGCTATCCCATGGGACTCGGGCCACAAGGAGACACCTGGCCAACCCATCACAGAGCACAATTGCGCACACACTACAGACAATTTAGAGATGCATATCAGCCTACAATACATGTCTTTGGACTGGGGGAGGAAAGTGGAGTACCTAGAGGAAACCCCCGAAGCACGGGGAGAACATGCAAACTCCGCACACACAGGGGTGAGGGGGGAATTGAACCCCCAACCCCAGAGGTGCGAGGCACATTTTTATTTAGCTCAGGTTATATTGCCCTGGTGTAAACAGAGGCCATGAAAAGCTCATACGTGAATGTTCATGCACTAGTCTTGTTCTTTACACTAAGTTGATTTGATTTTTATGCTAGTTGATTTGTAGTGAATTAGCTAGCTACATTAGTTACCATGAATTGACAATGAAGAGCAGGTTTTGTTTCACTTCAGAAAATCACTTCTGTACAGGTGTAAGTAAGTGTGTTTAAGTATTTTCATTACATCCGAATTCTTTATTGTCAATGGCTGATAATACAGGTGCATCTCAAAAAATTTGAATATCGTGGAAAAGTTCATTTTTTTTCCTGTAATTTAACTTTCATATATTCTAGATGCATTAGACATAAAGTGAAATATTTCAAGCCTTTTTTGTTTTAATCTTGATGATTACAGCTTATAGCTCATGGAAATAAAAAATCTAGTATCTGAAAATATTAGAATAAATAATTTATAATACAGAAATGTCGAAAAGTATGTTAATTTACTTCTGAAAAGTATGTTAATTTATGTACTCAATACTTGGTCAGGGCTCCTTTTGCACGAATTACTGCATCAATGCGGCGTGGCATGGAGGCAATCAGCCTGTGGCACTGCTGAGGTGTTATGGAAGCCCAGGTTGCTTTGATAGCGGCCTTCAGCTGTATTGTTGGGGCTGGTGTCTCTCATCTTCCTCTTGACAAAATTCAGGTCAGGCGAGTTGGCTTACGAGTCAAGTACAGTAATACCATTGTCAGCAAACCAGTTACTAGTAGTTTTGGCACTGTGGGCAGGTGCTGCTGGAAAAGGAAATCAGCATTTCCATAAAGCTTGTCAGCAGATGTGCTCTAAAATCTCCTGGTAGACGCTGCATTGACTCTCGACTTGAGAAAACACAGTGGATCAACACCAGCAGATGACATGGCACCCCAAATCATCACTGACTGTGGAAACCTCACACTGGACTTCAAGCAACTTGGATTCTGTGCCTCTCCACTCTTCCTCCAGACTCTGGGACCTTGATTTCCAAATGAAATGCAAAATTTACTTTCATCTGAAAAGAGGGCCTTTGGACCACTGAGCAATGGTGTTTTGAGTAAAACGGTGTTGTGAGTTAATTAGTTGATTAGAGCTCTTCTCAGGTCAACATTGCTGTATTATAAATTCTTCATTCTAATATTATTGAGATACTGGATTTTTCCAGTATCTCATTTCCATGAGCTGTAAGCCGTAATCATCAAGATTAAAACAAAAAAAAAGGATTCAAATATTTCACTCCATGTGTAATGAATCTAGCATATATTAAAGTTCCACTTTTGAATTAAATTACAGGAAAAAATGAACTTTTCCACGATATGCTAATTTTTTTAGATGCACCTGTAGCTGTTCTTCAAGAACAATATACTGCGTAAGGGCTGGTATTTTTTACTCACCAAGCGTTATCTATAGAGATTTTTCTGCAGCTTTGGTTGCTGCTGTGTGTTACTAGAAATCAATTCCTCAGGTGTTTTAAGTTTAAGATGTTTAAGATCAAGTTGCATGTATTGTAGGAAGATGCTATAGTATCTCCTCATGATATTTTTGCAGAGCACAGTTTGCAATTTCCATCATTAATCCTGAAATACATCCAGATTGTATCATCTGTTCATGCCAACAATGTACACTAGGCTTACATCACATGGTATTGGATGTTTGTATCCGAGTATGTTTTCATGTGTATGAGTAAATGAACAATATTCAACCGATACCATTATCAATATGCATCCCTAGTGTTTTCCCACCCCTAACTCACCAAGTTCGACCCAGTTCACACTTGTTATTTAGCTGATGAATTCATTCTGATGAGATAGGAGCAAGGAAATACCAAAATGTGCATGGTGATGGTACTCCAGGACCAGGATTGAGAAATTCTGGCCTAGACCATCTTGTGTGATTCACCAAATGGTTCCCATCACTAACACTTACTCTGACTACAGTCATGCGTCAGGCCAAACTGCGAAATGTCTTGGGCTTGAGCCAGAGAGAGTTTTAACACCAGCTGAGAGCGTTGTTTAATACATGTGTGGAAAAACAAGGTGTTCATTAATTCTGTGTGCAATTATGTGCACATTATTTATGCTGCCAGTCATCCTGTTTGGCGGGAAGTCCATTACAAACATCAAATGATCTCATCATCATAGATTCATTCATGTCGCACACTGAGTGCATACATGTGATTACATCATCTGTACAGAATTCGCCAGAGGTGGTAAAAGTACCATAACTATTTACTTGATTAAAAGTGCAACAATTCTTCTTAATTTAAACGTTTAAAGTACCGATTTAAATTGTTCATTCATGTTAAAGTAGTAAAGTGTAAACTTAAATTGACTTAAAGCATGAAGGTAAAAGTATTGTCATGATAATTAATGACGTCTGCCTCAGATCACACAATAATTTTAGTATATGCTGGTAAATTAGTGTCACTTTCACCAAGGAACCAAGGAACGTGGGACAATTAGCAAATGCTAACTACCCACCAGGGGGGCAATGTAATGAACTCTCCTTACAGTACATGATTCAATGTAATGGTACTTTTTCTAGTGTAATTAAATCATAGCACGTTTACTTTTCCTATTCAACTTGGTTACATTTATTTTTGAACAGTGTTTCAAAGTAAAAGAAAATGCACTTAACCCAGGACCTCGATTAACTGAGCAAATTCTAAAAAATTCAATTACACGACCCAATCAAAATAAAGCAGTTTCCTGTTGAAAGTCTACACTTCTAGTGCCAATGCTTTAGTCAGTAGCTGTAGTGTCTGAGACAGTGGAGACAGATGACCATTCCTAGCCCAATTTATCAGGTGTCTTCAGTTTTAAAGGCTTGAAAGGAAACAGCATGATGATGATCTGCAAATTATGTTATCCAAAACCTGTAGAGATATTGGCATTTCACTGCTCAACATCCGACCTGTGGAAACAGGTAAGCCATTAGTCCGCTGAGTGAGCTAGACTCGCTAGCCTGGTTGAGGGCCTGAATGGCCTGTGCGAAGAAGCCCCTCCTCATTCTCTCTGTGTTGGCCTTCAGGGAGTGGAAGCGCTTCCCTGACCGCAACAGAGAGAACAGTCCATTGTTCGGATGGCTGAGGTTCTTCAGTATCTTCTTGGCCTTGGTCCAGCACTGCTTGCTGTAGATGGACTACAGGTCAGGGAGCTCAGTGTGGATGGTACGCTCAGCTGTTTGCACCACCCTCTGGAGAGTCGCCTATCCTGCTTGGTGCTGTTCCCAAACCAGGCTGTGTTGCGTCCCATCAGGATGCTCTCGATGCTGCAGGTGTAAACGTTCCTTAGCACCTTAGAGGGCTGTTTAAAGCCCTTAAATCATGTAAGGTGGTTATAAAGACGCTGACAGGCCTTCTTCACCAGGGTGTTAATGTGCCAGGACCATGACAGGTCCTGCGTGATGTGAACTCCAAGGTATCGGATACTGTCCACTCTCTCCACTGGGGCCCCATTGATCTCAAGGGGGTGGTAGCTTTGCTCCTGCTTCCTGCTGAAGACCACTACCAACTCCTCTGTCTTGCTGACATTCAGGAGGACATCCTGGCAATTTTTTTTACGTATCCCAGCTTATTAGGAAGCTGGGGTCAGCCATGATATGGCGCCCCTGGAGCAGATAGGGTTAAAGGCCTTGCTCAAGGGTCCAACAGTGGCAGCTTGGCAGTGCTGGGGCTTGAACCCCCAATATTCTGATCAGTAACCCAGAGCCTTTAACACATTTGTTAAATAGCTAAATATGTAGCTGATACGGTGTATGAATTAACATGAGTTTGCTAGCTAGATAATGAACACAGAAAGCAACCTAAACCCCAACAGCTAGCCAGCTAACATTATTTCAGCATAGCTCACATGGTTAGTTAACATAAGATCAGAATAGAAAACAAAACTTTTTTGATTAGTTGTGTCTATTGTAAACATGTAAAAAAAAATTTTAAAAAAAAAGAAAGGAAAAAAAAGAAAAAAGGAGTTTGTGAAGTAATTATTTAAGTAGCTTTTCATCAGATTACTTAATTTACTTGAGTAATTTTCTTGATTACTACTTTTACTTTTATTCAAGTGAACGATTACGAGTCACAGTCCTTTTACTCAAGGCAGTGTTTTTTGTACCCTTTCCACCACTGATAACAACAGCTTTATTCTTAATATCTCAAATTTTAGCTAACTAACACCTCCAACTCTGCTAATAGCTAGCTGTTACTTGATAAATGCAGTATACATGGCAGCAGATAGATAACAGTGATAGGCAGAGATTAGGTCTCAATTTTGCTCTAACATTTATTTAGATTTTTAGTTTAGACTTTTTGTTTAGGAATTTAAATCTCCTTAAAGCTACCTAATGCTAAAAAAAGGTTTTACATATGTTATATATTATTTTAAAAACAGTGCTTGAAAATGTTGTTTTCTTTTGAAATATAGTAAATAAAAGTTAAAAGTATTAACTACAAAAATCAAGTAAAATACAAATACATACAGTGCTGTGAAAAAGTATTTGTCCCATCCTGATTTCTTCTGTTTTTGTGTATATCTCATACAAATTGTTTCAGAAATTAAAAGAAAATCTAAGATAAAACAAAGGCAACCTGAGTAAACACAAAATACAGTTTTTAAATTATATTGTTATTTATTGAAGCAAAAAAGTTATCCAATACCAACTGGGCCTGTGTGAAAATGTATTTGCCCCTGTAGTTACTAATTCCCCAAATCTATGAAACTGCATTTATAATGGGGTTCAGCTGGACTAGACGCAACAGGCCTGATTATTTCAAACCCTGTTCAATCAAATCAACACTTAAACAGAACTTTTTCAACAGCATGAAGTTGGTTAGAAGGTCTTACCCAGTAACACACTACACAAAAAATTATAAACTATTTAGTATGAGATATACACAAAAACAGAAGGAATCAGGGTGGGGCAAATAATTTTTCACAGCACTGTACAATCGCTTTGTTACTTCCCACTTCTGGGATTAACCGGTCGAGTTAAAAAAAAAAAAAAACCTGCATGTTAATTGGTTAATTGAAGGCACAGCATTTCATAAGATTTGTATTTCTCCATCTTAACTGCTGATCTCATATCCTTGAGATAAATCCATTGAATGGCAAACCACAGATTAGGCAATGTTATCGGTTAAACTCCTTAAATCACTTAATATATATGCCATTAAAGCACTTAATGTGCAATCATTTGTTATTAGCAGTTTCACTTAATTGCACATTAAGTGAACCAAGTTTTGGAGTATTCACTGTTATATTGACCTCTGCTGGGCTGCTGGAATTAGACTGACATTCCTATAAATAATGTTTGCCTCTGAGCTCCTGGAAATATTCCATTTAAGCCATTATAACGGATGGAGGCATGATGCCATGCCAGATTTAGATCCTTATCGTCTGCTGGAAGGTATTAACCGGAGCAGATGTGTCAAATTAATTCGGTCAAGGCCCAGTGCATTAAAAACAATATGGCTACCCAAGACCCGCCGTGCCATAGATAGCGCAGATAAGAGGAGATGCGTTGAACTGCTTGGGTGGCACTCATGTGTGTCTAATGACCATATCAGATCTGAGGTCTGTCTTCCAGACGGGCTCTAGGACTGCAAGCTCTGTTGATGTGTAGATTTCTAAGGAAATGGACTCCATATGGCCAAATGAGATCACTAGGAACAGGCACTTTGTATTTCCTCTATCACGTTTGAACTTTCATAATTTAGATTGGAGACCAGTTCTTCCAAATGGCCAGTAATTTAATACAGACATTAAGCTGAACTGTTGAACAACAACTCATTTCATTTTGTGGGTTTGCATTGGACATGATATATCCTGAGTCTTTGAAAAATGACCTCTATTTTTCACTAGAACATCATGTATTCCCAACATGGGGACTTTAATCTGTCAGTAGTGTGGCTTGTCTTGAGGAAATCTGCCTTCAAATGCTGTCTGTCCTGCAAAGCAGAATTCCAATCAAAAGCTGACGTTTACTGCACAATTTGTCATCTGTAATGGATTGAACCCAAGGAGCAAATCAGTAAGTGATGTGGAAGCAGACCACACAGACAGAGCGTCCCAGTAGAGCAGCCTGGAGATAACATCTCAGCTCGACTTTCGGTACTTAATTGGAACAATTAGAGGTTGCTTAACTTCTGAAGTCTGTTTTTCTCCTCGTTACAAGGAATCTCAATCCGTTTCCCTCATAGAAAACATAGCTGTTTATGCCACGTTTGAATCATGATGTATTGAGAAATGTTTTTGGTAGATTAGATGGCTTGAGATCTGTTTTCCAGGATACCTTTTAGAAGATGGCATGTTTTTCCAGCCATTTGGGTTTAACATTACATAATAAACATTAAGATAGTTCCTCTTTAGATGTCTCAGATGGTAAGAGTGCCCCCTAAGCCAGTTATTTCAGTTTACTCACATAAATTCTTGCACTCAGAGTCAGAGTTTAGTGCTACTGATACCATTTTGTTATTCTGAAATTTGTACCTATAAAGGTGCCATGTGATCACACTGATGGCTGAAACATGTTGTTGTGCATTTCTCTAGTTTATTACACACCAATCTTCTGAATCTTACGTCAGTCACAGTCCAAAGAAAGCAAACCCACAATGTCAGCTGAATACACAAAACAAAATTAATTTTGTTTGCATTTTTAATGTAAAAATGACGTCATTCATATAAACCACATCTGTCTTAGTTCATGCAGGTCTGGAGTCGCTCCAGTTGAGGATGAAACAGCAGAAGGAAGAGTGGGTGGTCTCCTACAACCTCAAATTGTTGTTGTCAACTAAAAGTTCCTGGCAGCGTATACTCGTCTCAGTGGGTAGCAATAACGCAGACCTACAGATACGTAGGTTTATTGACAAAATACATGTCAGAACAACACAATGAATGTTTTCACTTTAATTTCATTTTTACTAAGGATATTCAGAAATCCTGGCGTGAAATGTGAATATCTCCTGGCGTAACCGCTGATTGGGTACATGAGGTTCCGTGTCATCCGAGGCTTACAAGGGCGAGTTGGCACATTTCATCAACTTCTTCTCCCTCAGTGCCTTAATCAGTTTCAGAAGAATTTCACTGCATATTGAAAACAAGCAGCACTGCACTACAGGGTTTAGCAGACAAACTCATGTTAAACATAATTATGTTTGTTTTGATAAGCATCTATTTGCCATTCTGAGGCCATACCTCTTCTGACGATTAAGAAATATGCAAGTATCTACTGGAAACAAGTGAACTGGATTAGAATATTATAAGCAGATTGAGATTCTTCATATTTAATTGAATTCTCGACATTAGTGCAAGTTGAAATTCAACTGAAAGGTTTATATTAATGCACTCTAATAGTTTCTAATAGGTCATCATTAGACAACCTATACAAGCAGACTAATAATAAACAAGTTCAATTCAAAAACTTTGTCTATCAACCAGTGATAGAAATTTATACAATACAATACATATCAAATATATCAAACAAGACACAATTGTTCTTAAGCAAACACCTTAAAAAAAAGAAAAGTAAATAAATAGAAGATAATGATCAATAAACTATTTAACCTTATTTAAAATGAATATTGCAGTGGGAATGAAAGAATTCCTGTAAGCCTTTTTTTTTTTTTTTTCCAAAGGAGCTCTAAACCGGCAAGCTGATGGAAGTAACTGGAAAAAGCAATAAAGAGGGTTAGAGGGGTCTGTAGTAATGGAAACTGCTTTCGTCTTCACTACACAATTATAAAGCTCTGAAGGTTGAATCTGCGAGGTTCCAATTATTTTAGATGCCTGCTTGATTACTCTTGATAGTTTTTTCTTGTTATCAACTGAAAGTAGATTATACCAGGATACAATATTAAATGTAATAACTGATTCAACAAGTGACTGATACACTGCATTCAAGATATCTTGTCTCACATTAAAACCTTTCAACCTTCTCAAGAGAAATAAGTGTTGCTGAGCCTTCTTATAGACACTATTAACATGTTGTATGAAGGATAAATAATTATCAATCTCAATGCCCAAATATGTAAAGGACTCAACCTGTTCCACTACCTGCCCTCTCAGCCTAAGTGGTTCAGAAAGAGGGCATAAGGTTTTAGATGGACAAGGCCTCCCACAGCACAACTCTTAGTCTTACTGATATTCAGCTCCAGGGAACTTTCTTGGAACCAAGGGACCATAGTATCAACGTATTGCCTATGTGTAATATCACTTTGACTGTCATCAGAGCATCCTCAATGAATATACAACTATTAAATTTCTGTCTTTTATTTCTACCACGTACATTCTTTTTATATGCCCTAAAACATTACCAAATTTTCAAAAGTCCTAAAATATACAAATATAACCCAATTAAACAAATGAGACAAAAAATATTATACTTGGTCATTTCTTTATTGAGGAAAATGATCCGATATTACATATCTGTGAGTGGCAAAAGTATGTGAACCTTTGCTTTCAGCATCTGGTGTGACCCCCTTGTGCAGCAATAACTGCAACTAAACTTTTCCGATAACTGTTGATCAGTCCTGCACATTGGCTTGGAGGAATTTTAGGCCATTCCTCAGTACAGAACAATTTCAACTCTGGGATGGTGGTGGGCTTTCTCACATGAACTGCTTGCTTCAGGTCTTTCCACAGCATTTCTATTGGAATAAGGTCAGGACATTGATTTGGCCCTTCCAAAACGTTAAATTTATTCTTCTTTAACCATTCTTTTGACTTGTGTGCTTAGGGTCATTTTCTAGCTGCACGACCCACTTTCTCTTGAGATTCATTTCATGGACAGATCCTGACATTTTCCTTTAGAATTCACTGAAATAATTCAGAATTCATCGTTCCATCAATGATGGCAAGCTGTCCTGGCCCAAATGCAGCAAAACAGGCCCAAACCATGATACAACCACCACCATGTTTCACAGATAGAATAGGATTGCAGTGTTTTCCTTTCTCCAAACATAACGCTTGTCATTTAAACCAAAAAGTTCTGTTTTGGTCACAGAACATTTTTCCAGTAGCCTTCTGGCTTGTCCATGTGATCGTTAGCAAACTGCAGGGCAAGTTTGCAAGGGCAGCAATGTTCATTTTGGAGAGCGGTGGCTTTCTCCTTGCAACCGTGCCATGTGCACCATTGTAATTCAGTGTTCTCCTGATAGTGGACTCATGAACATTAGCATTAGCCAATGTGAGAGAGGCCTTTAGTTGCTTAGAAGTTACCCTGGGTTCCTTTGTAAGCTCATGGACTATTACACGGCTTGCTCTTGGAGTGATTTTTATTGGTCAATCACTCCTAGGGAGGGTAACAATGGTCTTAAATTTCCTCCATTTGTACACAATCTGTCTGACTGTGGATTGGTGGAGTCCAAACTCTTTAGAGATGGTTTTGTAAACTTTTCCACCCTGATGAGTATCAACAACTCTTTTTCTGAGATCCTCAAAAATCTCCTTTGTTCATGCCATTATACTCTTCCACAAACATGTGTTGTGAAGCTCAGACTCATCTAAAGAACAGGCACTTATAGATCCCTGTTCTTTAAATAAAACAGGGCGCTCACTCACACCTGATTGTCACCCCATTGATTGAAAACACCTGACTCTAATTTCACCTTCAAATTAACTGCTAATCCTAGACGTTCAAAATGGCTTTTGCCACTCACAGATATGTAATATTGGATCATTTTCCTTAATAAATAAATGACTAAGTATAATATGTTTGTCTCATTTGTTTAATTGGGTTGTCATTGTCCAATTTTAGGACTTGTGAAAATCTGATGATGTTTTAGGTCATATTTATGCACATACCTTATATAGAACATTCTAAAGGGTTCACAAACTTTCAAGCACCACTGTATATCCAGACGAGTGAGAAATTAAAGGAAAAACCAACATAAAGTTTCTTACTAACTTCCTGCACCGCAGATACACACAATGCATATTTAGCTTGTGGGAGGACTGAGCGCTAGCATGTCTCTGTGTCTCTGCTTGCCATGTTTACCCATTGATCCCCCTCTTTGTATCATGATGCAAAGACCCAAAAATGCAAATACCTGTTAATGCAGAAGTATAAACCAGTTGGGCCACCACAACCTGCCAAAACAGCTTCAATGCTTCTCCTAGATTCTACATATCTCTGGAACTGTACTGGAGGGTTGAACACTTCCAAAAGTTATTCTTTTTATTAGTCTTTTGATGATGCTTTTGGAGAGCACTGCAAATTGCTTTTGGAGAGGTGTTCAAATGCATTGAGATCTGGTGAGTTTGAACCACCATGATAGCATATGCTTCACATCATTTATATTCATCAAAGCATTCAGTGAACCCTCATGCCCTGTGGACGAGGGCATTGTCATTACCTTAGCTGTATACTAACTATGAGCTGTAGTGCTTTTGATAGTCATAGCCAGTGCAGCCCACAATGATTTTGAAGTGAGGTTGGACGTGAGCCGAGATCAAGATTCTGATACACAGACATGTAAACTCTAACACACAAGGGATGGATTGGAAAAGCAATAAGTGCATCAGACCATCAGAGTCATCAGGTTTTCCCCCCAGAAATGACAAACAATAAAACTAAAAGCAGTAATATCTACAAAACACATCTTTTGTAATTTTTCCATATATACTGGTTTGTTTGTTTATAACACCAATATACAAAAATCTTGATTTCATTGGCACTTTAATAGTGATTCAATTGAATTCTGGGATCTGTAATTATTCAGCACTTCAATCTGCCAGAAATGAGGAAAGCACTGATATATGAAGGATTAATTATGTATTCATGGGTACTTGTATGCAACTGACTCCATTGTTCTGAACCATGTCCCCTTCTTTAGAAGTACACACCCATATTCCACATCAGGTCTTCAACTTCAGAGCACATGGCTTGTCCTTCTCTGAGATGTCTGCATACTTGTAACATATGCTAATTGCTTTAGCGTACTAGCTCGATGGAGGAAAACCAGTCCAATCAACCAAGGTTATGCCCAAGTCTCACCCTTTCTTCAGTGGATAATCTCACCTGGATGCTGTTGAACTGCTGCTAAAATAATAAAGACTGTGATGCTCATACTGAACATCTTTTCAACACACTTACTGTTTGACATTACAGTATACATTTGTGTAAGAGTAATGATTTATAATCTCACCACCTGGTATCACCGTGAAGGTTCCCTTTTGAGTCTGGTTCCTCTCAAGGTTTATTCCTCATGTTGTATCAGGTAGTTTTTCTTTGCCACTGTGGACTCTGGCTTACTCATTAGGGATCTAAATATAAATCTACATCTGGATTTCTGTAAAGCTGCTTTGTGACAATGTCTACTATTAAAAGCACCATTTAATCCAGCATCTCCATTCTTTCTATAGTGGTCTTAAGATGTCCCTTTTCAGACATTTTTATTTGTTCAGTAGGGAGATGCTTGTACTCAAAGCAGTTGACAGTTAAGGACCTTGCTCAAAGGCTCTCTCACTCTCAACCGTTGCCACTACCAGACAATATCTAGGATAAAATATCTTTATATATTTTTACATTGGCATTTATTATTTGCTCAAGTCCTTGCTATTCATACTATGGTATGAATTAACTTTTTTTGTTTTTGGTACAGACTAAATGCGCTAATACAAACCCTCTTTACTATTTCAGGTTATGATTCTCCATGTACTTCAACTGTCTGCACATTCTAAGTCACTCTGAACAAGAGTGTCTACCAAATGACTAAATGCAAATGTAAAAATGCAAATGTTATTTACTTATACACTGAATATATTCTGGATCTATAAAACTCAAGAAAAATGAATAGAGCCTTGGAAGCAATTAAAACCATTAGGTCCTGATGGGGAAAATGTTTAATGGAAAGCACTGGTTCAATTACCATTCTGAAATCAAATAATATTTCTAAAGTTTCTTTTCTTTTAATCATTTATCCATGTTCGCATAAGCTGCACCACTGCATGGAGCATTATGCTTACTGGGAACAGATGAAGTTCACTTCAGATCTACATTCAAGGAGACTGGATTCTTCTAGGATAGAAGCCATTTTACTTTAATTGCATGGCATGTGGTAAATATATCCCTCTAGATAGTTCTTCTTTGGAGGGTTCATAAGCTGAGACCAAATCTTAAACTCTTTCTATCAGATTACATTATAGTAATATAGCTTTGAGTAGGCTTAAATTTCTATGTACTGTATGACATGAGAATGTGAGTAAACTCACTCAGTGTATTGATGCTTGAATATGAGGGTTTGAGTTCAATCAATGAATTCTCAGTGCCACTCAGACAAAGAGCTTGAAGCAGTCGTGAGAACTGCAGAGGAAAGCAGCAGGCTCACAAAACAACAGGGAGGCACTACAGAAAACAACTTTTTTTGGTACCGAATTGTTATGGTCTGTTTGAGCAAACATTTAATTCTAGTCCCACCGTTATAAAATGATGCTTGGATTGGAATATAAACATCTTCCAAAGTTAAACCAGATGCGGCATGCAGCCGAGAGTGCCTCTTTCCTCTCCAGGCTGAGGGATTTTTAAAAAACAAAAAAAACAAAAAACAAAAAAAAAAAAAAAAAAACCCAAGTGAGCTATTTCATACAGGAAAATGAGTCAGTGGTCCTCTGGTGTCTCACCTCACCCACAGAGAACCTCAAAGGGTCATGGCATTTTACTGCACTGTCACTGGACTGTGTATAGCATCACTGAATTCCATTTGGTCAGAACCAAGGCTCTGAAAGTCCTTAAGCCAAAACCTTAGGGGAAATCTCTGCGGTTCGCCCTTGTTGATGCTGAAAGCTGAAAACGATGCATTAACTCCCAGCTGGAACACTGTGGCTTTCAGAGAGCGACTGCAGTGGATCATGCCATGAAAACATTTCATTAGTAGTCTCTGTTATGTTTGAGTGTCATTTAGTCTCTGTGTCTATCAATAGGAAAACTGAAAATTGGCTGGAGTCACGTTAAAGTGCCATTGTTTAGCCTTGGTTTAATACAAAACTTTCGTGAATGTCACTGACAATTCTGTTTTCATCAAGAACCATGAGGACAGATTACACATTACAAGCGAATCAAGAAGTCTCTTTTAATCAGAGTTAAAATGTCAGTTTTAAAATACAAAAATAAGTCGATACATTAAGAAATCTCACAGTAGATACACAAAGATTGCAAAAAGAAAAATATATTTACAAGGATATATATGTGGTTCATAATTTTTTTTTTATGAGTAGGCCTACATCAGTCTCCTGTCACTTATTTCCAAAATATAACAGATTACCAAAGTACTCATGTGGAGGTTCACTAAAGATCATTGTTTCAAAAAAGAATGGTTCGCATTACGAAAATAATGCACTTCACAAATGTGCACACTCGTACAACAATAATGGCAGAACCATAAAACACTACAATGGACTGAACATTTTTTGGACTGACCCAGCCTGCTCGTGAAAAAAAACAATGCCATTAGACTGTAGCTGGTAATTTCATTGCTCAGCGGGCAGCTTGCTTCAGGTTTGATGCCAATTTAGCATTTGTGCAAGTGGCATTTCATCAGGCCTGGAAGCTCTGGTTCTATGTCTGCAAACTCTTTAACCTCCAGACGTGAGGGAGCGGAACTCAAACAGCACACCCACTCCTCTTTGGCTTTATTTCTGCAATAAATAGTCTCCAGAGTGTGTAATAATGCCGACTCTCCTGGTGCATGGCTTTCTGAAAGAGGCGCATCTGGGGAGATTTCTCGAAGACATTTAGGGACAGCTTTGTAATAGAAATGTTTAATGCTATAATATGATTTAGCCGCATAGCAAGGTATGGCATTTTATTACATAAAAGTGTGATCTAATTTTTACATGAGCTAGTATTATACTCTAACTAGTCTGTACATGAAAACACAATAAATATCAATTTGAAAGCAGTCGATCTGGGAATATGCAGCTCAAACGAAAAGAACTATAAATAAAAAAAATGTTTGGAGAAGCAGATTTCTCCAATAAATAATAAAAGCAGTAATGTATTTACAATATGCACATGGTCAGGTCCAAATCGAACAACAGTTTATCTCTTCAAATCTTTCATTTCCTAAAATACCATACCAGAGAGCAAGAGAGGTACACATTTCTCTTAAAGTATGTACTGCATGCATTTAGCGTTTCATTGAACAGAACGGATGAATCTGCCAGGAGGTTACAACTCGCTCACATAAACTGTGCTGTCATCGGATGTACAAGCTGGTCTCATGCAAAGCCAAGATCCCTAAAAGAGCGAATTCTCCTCACTACCTTCTTTACCTGAAAGACAACACAAAACAGAATGGAACACTGATTATTACGGTAATGCCAATTGTTGAATTAAAACCATGCACAGAAGGAAACCCCTCATCTCGAGCTGCTCCAGTTTGGAAGTAGACGTAAGACCCAGAGGTAGAAGAGTATGTCAAATTCATGTACAATCCAAGTATGAAATTGTTTGTTTAGGGAAGCTTCTAGAATTTCATTACTCAGACATTAGAGGATTGGTCTTATCTAATCAAAACACAACACAAATCTGTTTTCTCTGAATTTTGTAGGCTATGTTTACTTTTCATATGTAGAAAACCCTGTTTTAAATATCTTTGCACCTCTGATATGATCTGCTCTACCGTATATGGAAGGTGTTTAATCCACAGGTGTTTAGTCCTTACTCCTGCAGTGGCCGTAATGGCGCACTCCTATGGAGCGGCCGAAGAAGCAGGTGGCACGGCGCAAATGGCAGGCACTTGGATAGGTGATGTTATCGTTGCCGCAGATGGTTTGACCACTGAGCATGGGCAGCGGGCACTGAGCTGTGCGGCACATCACGCAGTGGGCACTGTTGGTCTGGTCTGTCACGCAGGTGTGGGTGCCTGGGCACACCACATTGGAGCACGATTCTGAGAACAAATGTGAGGAGCCCTGGGTTTAGTTTCTTATAGACTATGCATTAAAAGAGAGTTTATTAAAGACCACAAAACCTAAGGGAAATGTTCAAAACAACTCACTTTTGCACTCTCCTTGGTACATGATCTCGAGGTCAGGGTGGCCTCTGCAGCGGGCCATCAGGAGGGCACACTCGTCTTTATACGTGGTGCCATCGCTCCCACAGACAGCATGCTTTCTGGAGATGTTGGAGCAGTCTGGCGAGCAGATGCACTGAGGACGCCCACCCTTCATCCTACAAACCTTTCCCGAGCCGCACTTCACCCCTTCGCATGTCTCTATGAGAAACAGGGCATTAAGGTAAGCATTAAAAAAATCCTTACGTAGCATTTCCTACAATATTAAAGAACTCACTTAGATGGCATAACTATTGTAATAGAATACCGCTGTGGATGATTCCACATAGACACCCTGAAGATTTGCAATTCCCCAGAACAATGTTTGCCCAAAATTCCCCCTTTTCTGAAAGGATTCCAGCTGGATACTGTAGATTTGTACCCAAGACATGCCCCTGTAATCATAAATAATCATCTCAGAACTCTTATTTACAATATGCTCAGACTTTCAACACTGTTTGACTTTACTCTTCTACACCTGGGTACTGATTTATAATCGCATTAGCCAGTGTCTCAAAGTTTCTTACTCATGTTGCCGCTGGATTGCTTATTAGGGATCCAAATCCACATCCAGATTTCTGAGAAGCTGCTTTGGGACAATGCCTATTGTTAAAACTGTTAAACAAATAAAATTAATAATTCTCCTAGATCACATCACCATCTTAATCTCATCACAGTTACTGTCACTGGCTGGAAACACATAAAGCTACAGCACAATATCTAACAAGCTCACTCATGTCCTCTGTGAAATGAGTGTTGACACTTGCCAAGGTCCTGAAATGCCTGGTCATAAAAAAAAATAAAATAAAATAAAAATAAATAAATAAAAATCCTTTAATATCCTCTGTAGTGAGGAGTCACTAAATCACATACAGCAAGACCAGATACAGCTGCATATGCTGGAAATCCCAGCATTCCTTCTCTGCATTATTTAAGGCATGAATTCAGTTAGGTGAGGCATCCAGTCAGGAACTGTATGCTCCAATGATCACCTCTGACATTATAATATAAGGAAGTAGAGATTAAGTTAGTAAGAAAGTATGAGCTGGACCATCTGGAATACATAGAAGAAAAGGTCCAGTAGTCCATACACTTTTATGGGAATGAAAGGGAAGAATTCTGGAACAGACAATAAAATCAACTTTCTCTTTTTCCTTTGGTTTTTTTTTTTGGATATATCTAATGGCACTGATTGTGTTCTAAGCTTATGAGGACCAGACTTCTTGAGCATGTGGCAGCCATTTCTCTCTGTGGTGAGTTGGAATTCGGTCATTTCTGCAGGAGGAAGGCAAAACAAGCCTGCTTTCCAATAAGTATTTGGAAAGAGTGAGAAGGACAGGGAAGGGTAGAACAAGAGAACCTCTATTGTATCGAACACATTCCATTTAACTCATGTGCAGTACATGTACAGCTGCAGTTTGGCACCTGTTGATTTTCAGCATGGACTATAAAGCAAGGTACATAATATCAAAACTCCCTACTTTTTTGTCTGTTCTAAAGATTTATTTCTAGGAAGAAATTCCTGGTCATCTTGGTGTCTTGGCAATCCCTGAAGATACTTACTTACAATGTCTTGAGTAACCTGCATACCTGGCCAAGGCTTACAATAGTGGACTGTACTCAAACAGCTGGATGGAGTTAGACAGAACATCTGGATTAAAACCATATGAAGCTTTTTTTTAAAAAATTTTTAATGTGAGCAGGAACAAAATTTAAAGAGCCCAGTCATCAGGCCCAAATTCGCCTTGGACCATAGCATGTCTGAGGATGAAATGCTATCCTCCTTTCCTTCAGTTTCCTCTTTGTTCCTTCACTATTGCAGCACCTTGATCCATGATGACCTCTGAAACACTTATTATTCCTTTACAGAGCTTCACAGACACACTGTTCCAGCCTTTCTAATTAAATTCTTCATGGTGTTATGTGGGATGAAAAACAAATCTTCCTTGTTACAGTTCATAGTTGGTTTGCAATGCTATGCTTTGCAATGCAAAGCAAAGTCAGGCCCATCTCTTATATCAAAGCTTATTGGGATTTATAAGAGGTTTAGATGGTGCCATTAAGTGTAATTGAAAATATATAGCGTTCTTTAGACACAGTAGTGGTCCAGGTTCGGTGCCACTGACTTACGCTGTTAGGAACTTATTCCACAAATGATCGGCCACATATCCGTATTGAATTCTGTCTCAAGTGTAAGTCACTTTAGATTTAAAAAATGTCTGCTAATTGAATGAATGTAAATTTAGACAACAAACAGGTGAGATATCAGAGCACACAAGGTCACATCCTCAGAAGAGTAAAAACATTTCATGGATTTACATGAAAAGTTTTAGGGCCTACCTTTGCAGGGTTTGCAGGACACAATTCCCAGGAAGCCCAGCAGACTGACCTCGTTGATGGGCAGGCTGGTGTTGGACCAGGCCGTGTCCAAACGGCCTCCGGCACAGCACTCCTCCCTGCTCACACCGCGCATCAGCACCATGTCACAGCGCTGCTCTTGGCCCTGCTGCAGCCAGCATATGCCCGCTATATGCACGCACAAGGACACAGAAAGAGGGAGAGAGAGAGAGAGAGAGAGAGAGAGAGAGAGAGAGAGAGAGAGAGAGAGAGAGAGAGAGAGAGAGAATGATTCTCATTTCCAGCTATGCAGTCAATTCATCACTGCCAATATTACGATATAACAGTCCACAGTACTGGTCTGAATGAGAAAAGGTTTGCATACCTTACAACAAAATGTAGGACAGATATTCCTCTAGTATCACAAGTAACAAAAATTATCAAATCGTCTTAGTTAGATTAGTAATAGTGAAAAACGATGCTATCAGTTCAAAGTTTGCATTTCCCATTGTTAATGTGATATAAATATTCTCTAATAATTTTTATGCCCATACAAGTTTGTCTTCGTAAATGCTTCCAACATCTTTTGTATCCTCTGAGCAGAACTTGGATCATTTCAGTTGTACTAATACTGCCTGACATATCTGTTATAACTGCTTGGCCAGTTATTCTTTCTGATAATAACTTCAAATCAGGTCTGGCGAGCTGGAGGGTGTTGGCAAACGTCTTTTTAAACTATTTTCTACTGAGTTTGCCAAATATTTTGGAGAGCTGTCCTCTTTAAATGTGTGTAGACAAATTGTAAAACAGATGTAAAAATCATACATGTAATATGTCCTTGGATATCCAAGTGTACATATCCAAGTAATATGTCATTCAAATAATACATCCGCATTCATAATGGATTATTGAATATTTTGTAATTTAGAAAACTGCATGTGTACTTGTTCAGAACTAGGGCTTCTTGTGAAGTGAGGTTATGATTACAGTGGTTATAGGAAGGATGTTGCCTCACAAGTACACATCAAATACAACCTGATAACTCATATACAATCTTATAAAATTTATTAAAAAGATAAAAAAATTTTTTTAAAGAAAATGCTTAATTAGTTCCTGCTGAAAACAAAACAAAACAATAGAAACCATCACAGAAATGATCATGGTTTCCATTACAAATACCATTAAAAACCATTAGCTAATCATTAAAACCATTACCATTATTGGTCCATAATGGTATCCACTAGACATAACGTGCCACCAATAGAAGACAACGAATTACCAGTAGAGACCCACAGGGACCATTACAGTTTCCATTAAATCCAATAAAATTCCCATTAAAACCATTACAAATTATATGAGGGGTTCTATTGTTTTTTTTCAGAAGGGCTTAGTTGTTTCATATAATGCTGGCTATGCTTCAGAGTCAGATTATGAAAATAACAAAATCAACCATCCTTCAGGACACAAATAAACACTGTAAAAGTTAAAATAAAACTTTTTTTGGAGTTAACTGTAAAAAATAAAAATAAAAATTAGATAACATACGTAACCGGTTTTTTTTTTTTTTTTCTTGCACCTGACAGGTACCTGGTCTATCTCTCAGTACATTGTGCTCTTCATTGCTTACTGTTTTTTTAGTCTGATATAAATCAGCATTGGATGATTTGAAAGTAAATTACCTGACTTCACTCACATTATTCCTGACAAAAACTTTCCTGATGATAAAAAAAAAAACCGAAGTCTCCTAAACTTACCGTTGGCTTGGTGCTTTGCGAGAGTTCCACACAGCGAGATGAGCACCACACAGTGAAGCGCCGAAAACAAGTTCATGATGACGAGAAGTTACCTCAAACACTCAACACACAGATGTTTCGAGCAATGAGACTCCTTCTCAAATATTTACACAGATAAAGGGGGGTCTTAGTCGAAGCGCTGCCCCCGTCTACGTGAATGGTTTGGGCTGGGAGTGAGTGACTGATGGCGGCCCGCCTCCATATAAATACTTTAGCTTTGAGTGCGTGAAGCAGGACGGGCGATGGTTGTTCCAGGTTTTTTTTTTTTTTTTTTTTTTTTTTTTTTTTAAGCCTCGCTGTTCGTGTAACTTCTCGGATATGAGGCAGAAAACTCCCACGCACCGAAGCTCATTCACGCCGAAGTTAATGAAAACAGCATGTTAGACGATAAAAGCGGTTTCGATAACATAACGGCAAAAATCGGGTGGAGTTTAGTCTAAAGCTACTTGGTCTGAATTCCACAACTCCCACGGTGTAAACATTCACCTCAGCTGCTGAAACCGGATAAAAGTGTGGTCCAGCAAAGAGGCTCACTCTCATGTGATTTAAATTAACTCAGGCTCCATCCTCATCCAGTAAATTAAATAAATGTCTAGTGAAACAGTCCACAGCTCTCCTTGACAGCTTTTTTGTGCTTTGGTGGTTACAATGAAGAAGCATGGTAGTTCACCTTCAGACAGAATTAGGGATTATATATCCAGTCTGTAATTCATACAGCACAGTTTGCCCACTTATTGTCTGTCACTAACTTTCATTTGGTTGCCCAGGGTTGCTGTGTCTGAGTGTGATTATATCCCCCCTCTCCTGTGGTCACCAGCAATTTGCTTCCTAAACTTCTTCACACCACATCCATGTCCTCTGAAAATATACAGCAGATGCTCCCAGCTCATTACAAATCAAAGCCCTCACAACTACCCACAAAGTGACTGTGGCTCTTCCTATAATGGCACTTCCTTTAATGACACTGCCCTGAAATATTGTAATCACACTGCAGTGATTTAACATCCATCCATCCTTTCATTCATTCATCCACCCATCCTTTCATTAATTCACCCATCCATCCTTTCATTCATTCATTCATTCATCCTTCCTCATGGACCACTTCATACTATTCAGGGTCATAAGAACCCTGGGTGCAAGGCACTAGCATTCCCACCTCACAGCCCCAGGGTCTCCAGTTCCTTCCTGAGCTTGGGTTACTGTCTATGTGGAGTGTTACTGTCCTCCCTGTGTTTAAGTGTGTTTCTTCCAGGTCCTGTGGGAATGGATGTGTGCATAGTGCAGTGTGAGGGGCTGGGGTCTAGCTTGGGGTTAAATCTTCCAGTGTTTCCAGGATGGGTTTCAGATCTGCCGTGACCCTGACCAGGATGGAGTGGTTGCTGAAGAGGAATGAATGAATGGATAAAAAAGTAACATACACTCATACTTTAAACTGTCTAGTTTTCCTCACTTGTTTTTACTAAGTACACAGTGTGTTTGGCTCCTGATTCCTGACCAGACTGGTTTGAGCTGAAAGGAAGTTTATAGTAACTCAAATAAGCAATATTTACAACCGTGGTCAGCAGAAAAGCATCTCAGAATTTCTACATCTAATCTTCAACTGTCCAGTTTTGGTGAGTCTGTGCTCATGATAGCCTCAGATTGCTGTTCTTGGCTGACAGGAGTGGAACCCAGTGTGGTCTTCTTCTGTAACCCATCAACCTCAAGGTTTGATGTTTTGTGCATACTGAGATGCTTTTCTGCTCACCACGGTTATAAAGAGTTATTATATGAGCTGCTATATCTTTCCTGCCTGCTCAAACCAGTCTGGCTATTTTCCTCTGACCTCTCTTATCAACAAGGTGTTTCCACCCACAGAACTGTTGCTCACTCAGTGTTTTTGTTTTTCACAGCATTATGTTTAAACTCTATAGATTGTTGTGTGTGAAATTCCCAGGAGATCAGATTTTATAAAATACTCAAACCAGCCCATCTGGCAGCAACCACCATGCCATGGTTAAAGTCAAAGAGATCACATTTTCCCCCATTCTAATGTTTGATGTGAACATTAACTGAAGCTCTTAACCTGTATCTGCATGATTTTTTTTGCATTGCGCTGCTGCCACATGATTGATTGGTTAGATGACTGCATGAATTTGCAGGTGTACAGGTCTTCCTAATAAAGTGGATAGAAAATGTATATGTTTGCTTCATATTTTTCTTGAACAAGGAGAAGGCTGAAACATTTGTGCTATTTGTCCTGTTTTGACATGGTGATTCTAGTGAGCCTCTGCAATGCAATGGTCTGGCAGTGGGCATCATTTCCTTTAACTATAACCAAAATTGCAGTTACCCAGATGTGCATTTATACAGCGCATATATACACATATATACAGTGGGATGAAATATCAAGTTTACAGGACTGAAATGCAACATGAAATATGTATCTCACTACACTGGACCATATACAGAGTAAATAGTTAAGACAAAATACAATAAATACACAGGACAATCACAAAGCAGAACAAGAGCAGCATTAGAATAAACCAGAGAGCATACACACGCAAAGCTGAGCAGACAGTATAATTATCATAAGTAGCAGCATATGAGGGTGTAGCAGCATAAAGAACATATAATCCGGAAACACTGTCTGTAAACTCACCATTGCGAGTCACAAAACTCTGTCAATACAAATATACTTCATATAGACATTCTGTGACTAAGAGACATTTTGAATGTATTGTAAATTGGACCAAGAAAATAATTTGACAGTTCATGTTTTTATGGTGACATTGACCATAGAAAATAAATGGAAGCCATGTCACAGGCCAGTTAATAGCTTCATTCCCACAGTGACTCTAAGATATTGGGAGTCATTTCCACAGCCACACCATGCTATGCTTCCTCAGTGCCAAACCTCAAGCTCCATCAATAGTTGTGGTTTTTATCTGGTTATACATGGCTGAAGAAATGAGGTTGGACAAAAGGTGGATGAAGCAGTAGACTCAATATAGCAAACCATGACAAATAACTTAAGCATGTAAGGAATAAAACACTGTGGGTTTACCACCCCAAAACTAATAATTTTACAATAACTAAAAAAACAGTTTTTACTTTAATACATTTACAATGTGATTATGGAACATCCATGAGACAAGTTAGTTCCTATTACCACTTATAGCAGCTACAATTCCCTCACTCATTCACTCACCAGCCTCTCTTTTTTTCTCTGTTGATGATAATAATAAAAATACAGTTTATGGATTTTAATATAGATTGTGGAAGTGGTGCAAAAGAAAAGTGTTCAGCCATTTGTGCCTGGAAGCCAAGGGAGCAAAATTGGCTGGGATCTTTGGGTGGGAGGGATGGAACACTGTCTTGTCCCTGTCAATTGCAGTGACACTAGCTAATCATGGGCATATGTGAGATCATGTATTCGCCAGAGGGCAGATAGCACTTTCCTCCGAGTGATGCAGCAAGAGCAGCAATTTGAAAAGAAGTGGAGAAAGCACATGTTAGCCTTCACCCTCCCTGGTTGGTAGTTATCATTTGATAAGGGAGAGCTGGCTGGTGGGTGGGAATTGGCAGGTGGCCAAATTGGGAAGAAAATGGTGAAAAACCCAGTAGAGAAAATGCAGCTTGTCATGTTACTAAGAAACATGACAGAGTCTTCCATAAATGCTGTGTAAATGTCTCCTTACAGAAAGCTTCACCATATCAACAATTACACATTATATCTGTTAAATAATATATTTTTAAAAAAAAATCTCTTTACTATAAGACTTAGATTACAGGGAGTTTCTGCCATACAAGTCCATGTGTAAGTTGTTATTACATTAACACAATCTTGTGATTTGCTATCAGAGCTGCTGTTATAAAAAAAAAAAAAATAATCAACACATCTATCTGTGGAAAAACAAACACAACTGCTGTTGTTTCTGATGGGCCTGAATCAGCCTGACATCAACAGACCTCACTGCCAACAGAACCACTGAGAATGTGAGCCATAGTGTGACTCAGCCATGTTATACAGTTTATAAGCTCACTTATATAGTAGCAGGTCAGTGATTTTAAATGACTGGAAATTTGTGAGGATTGTCAAAGAGCCATTGTTGATCCAGTAAGCAAGTTCAGCTCTGTGCTTGGACTGGATTCTGCTTCACTTGCAAGTCACTTGGAATAAAATTGTCTGCCAAATGAATGAATAAAAATGCTTTACAGATGCAGCTAAGATGTTGCAGCCCTGTGCAAGGAATTCATCTTTTGTTTTTAAATCAAAGAACAGAACATTTTAAATTTTCTTATACCGCAGCACTATTGAATTCTTGAAACTGACTGGTCAGAATGTGTTGATTAATTTTTTATAACAGCAGCCCTGACAGTAGATTCAGCTGCAAGGAAAAAGCACAGGTTTATATTAAAGCACTCATTCTAATACATTAACATTCCTAAAGTTACAACTAACACAGGGACTTGTATGGTGGACTCTCCAAATAAGTAGATTTTAAAGGTGTGCAAATTATTGATATGGTCAAATTTTCTGTGAGGAGACGTTTATTTTGCATTTATGGAAGGAGTCTCCAGTGTCAGTGCATTAGTAACAGTCAGATTTAAAGCCGTAACTTTAAGTTTTCCAACACGGGAAAGTCTTCAGGAAAGAGGGCTTTGTGGCCTCTTGGTTACATGGCAAGCTGCATTTTTCTGAGAGGCTGGTGAGAGCATAACAGTTTATAGCTACTATGAAGTGATAACTAACCTGCTTCATGGTTACATTAACTGTAACTATAAATTGATTAAAAAAAAAGTATGACATCAATCTTTAATAAATACAATATATTAGTGTTGGCAAATTGCTGTAGTATGAGGAGAATGTAACTGCTTCACATCAGGCCGCATCACACCTCACCACTTGATTATTTACCTATAACAGCATGCCTTCCTTATATAAATGATGAAAAGTTTCAGTTGTCATCTGTTTGTTAGTTTGTTTTAAATATACACTCACCGAACATTGTATTAAGAATGCTTTTACACCTATTAATTCATGCAATTATCTAATCAATTATCAAATCATGCAGATACGGGTCAGCAGTTTCAGGTAATTTTCACATCAACCAGTGATCTCAGTGATTTTGACCATGGCATGATTGTTGATGCCAGACGGGCTGGTTTGAGTATTTCTATAACTGCTGATCACCTGGGATTTTCATGTAAAACAGTCTGTAGAGTTTACTCTATAAATAAATAAAAAAATCCTGTGAGTGGCAGTCTTGCAGACAGAAATGCCTTGTTGATGAGAAAGGTCAACGGAGAATGGCCAGACTGGTTCGAGCTGACAGAAAGGCTACAGTAACTCAGATAACCATTCATGTGTTATGGATTGTGGTGAGCAGTAAAGCATTTCAGAATACACGACACGTTTAACCTTAAGGCAGATGGGCAACAAAAGCAGAAGACCACGTTGGGTTCCACTTCTGTCAGCCAAGGAAGCTGAGGCTGCAGTAGGCACAGGTTCACCAAAACTGGATGGTTGAAGACTGGAAAAACGTAGCCTGGTCTGATGAATCTCGATTTCTGTTGAGGCACACACCAACAGCATGAATCCATGGATCCAACCTGCCTTGTCAACAGTCCAGGCTGGTGGAGGTGGTGTAATGGTGTGGGGAATGTTTTCTTGGCACACTTTGGGCCCATTAATACCAATTAATCATTGTTTGAATTCCACGGCCTATTTGAGTGTTGTTGCTGATCATGTGCATCCCTTCATGGCCACAATTTACCCATCTTCTAATGTCTATTTCCAGCATGATAATGCACCATGTCACAAAGCAAAAGTCATCTCAAACTGAAATTCATTCAAGTCTAAAATTTATAATGGAGCCCTGATCATTGGTGTTTCATATTTTACAAATATTTTTGTGTTAAAGCTTTTGTTGTTGGTTTGTTGCATTTTTATCGTGGACTTTTTTCCATCAAGCTGTATTTTGATGTCAAGTGTTTTTAATAACACACAACACTTTTTAAGTGACTAAACCAACTCCAATAACACCACAGTATTGCAACTGTAAATGCATAAGTTAGTAGTCATTTATCTTTAGATTTTCTGTTACTTATGCACAAAATGTGTTCACCCATAATAACCTAGGACTCCTGTAATTCCTAGAGCCTTTGAGGTCTACTGAGCAACACTCTGCACTCTGAGATCTGAATAAAAACTTGAGTGCACATATTGCCAATTTCTTTTCTGAAGAAAGTTCCTGAAGGATTCAATATCTTCCAGCAGCTTTCCCTCTTTTCCCCTGCCTCAGCTTTGCTCTGGTATGATATTGCATGCCAGCTAATATTTTGTCTGCCTTCCCATCTGTCTCTGGCCTCGCCAAAGGCTCTTTGATCATGAGGATTGGTAGGACGGCCTGAGTGGGTTGGGTGCTTTCTGGGGTGAAGGAAACACATGTTGTTTCTCTGGGAGTTGTTATGAAAGTGTGTGTAGGGGGGTGCTGTTGATGTACATCAATCCACATGACAGTGGTGGAATGCTGACCTTGTACGGGGTGCTGGCTGTGGGTGGGCCGACGATGGAGGCACTTGCTCAATCATACAGCTCACATGGTTTGGATCACTGGGCCTCATCGCTGAGGAAGGAGAAAGAACGCACAGGGTCTACACTTATCCTAGTAATGCTGTTGTTGATGCTTAACGAAAAACGACATTGGCACCTAACTGATGAAAATGCTCGTGACCTATGATTTAAATTAATATTGCCATGAAAGGTTTTACAGATTCTCTTCTAGGTTTCCTAACTTCCCTATATAGACTTTGTGGATCCTTGGTGGCACTTTTCCCTGTTTTAAATTTCTAAAAATAAAATAATGGAGCTTATTATTATTATTTTAAAAAAAAATCTATTTAAACACAGTTGACGTTATTTTGAAGAATAGATGGTTTACATAACTGTCACATAGCCATTATAAAAAGCTTAAATTGAAAACGAAGGCTAAACTTGGGAGGACACAGTATTAAATTATAGGCCCAAGCCATGCTGAACACAGACTGTCCACATTATTTTAAATTTAAATCTAGTTCTTGTTTAGTTATAAATATGTTTTATCATGGAAGACTGGCTGAAAAAAGACACAGTGTTCTTGAAGATGAGATTTTCAAGCTCCTTTAAGGCAGGAATATGGTTCTGATGAACAATTGAGAATGATGGATCATCCCCGATAGTTTCCCAAGGCCTTTTTTGTGGAATGTTTTGGAGAAGGTTGATCCAAGAACAGCCACTGACTCTTGTAACACTTTCATAGTCATAGCAGGCCTGCAAGTAGCTTCTTCCTTAAGAAGCATCTTTACTCTATGACTATGATGAACTCAATGGGACGTTCAGTGATTTATCATTGTGTCCATTGAATTTTGCTTTTATATAATCAAGTCATAGACAGTTTTCTTTCAAAAGCACTTTCAAATGTGTTCACCCTATCGCTGGGAGATCACGAGTTTAAATCACGACAATGCCACAACCATCCATGGCCGGGATTCAAGAGCAAAATTTGTCTGTGTTCACAGGATGGCATTACTGTAAATCTGGAATGGGATGCACATACACTGATTACCCATAATATTAAAAATCATCTGCCTAATATCATGTAGGTCCCCCTTATGTATCATGTGCATCGGTGAGCCTTGGGTGCCCATAACCCTGTCACCTAGTATTAACCACTGCATACTAGGAACACCCCACAAGACCTGCAATTTTGGAGATGCTCTGACCCAGTCTTCTAGCCATAACCCTTGTCAAAGTCACTCAGATCCTGCTTCAAACACATCAACTTTGTGAACTGACTGTTCACTTGCTGCCTAATACAGTATGTCCCACCCCTTGACAGGTGCCAATGTAATGAGATAATCAATGTTATTCACGTCACCAGTCAGTGGTTTTAATGTTATGGCTGTTCGGTATATATGTGTGTGATGGTCAGTTGTCCTCAAATTTTTGGCCATATAGTGTCGATGTTGAGTGATATGGGAGAATTACCTAATGGTTGGGAATTAGCAAAACCAAACTGGGTAGAATGGGGGGGGGGGGGCGGGGATTGGAGATGACTGTGCTGAAGGAAATGTAGACTGAATGAGTCGTTCACAGCAGCAGGTTATTAAAAAAAAAAAAATTACTAATCAAATGATGCCTGCTGGGGGGGGGGGGGGGGGGGGGGTGTACATAAAAGATTTGTATATATTTTTTTTTATGTTTATAGAACCTTTAAGGGTTCCTGGAGTAGGACGAGCCAAATGACTCTTGAGGTATTTAGATTTAACCTTTGTTTTGTGTAGACAGGGTTACCTTCATGTAATTTTATTACACATGACACTGACAGTTTCAGTGATGCAATTCTTTAACACAATGCTGCCCTCTACTGGTTATTCAAATACTACAAATCTGTAACATTTAAACGTTTCACTTTCAAATATTAATGATTATGTATTAGCATTTCCATTGTGATTAGTTGTTTTAAATGATAAATAATGTGAAAATCTGTCTTTAAAAATAAGGACTAAATAAGTGTGACTGCCAGTAAAGCCATGAGGTCTAAGAGTCAGAATAAATCAATCACAAGACATTAAGTGTGTCAAGATCAACCATTTGGTACGTTAAACCAATCACACAGTCACACAGACAACTATTCTTGTAATCAACTGTCCAGGTTGAGGTAAGGTTTTTTTTTCTTCCTACATGTCATACTTTTTTTTTTTTTTTTTTTTTAAATCAGATTATTGGTACATTTAATGTTGTGGCAAATTCCCAAACCCACCCAAATTTATAGAAAATGAATCAACACCTTCTGACCAATCAGATTCAAGAATTTGACACTGCAATGGTATCATAACAAATAAAATAACAAATGATGTGGACTATCAACATTCAACCAATCAATACCAAGGGATGTGTTCTACTTGCCTAGTATTTCAGAAAGCGTCCCCTCTCATACTAGTATTCACTGGTGTTCTAGATTTGACAGGATCAATGAATGATTTATATTTCTGTAAAGCTGCTTTGTGACAATGTCCATTGTTAAAAGCGCAATACAAATAAAACTGAATTGAAACTGAAAGGTGGCATCTTTTTGGATTTTAAACAATCTTCATCTAACTTCCATTCAAATCAGACTACACCTTTAATAGAAAGGCTTACATACTGTAGACTAGAGCTCGGTTGTTCAGTAATAGTTTTTAATCTAAGAGCCCAACAAGGCATGTACAGACATTTGCACACAATCCAGGCTTTTCTACACAATCATTTACAGTATATGCAATAAAATCTTGCAAATGAACAGAATAAGCCTTCTATCCTCAGAGTGTCCCTTATATCCCATTGTAAAAAATGTCTTCAATATAATAACAGTTTTCACCACATAAAAGAAAAGCTAAAGCCTCCAGGCGCACAGCGACATTCAGGCTTCTGTAACAGTCAGTGAATTATTAATGGCATTTTTGATGTGGAAAAAACAATCGTGCCATATAATCATTATAAATTATGGCACTCAGGAACATGACTGATTTTTGTCAGCTTGAACCAGACTGGCCATTCTGCTCTGACCTCACACTTCAACAAGGTATTTCTACCTGCAAAACTGCTGCTCACTTGATGTTCTTTTGTTTTTTGCACCACTCAGTGTCAACTCTAGAGTCTGTTGTGCCAGGAGATCCACAGTTTCTGAAATACTCAAACCAGCATAGATCACATTTTTCCCCCTATTCTGATGTTTGATGTGAACATTAACTGAAGCTCTTGACCTGTACCTGCATGATATTTATGCATTGTGCTGCTGCCACACTACTGGCTGATTGGATTGTTGCATGAATGAGCAGATATACAGAAGCCTTTTTATTATTTTAAATTATATTTCATTGATTTAAATAAGACCTATCTCAACCAAATCATCTTCCTCTAACAGATTTTAAAATGGACGTGGAAAGCAGTGCATCCTTTGAACAGACTGTTTGTTCTGTCCTCTGTTTAGTTGCAAGTGGCCTCCTTCTCTACACCCAGTCTGACTAAAAGTGCCTGTCTTCCACCCACTGTATCAGCCAGTGTCTCCTAATGTGTGTTAGTCATCGTATGAGCTGGAGAACAGCTAAGTGACAGGCTAAAATTCATTCATTCCAACCCTGTCTTGCTCCCTGCTCCTGATGAAGGATTTAATCCCTGTACAGGGCTGTCCTTCCTGCCATGTGGAGCGCGTACTGACAGAGTCGTGACTAAAAGGGAAACTCCCTGTGGCAGAGCTGGAGGTGTATATTACCTCAGTGTGATTGGTGCTGCTCTTCAGTTCATCTATGTTTACTGTAAGCAGGATGGAGCGTCACTGAGACAATTCTCAAACAGTCAGATGCATTTGTTCCCTCTTGCAATTAAGGTGAAATAAAAATATATCTGTTCTGATGGGATTTTGTGAGATATATTTTACATTTAAAGGGGTTCCTGGCTCCAAAAAGTGTGAGAACCACAGTATTAAGTTTAGTGTAACACAACAGCATCACAATTAAAATTAGAATGGTGCATCTCCTGTGCTATGCTATAGATGGCACTGTTCTGGCACTTCCGCTCATTCGGCAAGACTTGGCATATCAAAAATACTGAACATTATTGCAAGTGAAAGGAGTGGGTGTGTGACAAGAAGAAACATGATGCTATCAACAGAGCTCTAAAGATGGAATTAGATCACCCTGAGGAATGGTTTAGGCTTCTTAGTATACTTTCTGCCTTTGTTTGAGATTTGACTGCATTTTGTTACCTTGTATTTATACATGTGTAATGACAGTAAAGTTTAATCTAATCTAATCTAATCTAATCTAATCTAAGATGAATGCCAAAGTGGCCCTTTTAAATCAGTTTCCAAAGTTCAGTACAAATAAAATGTTGCTCAGGGGTTGACAGGGTGGTTAATGGTGCTCGCTTTCTAAAGATGATCTATTTGGAACCTTTTCTAAAATGAAAATCATCAGTTCTATGGATTTCCCTAAAAAGGACAAACCAAAGAAGCCTATATGGTGCTAGATTGAACTTTTTCCTCTGTAGTAGTCTGCTGGATCCCAATATGAAGACTTTAAAGCCACTGTTTTAAAACCAAGTGCAAATGTTGAAATGTTTTTCCTCCTATTTTAAACAAATGTGCGGCAGCCTCGGAAAACCCTTCATATTGTGAAATTCTGATATTTTCTGAAAGCTACCATCTGTTCTGAAATAAAATACACTTCACATTGCATGTACTTGTGGTATGCCACCAAATTTGGTTAAAATGTAAAGATTTCACTCTGACTGTAGCACAGGAACATTGCAAACAGTCAGTATTGCAAACTGATTTGATTAGGCTAATGTCCATTTCACTATGGCACACTCATTAAACTGGTCCCTCTGGCTTGGGCCAAAACCTGATTTTACTTGATATTGCATCTTTTTTGGCTCACTGTTTTCCCAGACCATAGATATAAGTATAACTGGTATAGGAAGGTGCCAAAACATTAGTTATTCACAATGTACACAGACATCCCAACCAGCAAAAACTCATTTCAGGGAGGTGGCTTCACCGGCTACTGTGTCTGTGTACAGTATATCAGCTAAACTGAATTTTGCTATCATGCTACATTACCTCTTGTTATTTATTAATGGTATCACAACAGAAAATTGTGTTTGTGTGTGATGTCCAGCATAGAGGCAATACAATGGCCCACTTGAGAACCCTTTTGTACCCTGTGCAAGATGCTATTCAACTGAAACCGAGAGGGATGGAATAAACATTAATGTCACATTACAGGTCTGTGGTTGAATTACCTGATGTGCTAATGTAGGCTGCCTGTCAAAAGTTCGAAAACAATATCCAAGGCCTCATTGAGTCCATCCAGTTATTTAAAGGACCTATATTTGACATTTTGCTTAGATTTTATTTCCCCCCTCAAGCCCACTTATAATGTGCACCAAACACTCATATTTCTTTTTTTATTCATGAAGAGGCGCTTTGTATTATTATTCTTTTAAGGATGATAGATTTAAATAACCTCTTTGGTTCTGTTTGTTTCACCTCTTCACAACCAAAATGAGACACCCAATGCTAATGTAATCCAGGGTAGCTAATACAAACACAGTGACAGACAGTATAGCTAATCTAACCTGAATGTTAGGCACACCGCCACTAGCAAGCTGATAATGAGTGAATTTACTCCTGGAAATTCTCGAATGAAAGACAGTCTCCCTGAAACAAATTCCACAACAGTCCAAGTTTACATATCTTGCTTCAAGAAATCCCTCAAATTGGCAACCCAGGAACCAGTGAGATCATGAATCTCTAGCATGGTTAGCTAGTATAATGCTGTTGAAATATACACATAACTTTGGCAAATGGCACTATGGACTAATGAATTAGCATGAATTAGCAAAGTACACCCCTGTGGGTCCTGATTTTGGACAATATTTGGTCATTCTTGGTGATCAAGGGCAACATTCCTTACTTCTTTGAGGTTGAGTCTCCGATCTCTGAGGCTGTTGTTTGCAAGTTGCTAGCCTTGCTAGTCTGCTGCTAGCCTTGTTTACAGCATGTTAGTAGCACATAACATTGCTTCAAACTAAATAGTCATCAATAGATAAAATAGTAATAAACTATCACACTTGATTGTGGGTTTGCTGTTGGGTCCAGTGTACTACAGTAACTTTTCTAGCAGAAATGGCACTTTATTGTGCTTCATTTAAAAAGCAGGAACACCTGAAAAACAAATTTCAGCCACATCACGCACTTAAAAAAAAAAAAAAAAAAAACTTGAATAATGCTGATAAAATGCATTGATCTCCAAAATATGGGTGTTTTAACAGCTGCAAGTTAATTTAGCAATAATTAAAATAAAAACAATAATTATTTGAGATTTTATAATAATAACAGTAGCAACAACAACAACAATAATAATAATAATAATAATTATGATGATGATTGTTGTTTTAGTTTTTTTTTTTTTCCTAAGTTTGTACTCAGCTCTTGGGGCAAGATCAGTCATGTTGACCTTAACGTCTGGTTCTTTAGACAGCTCCTTAAAAATGTGCAATTCCCATGTGAGGGCATATATGGGCTGCAGTTGCCTAGGCAACAAATGACAAGGGCTCCATTTCCTCAAAATGATTATTGCTATGTGGAAGATACATGCTTTTCCCATATTAATGATGATCATCATGCTACCCAGCATTTGGCTAACCTTACATGTGTCCTCACACCTCTCAAGCTGTGTGTGTGTGTGTGTGTGTGTGTGTGGGTGGGTAGGTGGGTGGGTGTGGATTGCTGGGGTAGTAGTGTGATTCCCATTTTAACACAATGCCATGGGCGATGTTCCCAAAAAAGCACATTTCAGTGTTTCGCTGATGTGCCCTCCATTAATATTGGCACCCTTGGTAAATATGAGCAAAGAAGGCTATGAAAAATTGTCTTTATTGTTTAACAAAAAAATTAACATAAATATTCTGCTCTCATGGATATCAAACAATTGCAAACACAACACAGGTTTATAAAAATATATGTATATATCTTTGTTAAATATAGGTGTGCAACAATTATTGGCTCCCCTATGAATTCATAAGAGAAGAATATATCTGAAGTATATTCCCATTGATATTTTACATTTTTTAGTACACCTGGGTGACTAGGAACAGAAAATTGTTCAACCATGACTTCCTGTTTCACAGGGATATAAATATGAGGTAACACATAGGCCAAATTCCCTTAGTCATTCATAACAATGGGTAAGACCAAGGAATATAGCTGTGATGTGTGGCAAAAGGCTGTTGAGCTTCACAAAATGGGAAGTGGCTATAAGAAAATAGCACAAGCATTGAAAATGCCCATTTAAGAAGTTCCAGTCAGCTGGAAATGTTATGAATCAACCTGGAATTGGACGCGTGTCTATATTGTCTCAACGCACTGTGAAGAGGATGGTTCGAGTGGCCAAAAAATCTCCAAGGATCACAGCTGGAGAATTGCAGAAGTTAGTTGCATCTTGGGGTCAGAAAGTCTCCAAAACTACAATCTGAAGTCATCTACATCACCACAAGTTGTTTGGAAGGGTTTCAAGAATAAAGCCTCTACTCTCATCCAAAAACAAATTCAAGTGTCTTCAGTTTGCCAGACACTACTGGAACTTCACATGGGATCGGGTTCTATGGTCAGATGAAACCAAAATAGAGCTTTTTGTGATTTTTTCTTTTAATAATAATAATAATAATAATAATAATAATAATAATAATAATAATAATAAATATAAAAATAATAGGCATGTGCCTTGTAATCACCAATTATTTTGAGCATACAATTCTTGCAGTTTGTTCAGGCACCATATACAAGTTTATTTGTGAAATTGTTTTTCTCTGGTTTCTAGTTTGCTTTCTTGGTTATTTCCTGCTTCATTATGCCAGTCCTGTTATTATTTCCAACTATGTCAACAAAATTAATCTCCTCCTCAAATGCAGGGCCATGTCATCACTCAACAGGATGTTAGCCCAAGGTTGAAAGAAGGAAAAATATACTTCATGAATATTTAAAGAAGGTAAAGGGCAGATGGGTCTTTCAAATTAACAGCACAGCTTGATGCAGATATTAACATTAAAGTGATCTGCAGGGGGATAATGGCACCATGCTGTAATACATGCAGTTTTAATGATTCATTGTCGAAAGTTTCATCTTGAGGAGTGATGGAAATCACAAATGATGGCAAAAAGCTGAAAATGTGACAATGGAACATAAGATTTAAAGGGGTAACTGGGTAAAAATACAAATTCTACAGCAAGAATAAATTGTCTGACTATCGTCTATCATTTGGTAGGCAAAACAAGTCCAATTTGTTTACTCTCTCTCTCTCCCCTGATTGGCTGGCAGCTCCTGTCTGTTACTAAGTCAGACTACTTTCATGCTTGAATCTGTGCTGGCATATTATTTTTATGTATGCATACAAATTTCTTGCCAACCAGACACTTCTGACACAGCACTGACTGTGCTTTACTGTTACTGGATTGCCAGGGCAACTCACAGCAGCCTAGGAACAGCAAATTATGGAGTATTTTTTCATTCAAACTATTTTTTGAATTATTATTAAACCACTGTTAGTTTAAAATATATTTACTTTATAAAATCATTCTCCAAAATCTAAAGACCCTTCGAAGTAATGCAAGTAACATAATAGAAATGTAATATTACTGCAAATGTAATTAATTTGAGAGCATCATTTCATACTTTTATATTCATTTATATTTACATTTGCTGTTGAGGAATGTCCACGAAACAAGTTTGTTCCTGTTATCACTTTAGATCACAGCAGCTCAGGACCATCATCTACACAAGTTCCTGTGTAAGTTCTTACTATAGAAGCGATCACGTATTAGAACGAGTACATTAATATAAACGTTATTTTAAATAGCTATTGGAACTATTATCAGAGCTGCTGTTATGGAAAATTAATCAACACCTTTTGACCAATCAGAATCAAGCATTCAACAGCGATGTGGTTAAATAGTGAATTTTGTAGCCAAAGCTTCCTCGGTGAGACAGACTAACCTTCCTGACCTTCCTGTATGCGAGTACAAAGAAAGACCATCTGTTTCATTTTGAAGCTGTGAAAAATCCTCACTTTTGTGAAGAAAATGTCACAGCATAAATACACAGGAAGTTTTTGATGACCTTGCTTGCCTCCTGCTGTCTTCACATGTTCTTCAATTTTATTGTGTTCTACTAGCAAATTGCATTATTTAACAGTACAATAGAAATAGATGGGAAATTAAATGGAGTTGGCTTTGGAGAGAAACACATTTGGTTAGCAAATTACTTCCTGTCATTCACTTTTCAGCCAGAGGTCATCATGCATAGTGGCAAAAAAAATAAAAAATAAAAAAATAAAAATAAAAAACTGAATAGTTTTTCACCAAACTGGTCTTGACTTTAAAGTGTGACTCATCTCCTTTTAATGGGGAAGAAAGAAACAACCACATACAGTATCTGTTAGTGGTCATTTGGTATGCTCTACCTGTTATCTCCTGTGATGCAGTGTCTAAGCTAAATGATGCAAGAAAGTGGTAATGGGTCACTGTGCTTCACTGGGCATAATGAGCTCTTTTTGTTTTCTAAAAAAAAAAAAAAATGAAAAGAAAGAAAAAAACAAGCACATATAAAAGGATGAGTCTTATCAAAATGTGTATATTAGGACCTTTTATTTAAAAAAAAAAAAGACTAAAACTAAGATGCTGCTTAAAAGCAGAAATGCATCATGAATGCTAACATTGACAGGCTTTATTTCACTTGATAGATATAGAAAGAGCTGTGAGAGATGTGCAACATCAACTCTAACTGTGCTGACTGGAAGCTTTGCAATCATCAGACACTGAAGTTGCATAACAGTCTAATTTTTTTTTGAGTAACAGTCTAGACTTGTCACAAATCTTTTTATTCTGAAAGGAAGAAGATGGTCG
Source organism: Cranoglanis bouderius (assembly GCA_023630585.1). Classification (NCBI taxonomy): domain Eukaryota; kingdom Metazoa; phylum Chordata; class Actinopteri; order Siluriformes; family Cranoglanididae; genus Cranoglanis; species Cranoglanis bouderius. Next base: position 13,613,713 of record CM042553.1, read on the forward strand.
AATACTCAGATTTACACACAACGCACACAAAACACAAAACCCAGAACATACATTAGGAGAGGGAGGGAGAGAATCACATTTTGATGATCATCCTAGTCTTTTATTAGCAAAACTCAGCTTCAAAATTAAAATCAAAGCTGTACATAGGTATTGAACTCACTGGCTCTGGTTATGAAATCTGTAATGCTTTCATCCTGACCATTGAGAGGTTCCGACATCCAGAGGCGATGGATGAGATTACATCAGTGTGTGGGTAGGTGCAGTTACTGTGCACCACTGAGTCACTCTGTGCAGGCAGTGATGATGAAAAGCACTTTCTCTGCTCTACAGTCCAAACTTTAATGCACTCCGGAAGTCTCAGGTCATAAGATTGACAATTTTGGGTTTTAACTTCATCCATATACTTACACAGGATATTAACCCTTTAATTCAATTACACTTTCAAAAACAACGGCAGGAAATCATGGCTTTGCTTGATGATCTGTTAGAACTGCATAAAAAGCAAGTCGTTAAAATCATTTGTGAAGTCAGGCCTTGGTTTCATGCATGGATTGATATTATTCTTTAGTTACAAAAAAAAAAAGAGTTATGCATAATAAATCATTACCAGTTTGCTGATTAGTGTTAACAGAATGACAGGCAAAAATTAATTTGGTGTTTGACAGCTCTCCGCTCTCCATTTCCTCCTCTTAATTTTTTAATCAGCAGGACACAGTAGATTCCTGTTTTGTTTTTTTTCTTAACCATAATAGCCAGAGGTTCTGAAATGTTTTTGCAGAAAGCCATTTATAGTGTAAATTAATATACTAGATCGTTAAAAATATGTAGAATCCAACTATTCAAATATTAAGTACATTAGGCAAACATTGAGGTACATATATTTACTGGAACCATTACAGTTTTAAAACCATTACATTTTATTCCTGTACTTAAGCAAAACTAGTTACACCAGTTTCGTGTGTTAACACAAATGAAACATGCTGGGTCGTGTTAACAGCGTTCTTCCTAGCTGCACTAAAATGAATACAATATTTATGCAGTAAAACATAATACATTATGCTTCCTGTAAGACACATTATTGTAATTGGCATTTTTCAAAACCCATTTGATTAAAATGACCAATCAAGCTTAATAAATTATAACTATAACATCTATAATAATATCAGCTTATAGTGAGCTCCACCATATTCACATCATTAGAAACAGAAAATAATAAAATCACACCTCTAGGAAAAAAACAGATACAGTATATGTAATGAAAGTCTTTTTAAACAGACGGCATGGTGGCACAGTGGACTCAGATTCCAGTTCTTGGCTGACAGGAGCAGGACTCAATGTGGTCTTCTGCTGTTGAAGCCCATCTGCTTCAAGGTTGAACATGTTGTGCATTCTGAGATGCTTTTCTGTTCACTATGATTACAAAGAGTGGTTATTTGAGTTACCATAGCCCTCCTGTTAGCTCGAACTTGTCTGACCACTCTCCTCTGACCTCTCATCAACAAGGATGTTTTTTTGCACCATTCTATGCAAACTTCAGAGACTGTTCTGCATGAAAAGAAAATTTTCAAGCAGTTTCTGAAATACTCAAATCAACCCATCTGGCATCAAGAACCATGCCACGGCATAAATATACATTATGAACATGCCTATTTATTTGTATTGTACTGTATGTCTAGCTCTTACTGAAGTAGTTATTCAAGCCTTCTGTTGTCAGCAGCAATTCTGTTTTTCTCTGAATTATTTAAAAGTACAGTATTTGAATGTATCTTTCATGAAATTGTAATTAAAAGTGTTTCTAAAAAATTTTCATGTTTTCAAAATTGACAGGCTTTAAATGATCATTAAATGTATTGCCACGCAAAATTGCTGTACATATAAATATGTAAATAAGCCCTGTAAAACTGGACAACAATATATAAATATCTTTGATTTATTACTTGTCTGCACATCACAAGGTACCATAAGCTCATAATAAGCCCATAAAGACCCATCTGCAGTGTATTGCTGTATTTGCACTTCTCTGTTCACACACACACTCCTTTCTTAGAATCCATGCGGAGCTGTGTGGTGAATTTTCACTCGCTCCTCTAAGCCAGCACTGGCCTTTTAGGCTACACTGTGCCAACGCAATCCACTGATGACATCGAGCACGTGGTGTATTCTCTCTCTCTCTCTCTCTCTCTCTCTCTCTCTCTCTCTCTCTCTCTCTCTCTCTCTCTCTCTCCTCTAGCCTGTTCGCATTGCTGATTATGGGCAGCCGAGTGGCGCCGTTGCCACAGCAACTGTGAGTCATTCTGCGGCAGTAGAAGGTTTAGTCACACTTACACTGGAGAATTCGCTCCTCCACACATCTTTCACTCTCTCACTCCATTCTCTCTTTTGCCATTCTCTATGTTTCTGTTCATTTCCAGACAGTAAGGAAAGAAACGTCTCGGGTTTTGTTGTGAATGCATAAATGAGCAGCATGAGCAACTGCACCTCAATGTCCACTTTGACTGTGCACCTAAGCCTGCTGTTTGGGTGTTAGGAAGATTTAGATTTTAGCCAACACACATTTATGGTGATATGGTTTCGCCGCAAATTATTGTTGGTTTTCTATGGTTGCAGTGACACTCAGATGGATTTGTAACCTACTGGTGATATGATACTGACTGATATATATCGACAGAAAAATCCCCACCAATATCAGAGCAAATAGAGCAGTATTGACAGATATATGGTTTGGACAATGTGGCCAAAAAAAAAATTATTATCGCATTTGGTAGATTAAAAGAAGACCTGTCAAAGGATGTTGCCACAGTTGCCAGAGTGTTACATGGGATAGTTCAACTGGTCTATAAACAATGTGGGGCCATGAAAAGACCCTTAAGGCCCTCATGTGGAGACAACGTTTGGCTGGCTTCCACAAACAATATGATGTAATTGTTGAGCAACTATAACTACAAAGTAACACTATGTCTACAACATAACACTATAAATACAATGTAACACTACAACTAAAGTGTAACACTAGAAATACAGTGTAACATTAGAAATAATATGTGACACTATAACTACAATGTGACACTATGTCTAGAACATAACACTGTAAAAACAAAAGTAACACTAAAACTACAATATAACACTACAACTACAATGTAACACTATGTCTACAGAATAACACTATGAATACAGTGTAACACTACAACTACAATGTAACACTTTGTCTACAACATAACACTATAAATATAATGTAACACTATAAATACAGTGTAACACTACAACTACACTGTAACACTAGAAATACTATATAAAACTATAAATAAAATGTGACACTATAACTACAAAGTAACACTATACCTATAACATAAAACTACAACTACAATGTACAGTAACACAATGTGTACAACATAACACTGCAACTACAATGTAACACTACAAATACAATGTAACACTACAACTACACTGTAACATTAAAATACTGTGTAAGACTATAAATAAAATGTGGCACTATAACTAAAAAAGTAACACTATAACTACAACAACACTACAACTACAATGTACAATAACACTATGAATACAATGTAACACTCTGTCTACAGCATAACACTATAAAGTAACATTATAAGTATTATCTAATGCTACAACTAAAATGTGTCACTATAAATTCACACATTTAAAATCTATATCCTGAATTTTCTGAATTGTGAATTTCTAATTAATTATATTTCTGTAAAGCATGTCCATTGTTAAAAGCGCTATACAAATAAAATTGAATTGAATTGAATAACTACAATCTAACACTACAACTAAAATGTAATACTATGTCTACAGTGTAACCCTACAGGTACAATTAACTCTATGTCTACAACATAACACTATGAATACAAGGTAACACTACAACTAGAATGTAATACTATAAATAAAATGTTATCTCTTGATAAGGGTCTAGGGCAAACCTGTTTTGTGGATTTAATATCTCGGTGTGATATTATCGACATATTGATGCTTGCATGCACACTCTTGCTTGTTTGTTAGTAAAAGTGGAATATGAACACAGCTTAGGCTTGTCTGATAATTACAATGTCATCTTTCAGTAGGTGGCAAGGACATTTTAAAAGTGCAAAAAAACGTCCCACACTTGTATTAAATGTTTTTTGAAAACACCTGGATGTGACAGTTCATTCCCCTGTCTGCTGAAAGAGAGCCCAAGGGCACGGTGTTTCTAATCACTAATGGGGGAAGCTGCAGCATAGCAGAAGGAGGGCTGAATGACGCATATGGTGAGAAGAGGAGCCCCACGCTCAATCCGGTGAGAGGAGGAGGAGGAGGAGGAGGAGGAGGAGGAGGAGGAGGTGGAGTAGGAGAGGAGAGCAGGACAGGCGGATGCGTGGGCGTGTGTGGGTGGGTGGATGATTTTCAGTGCTAAAATACCTTCCCTAGAATGTCTTTGCTTTCTGTTTCACTCAAAAACAGAAACACACACACACACACACACACACACACACACACACACACACACACACACACACACACACACACACACGGGCATGGTGTCACTAGCTCTGAATGTGTGCTCATTCATGGGGGCTACACACTGTATGACTCATTCACGACAGCTGGCTTTGGTTTCTTAACAATCTTCCACTACGTCCTGCATTCAGTCCTCAATGACACAAAATCCAGCACTGAAAATAACGCCCTTCCCCTCAACGCTTCAACGGGGAGATATCCACTATAGTTGCACTGAAATCTGACAGCAACACATAGGATTCTTTTGTTTGTTTGTTTTTGTCAGGTAAAAAAAAAAGAAAAGAAATTTACACAATTTCCCACTCACCCTAATGTCAAACAGCCTGATGTCAGACATTTTTTCCTTAATATTGTTCTGGAGCTATGAAATGTAACTGATGAAAGTCTATCCAAGGCAAAATATATATATATATATATATATATATATATATATATATATATATATATATATATATATATATATATATATATATATATAGTCATAAATGTCTATATATATTAACTGGTCACTTTAATAGGGACACCTGTACCCTTGCTCTTTTGTGCAATTATCCAATCAGCCAATCATGTGACAGCAGTGCAATGCAAAAAACTATGGAGATACAGGTTGAGAACTTTGGTTAATATTCACATCAAACATCAACAAGGTATGTTTTTGAACAGCTGAACAATGTCACCTGTCCTTTTCTGTAATTTGTATTCCATTTGGACAGTGTGTGTTCAGTCTATCTACTTTTACTTTCTCTTCCAAATACTTTTTTTGGGAAAAATGGTAGAGTAAATAATCCACCTCATTCACATTCATTACACATACAACTGTATTTCATGTGTGACTTCTCAATCACTATTGATGACATGTTATGGATTTGTCAGTGAAGGGGGCTGGAAAATATCAACCCAAAAGGAGATCAAATTTAAGGAGTATTTCACTCTGTGTAATCACCTGACATGACTGTCACTGATAGGCTGTATGAATCAACAGTCTGGGCTAGAAAGTAATCAGTCCCAGCCTCACTTTTTCATACCAATCTATGTATTTTTCTTATCACTGTTGTTTGTGCTGTTGGGGTTACTTCTAGAAAATCCAAAGTCATCTTTAAGATATTTACTTACAGCAAGTAATCTGATGTTGACGACAAAAATGAAACATTATATTGATGTCCTTTTATTTTTGAAAGAAAGGATGGGCTTAGCCCTGCTAGAATATTTATAACAGCTGCCCCTGGTAGCTATTATGAATTTCACATTAGCTAAATTAAAACAAACAGGCAAATGTGGATGTGTATGAGTCAGATATTTAAAGATTTCCAAATGAGACGGACTTGTTAGCTTCATTAGCCTCATAGCTTTAGTGTAAGACGTAAATACACTAAACATATTTCGACTGAACCCTTAAAAAAAATTTCCATCATGAAAAATGTATATGAATTTTAAAAAAAAATAAAAAATGCACTGTTTATTCTCAGATGAAGCTTTCAAGCTGAGTGGTGAATGGGTTTGCATTTTTCAGCACAGCTTAATTGGAAAGGAGAAACTGAACGGCCCTCCAATAAATGTGTGTGCAGAATGTGCTCCCTCTGAGTCACAGATGTCTCCCACACACTCTCTGTCTCTCTCTGATTCGTTAAAAAGGGCTATCAGCAGAGAGATGGTGGTAGGGATGGAAACGAGGAGGAGAGAGATCTCTTTAGAGTAGATGAGATGTCGAGCAGCATTGCTGTTGTTTAATATTTTAAGAGATTTTGTGTGTTTCCAATGACTCACTCATCACCTATGTTTAATGGATTATACTGGGTATTGGTCTTCAAAAAGCACTTCTATTTCCACTATTAGACGCCCATGCTTTAAAACAATATACAAACAATACAAGCAATAAAAAAATAGATATCTATCCTTAAAATACAGATTGGAAGCTAGAGGAACCTCAGAGGAAGAGCAAGCATGCTGAACTGAGGCTTGTATAGTGCGCCTGGCACAAGAAGAAATCCCCATGGAGAGCATATGTGCTGCCATTACACTGTGGAAAAATAACGCATGGCACGAATGTCTGCTCCCAGCCAGTGTGCCTCACAAGGCAATCATCTAAATGGGTTAGGCAGAGCACATAAGAAGGTGCCGTGTCTTTGATCTTATTTCTCCAAAGACCTCTTAAATCCACTGTACATTTGTTTTCCAGCTGTGAGCTCTGGATATAACGTGAGAGTTCTCTCACACAAGACACATTTTCAGTATCATATGCATACAAAATATATACACTCACGTATCATGTTATTAGGAATATCTATACACCTGTTCAGTAATGCAGATACAGGTCAAGAGCATCAGTTAATATTCTTGTCAAAAACATCAGAATGGGGGAAAAATGTGATCTCTCTTTGACCATGCAGTTTGACCATGGCCAGACAGGCTGGTTTGAGTATTGTAGAAACTGTTGATCTCCAGGGATTTTCATGCACAGTGGTCTCTAGAGAGTGAACAGAGTGGTGCACAATACAATATCCAGTGAGCAGCAGTTCTGCAGCTGAAAACACCTCATTGAATAACTCAAATAGCCATTTTTACAGCAGTGTTGAGCAGAAAACCATCTCAGAATGCAGAACACTTCGAACCCTGAAGCAGATGGGCTACAACAGAAGAAGACTGCATTGTGTTCCACTTCCTTCATGCCATAACCAGGAATCTGAGGCTACAAGCTCACAAAAAACAACAACAATAATAAAAAAATGTTATAATAAATAATGTTGCCTCATGTCTTTTCATTTGCAAATGTACAGGTGTTCCTAATAAAGTGGTTTGGGAGTGTATATCATAATTTCTGATAATATTATGGTTATCAAAAATTATAAGGACATCTAATATTGTAGCAAGAGTGATAATGTAATTAGTGATAACGCTTCCATCAAGGTTTCATTACATACCATTATTAATGGCATTACTGCACATTAAGTTCAGCTTTCCTAAATCATAAGCATATTAATTAAAACAGTTTATACCACAGTGCTGTTGAATTCTTGATTCTGATTGATCAGAAGTTGAGTAATTTCCTCCAAGAGACAATAATGACTGGCTGCAAGACAAATCACAGGTTTACTTTAATGCACTCATTCTAACGTTATAGTTTCCATAGTAGCAACTTACACAGGAAATTGTATAGCATATGCGCTCCATAAATGGATTTTAAAAAAAAACCCATGTGTATAAGGGCTGTGTTAAAGGGTTCGTCAATTAACACAGGACAAACCCCGCCCCCTTCCGACTTTTTTCTTCTTCCTCAAACCAAGGTTATGTTTACTTTTGATATCTTTAGCTCTTTAGGCTATCTTTAGCTCTTTTTCCTTTTTTTAAAAATCTATTTTATAATACTCAATTTAATTTTATTTGTATAGCATTTTTAACAATAGACATCATCATACCAAGCTAGCTACCAAAAATAATTGATAAATTTGGATGCAGAATATCGGTGTAAACTTCATGCAGAATATTGGCGTTAAATTAATCCATTTGAAAACCTACAACTGATATTTTTAAGATGAAAAACAATTTTTGTCTCTTTTGATTCATATGCAAGACACACATCATTGGCAATGTATCCTAAGCAGATTATGGGCCTATCCTGGTAGTCATTATATTTGAACTCACAACCTTCAGGTCATGAGCACACTGAGCTGTAAATGAAAGCCATGCAGCCATATTCACAGACTATTTTCCTGCTTATAAGTGACGAGATTCAGGTCTGTGGAGCAGATTTATCTGGCCTTGATCTTCTCTCTGGGTTTTATGCTCAAGCACAAATACCTCACAGCATTGATTTATTATTCTTACTGGTGTTTTCAGCAGAGGTTGATCGAAACATGTTTCCAGCATGCTTTATAGGGGTTGATCACTACAGTCAGATGCCACATAGATCAAAAATTAAATAATAAAATGAAAAATAGAAATAGAAATATTACAACCCTCTCAGTGTGCAGTGACATTATTATAAATCCAATTCTCTCTATACTGCTTTAAGCTTATCATGAATCATTTCCTTCTGAATGGAAAGTAAGTACAGGAGATGGCATCGGTTATTTGTGTTCTTGGGTTGTTGATTGATAATCATTCCCGTGGAAGTGGAAGGGCCTCTCTGCCTGGTGACACCCAGGTTGCTATTGATTTAGCATCATAATTACTGCACAGCCATTCTTAATTTATTAACCTGGCTGATATGAATATTTGATGTTCCCATGGGGAGCTTCAGAACCTTCTGGAGGTGGAAGGAAGGGACGGCAGCTGTGCTATAGTTACACAGCACCATGTTGAAGGACCAACAGGAAAACCAGCATGAAGTGTGGACAGTGTGTAGTTCTAATGGTGAATTATCACTTGAAGTATTTTTTCTTAAACAAAACGACACATTATCCACAGAAATAATGCATGTTTCTTTATTGACTAGTTGGAAAACATAAACCCAAAGCAAACATTTCCATCATTTGGTCCCTCAGGGCGTAAGAGATTGAGGTAAACAAAAATTGTTCTGAAAAATTTTATTCATTCTTCCTCACATTTTTCCTCCTTAAACTGAGCAGTTTAAATATCAAGCAATTATACAGAAATATGTTCTTCCATGGAAATACAGCAAGCAAAAAAGTTCTCCAGTGGAAATATATTAGCAAAGTAAAAATATTTTTCTGCGATGGACATATTCTTAGCAAAATCTCTTTCACATTCATCAAGGCATACTCCTAAAATAAACAGACTCCATAAAATATTTTAAAACTATCTCAGAACAAATATCATTCTGATTTCTGTTTATTTTATGCTTCAAACAAATAAGCATCCATTAGGTATTATCTAATTTGGTGCTGAATTTCAGATCGGAATAAAACAGTTATCTTTACTAAAACTGATTCATCTCATGCAAAACTATGCACAGTAATGCACTGATGCATTAGACGGGCTACTTGATAGCACACAAAACATCACCCAAGCGTCCGGCATTTAAGTCTATACCTAAGTAAAGACTAATATGTAACCTGCAAAAGGAAACTATTGTGCTTGTATACATCTCAAAATTGCCCTCTGTACAAATGTACTTGTTATGTATGATTGAAATTATGCTGACGTCGTCTGGAACAGAGCACACAGCAAGTATGTAGTGAATTTTGTTATACACTGTGATGTAAAGAGATACAGATGATGTAAAAGGCATCATATCAATGGTAGATGATGTTTTAAGCACAGTTTATTGAAGCTATTTCTGTCATATTAGCAATCCTGAGCATGATTAAGCATGCAATGCCACTCTAAACCAACATAGCTTTCTTTATATTATGTACATATTTGTAGCTCATTTTAAACAACCTCTTTCAGCTAAATGAAGGCTAATGGTCTTTTTTTTCTTCTCACAATCTCAAGTGACAATATGAAAAGGAGGGAGGAAAAAGCCAAGCTGAATCCTGCTCTTAAAGGTTCAAATACATCATTTAGGTTCTGTAGTCTGAGAAAGTCTGGTCTGCCACACAATCCACAAATGGCTTTTTACCAACAACAGCTGCTAATCGCATCTACGCTTCCCATGAATCCTTTAATTGGAATTTCTGCCTTTAATCCTCTTGATTGGATAATTGATATTGACTAGAGCTGTGGCGTTTGTAATAAGCTCCACTTGCATGGGGTTATTTGTCGATATAGGATTTACCACAAATGACCCATTGTAATTTCTCAATCAAGGCCGGATGAGCAGTTAGCCTTTGGGGATGCTTCTCTCCTGCTGTCTTCACATGAAAATGAAATGTTAATGAACACATAGTGGCCGGTCTGTGACGAGCATGCAGGAAGCAGCATGCCTCCCTCATCAAATCTAATAAAACACAGCTGACTCTGGAGACACATTGGAGCACACGTCTCATTTAAACCCTCTGTTTATCACAAAATATTTTTTTTCTTTTTTCTTTCTTTTTTTTAATTATAATGTGATAATTAGCTTACCTGACCTAATGATTTGGCACCTACAGTCTAAAACCTCATACACAAAATCTATTCTCTTTCTTCAGACACGTAAAAAAAAAAAAACAACAACACATACATTAGCATTAAATATTAAAGCAATAATAAATATTATGGTTAAGAACAAAAGCTCATAACATTACATGTATTGCACAAAAGGCAGTTTTTCTCCCATACCAATAGTTCTAGTATGAACCACACCACACTAGGACAAGGACACTTAATGACACTTAAATCATGTTGAAATCATGAAAAGTGCATACACATCATTGTGGTGCAACATACATAGCTCATTTCATCATTATTCAGACATGATTAAAGCCAAGCAGATAGAATGGGCTAGAAAAGTTGGAAAAGAGGAACTGAATCTATATCATACATAAATCAAGAGATGGTTATATCAGAAACAAAGGTTATATCATGGATTAGTGCTTTCTGTCTTCTAAATTAGGAGTGTAGTGTCCAAAACAAAAAGAGGCTGAATCAAGGTACTGTGTAGAAATATGGCAAATCAAAACCAATGGACACTAATCGCATGTCTAGTAGCACCCAATTTCACAGTGGATTACCTAGTGCAGAGAAAATATTGGCTTTTGAACTCAACACATACATAACTAAATGGAGCCTGAATAAAGCAATAAACCAAACAAATACCATTCAGAAATGAGTTAATGCCATGTCAGATGTGAGGTAAGGGTCTTGATCTCCACTTTCTCAACACTGGAGATGATGGAGAATGAAGTTCCCCTTAAAAGCTGACCAAGGTTCCACTCTCTGTGTTCTGCTGCCATGATCCTAATTCTAAAATGACAACCAAACCTGGTCCCAGATCAGTGTCTAAGGGTAATTTCCACAGAAATGTTGATCACTGAAGCCCCGTTGAGATATCAGCATAGAGTTGGTCGGGATGAGTGGAGCCATGTGCTACACTGGGCTGTGGTCGGGTGAGGCATGCGTGGCTGTCAGCAAACACTCAGGTTGCTCTCTGGTCCTGCGTAAGTCAGAATACAGACGCTCTCCAAGGGTCACAGACAGTTTATCACTCAGCTCTGCCGTGATTGTCTGAGGACCATACCCAGTTTCGGCTAGCTGTGGGGGTGAATGCCTTTCTGTTGGCTCAAGAGGCTGGACTGTGTGCCCGGACTCTTCTGCTAGGACTTCTGGTTGACCCAGAGTACTATCAGTCACCATAGGGAGTTTGGAGGGCGCAAGTTCTGCCTTTTCTTTCAAATCTCCACTGGTGTCAGAACTGGAAGGGTGCTTTGTGTGGTCATCTTTTGGAAATGCAAGACTCTTATCAGCAGCTCCCAAGCTCTGATTGGCCTTAGGCATCTCTGCAAGGTTAGCAGTCCCATCACTGTTTTCCTCATCTGGACCACTGACAATTCGAGGAAGTGTGCTGTGGTAGCTACTTTCCAGAGGGTAGTTAACGGTCTCTCCACGGCGAAGTGGGATGTGATAACGGTCAAAGGAGGAGTGGAAGCGCTGTCCAGGATCACTATACTGCTTGGAGCGCTGCCACTGCTTGCGTAGATGAACACGAGAACGGTGCTTTGAGCGCACTGGTGACTCCTGCTGGTCAAACTGGGGATCATGCCGCAGAAACTCGTGGAAGAGTGCATCTGTTTTTTCGTCTATGCTGTAGTCCCGGCAAGACAAGGCTGAGACATGAGACTGAGCATCAGACTGTGTGAACATCTGCCCATAGGGAGACCACACCAAACCACCCTCATCCAGTTCCATCACTGAATCACTACCTCCACTAGCTCCCCCAAGTTCTTCTTCAAGTTCTTCATCCAAGATATCTGTGTCAAAGCTTTCACACACTGTTCCACTGTATCCAGAGCTGGTGAAGAAGTGTCTGCGTTCCATGGCTGATCCCGATTCCTCCTTGCTACCACTGCTGCTCCGGAACAGCCGTACCTCATCAGGACCACGAGAGGGGGCATCAATAGATGCATAGCCACTATCCATTTGCAGAAGCTTACGGGTACCTGATTCATCGCTTCCTTTTTCAGAGTCCACACTGTCCTGTTTTCTTCTCTTCTCCAGACCCTCATCCCCAGGAATCTCTGCATCCCCGTCCATCCCATCCCCAATGTCCTGGGAGGGGTAACTGGGCAAACCACCCTTCTCTGTCCTAAGCTTAAGTGAAGACATGCTGTCTGCATCACTATGCACTGAGTCTTTGTCATTGTTGCTGCTCTGGTCAGAGGAGATATACTGCTCCAGAGAGGCACGCAAAGTCCAGATGTCACGATAAAGGCTCTGGTGGTCTGTGCTCTCCCGATGACAGCCCATGCCAGGAGCCTCATCTTGGGGCTCAGCGCTCAGGCCAATCACCCCGGGCCCCAGTGCTCTGCTGCAGCTTGGCTCCACCATCACCTCCACCTCTAACCTGCAAACAGCAATGTATAAAGCCCGTCAGATACAATCACACACTTGACACAGACGGTGTGATGGGAGCTTGCACAAATACAAGTGATACACAGTAGGTGGTCCATAAATATTGTCTCTCAGACTGCCATAAAGGAGATTCCAGCAGATGTTACTGCCAAAGCACAGATGGTGTACTGTAGTATGGCACACAAAGTGTTTAATGTGAGAGAAATAGTGAACAGCCAGCAGTCTCAGTAAGTGTAAATGTAAAAGCGGTGATGCAAACTATGAAATCATCATGGACTAAGCAATGGCACACATCCCTGATATCTATGGTTATTCAAGAAAACTGCAGGCCCTTCCCAAGCACCTCTAATCTTCAAAAGTGCCCCAAGACTATTTGGCCCATCTTCTAAACATCATAGGTGCCAGCAAGGTTAGCAAGTCTTAGAGTGCCCAGTAAAGACCCACTGACATTGCTCCAGCATGGAATGGCTTGTTTTTGCGTGCAGGAGAGGTGGATGATTGCTGCAGCAGACAGATGGGGTAGGGAATTAAAGATACCTGCCGAGGGACGGTGGGGGTGTGGATGGGGGGGAAAGGAGACGTGGCGGGCAGTAGGCCACATCCTTGGTGCGGGCGATGTACTGGATGAGGTCAATGTGGTGGGCACCATTCTCCTCCTGGTCCATGCTTTCACTGGCTGCTCGCTGCCTCTGGAATGGCCTCCGTTTGGGGGAGCCTGCTAGACAGAGTGTATATCATCAGCACATGCCACAGGTCCTTTTAAGTGACCCACAGTTAATCTAAGTCTACTGTACTTCTTTTTAATTATTCTGTTTGTCCATAACCTTTCTATTGAATCACAATGTTTTGGAGAAATACAGCATTAAATAGCCATTAGTGCTCCAGGCAGTTCATTAGTGGCTGAGCATATAATGAATTCTCTTTATTGTTTTTATTTCACTGTGTGAAATCAATGTTTCCAGAAATTCACAGATTTTCTCTCTCTCTCTCTCTCTCTCTCTCTCTCTCTCTCTCTCTCTCTCTCTCTCTCTCTCTCTCTCTCTCTCTCTATCTGTTTGGCTGAGAGCAAGACTGCTGGCTCGCCCATGGAGGAAGTCATCCGGCCATCTGCCGGCATTTGACCAAAGCCACTCCCTTACACACACAGACACAGACACACAAACACACACACACACACACACACACACACACACACACACACACACACACACACACACACACACACACACATTCACTACCCACTCCTTCAAATAAAGGGCATCATAAGGACAATTCAGTGGAAGTTCATCCGATTAATTTAGGAACTCTGCTTGCATCTCATTTTAGGGAGGAAGACATTAAACTAATCAATTTCATTAATTATTGTCACTGTGCTAAAATATGTATTAATTACTTAAATTAATAAAATAAACTTAAATTAAATATTACAATTACAATTAATTATAGATATAACAATTATAATTAATTATTACTTTTGAGGGTTGGCTTGGTAATATTTTAAATAAAAATGAGTCAGTATTATCATACTAAGTATGATGGGGGTGGGGGGGGGGGTACAGACTAATGACTAATGACATTTTACTTGAAAATATTAGTTACAATATTTTTTCTTACTATTTTAACATTATTTCATAAACGTATGGTGTCAATAAGATGTATAACACTAATTCTTTTATGAATACACTATGCCACTGACTCCTATTATGACACATGATGGGGCATATAGATGATATACATGAAAATAATCCATGACAGGGCAGTGTGATGCAATCTGATGCAAAGTGGATGTATTTTGTTCCTCTTATACTGCAGTGATGTGCCAACTATTAATTTTTTTATTTATTAATGAATAACACATTGTGTTTTTAATCAGTTTATAGTTACATTTAATGTTGTGGAATGCCCACAAGACAAGTTATCACATTGTTCTTATTATCACTTATTTTATAGCAGCGTTGGACTAGTTTCTAGCATGTGGCCCGGGTTCTGGAAGGTTGCCCAAGCCAGTGCACCCTCAGTGCTGGTCCAAAGCCCAGAATATGGGGAGGGTTGCATCAGGAAGGGCATCGGGTGTAAAACTTGTGCCAGAATATGTGCACAGCTGATCCACCATGGCAACCCCAAATGGGAGCAGCCAAAAGAGGGACAAAAGAAGTAAATCACTTATTTTATAGCAGCTATAAACTGTGGTTCCCTCACAAGCCTCCCTTTTTTCTCTCTCTTGAAGTTGATTAATAATTAATAACTGACTGTTAGAAAGCATTGACACTTGAGACTCCTTCTATAAATGTTACATAAAGGTCTCCTGATAGAAAGCTTCACCATATCAATGATTATACTGTACATTTTTCTTTGTTAAATAACAAGACTTTTTATCCATTTTTATTAGGCTTAGATTATGTAGATTGTCCACCACACACGCCCCTGTGAGTGAACTGCTGTTACTATAGAGACAATAAAGTATTAGAGCAAGTGCTTAAATTTAAACCTGTCATTTGAATTACAGCCTGAACTACTGTCAGAACTGCTGTTACAGTATATAAAATTATATAACACTTTCAGATTTGAAAATTCAACATCACTGTGGTACAACAGAAACTCATATGTATTACAGTAACTATATAATGAATAATAATTTGCATATAACTATCAATGTAGCCATGTGTGATTGTGAAGTCCACCCAAGGTTTATTACCTGCTGCTCTAACACCATGAAACATTGTAGGACAAAAATAATACAGCCATTCTAATAAATGCCATCCCCTTTATTCCCTCTGTTCCATTGCCTGAACACCCATTCCTCTGAGTGTACTGAATATCCGTAATGCAAAATGGGTTTCTAAATACAGTATAGGTTCCAGAGCAGTGGAACTGCAGTTTGAGCTGAGCTTTGTGTATCTCACCTCTGGTGTCCAGGCTGGAGGCTCTCTGGCTGCTGTCAAACTTCCATCTCTTGATCTTAAGGTAAGGACTAGCTCCTTCCAGACTGGCATGCCGCCGCAGCTTGGTGAAGAAATGCAATACTGGACCCTGAGGGGCACCGCTTGAGGAGGAGACACCCAAGGCTGAAGCAAGTGCTGCCTCTCGCCCACTGCCCGGGCTGCTCCCGTTCCTCAAGCTTGTACCTCTACCTTCCATCTGAGTGAGAAAAATAACATTACTGCAAAATGTGAAACAATAAAATTTTGACAAATTAGGAAAATTTAGCTGTTAACCTATTTTGAGTTTAGTCATTTAGAATGTGACCTTGGGTTTATCTTACCAGGCTGGGTCTTAGAGGCTCTGGACTGGGAGATGGCAGGCTTTCACAGAAGCTGGAATCCACAGTGGAGTTGAGGGAATCACCTGGCAGAGCTGAACTGGGACTTAGGCTACTAAGAGCTGTCTGTGGCAGTGGGCGCATTGGAGGCTAAGTACAGACAAAATACATCACAGCATTGCCTTTTAGACCATGCCAAAACTCACCAAATGTTCCACTCAAATTGCGCAGATAAGGCATGAGTTTACATATTTACATGAGTTTTTACCAATTTACATAAGCAGTATTCGACCTGGATACTTGTACTTTTATATACTCCAAGAACCTTAGTATGAAATGCAAGGAATACTCCAGTGTTTTCCAATCTACTGTACCTCACCTTGGAAGTCAAATTTGCTGGAACAGTTGTTGATGTTAATGTGAACATGAATGCTTTCAGTAATACTTTAGTCGTATATTAATACAATAAGGCATGAGAGGCTGTGTGTTACAGTGATTTTAGCATGTGTATGGGTGTTCTTAGGCTTGACATAATGTGATGATAAAATCACTGTAATGCCATCTCATGTCTTATTGCTTTTATAAAACTGTGACAAAAACAATGCAATAAAATCCTGTGTTCAAAAAATAATTTCATTTATTATTGATAATGTTGTCCATAAACAATCCTTCCACCAGTATTTCTTTTTCTATGGGGTATTTTATGGACAGAACAATAGCTGTATAATGGTTAATTGGTTTTAACCTGCTCATTAACACAAAATTCATCTATTGTGATGCAGTCACAGATTTGTGTACATCAATGATTTTATAGTGGTTTCCAACACAGCCCAGGCAATCAAAACTATTATTTTTCAAAATAATAGAATCAAAACTATTATTTTTATAAAGTCCATTCATTCATCTTCAGTAACCACTTTGTCTTGGTTAGGGTCACAGCAGATCTGGAGCCTATCCTGGGGAAAGTGGGCATGAGGGGTCCATTGTACGGCCCCATGCACATATACATTCACACACTCATTCGCAGCTTTGGCAATTTATCTGAGCCAATCCACCTTCGACAACAACCCACATTCAGGATTGAACCAGGGATTCTGGAGCTGTGATGCTACCATCTGCACCACCATGTCACGAGTTTCATATGTTACACATGTACTGATGGAATTCAATAACTACCTTTAGACTTCCATTATAAATGAATTTCAAGTCAACAGCTTTTATATTTCATTCTCCAATATAGGAAAACTTTATTTTTGTCCATTTTATTCGCACATATACTTTAAATGTGGAGCATATAGTTTGCAGTACACTGCAGTATTCCTTTGACACCCAGAGTAATTCTATAATCAGAGCCTGAACTCTTCTCCCTAATGAACACTATTTCACACAGACAGCTAAACAGCAACCACCGACCTGCTGCTTATAACTGACCCACTGGCATGGTCATTGCTGTGACATACATAATATTGAGTCCTGCTATGTGTCACCTGGAAGATGGAGAGGCTGGATTTAGCGACAGGCCGTGTTGTCATGGCAATGTTGTTCTCCGATGACTCACACTCGTGGATAGTGACGATCTTGAGGGCGGCTGTGGGGAGGTGGAGGTGTGTGAGCCTGGCGTTCTTTAGGTGATGGAAGTCACCCTCAGTAAGTGTGTACCTGATGGCAGAAAGGCAGAGGGGGCTGACATGTCTGACTGAATACAATTACCGTTCCCTTTATGGAGAAAAATAAAAGCTAAAATTAATGCTTGAGAGAAATGTGAATGGTATTGTGTGGGTGTGTGTTTCATATAGTTGTTCTTCTTAAATGCAGGCTGCATGGTGATTCATATATTACACATATGCTCCCGTAATACAGACTGCTAGCTCTTACACACAGATGATTTTTTTATATATCAGTGAATTATACAGTGGGTATAGAAAAGAATCACCCCCCTTTAAAATAATCACATTTTGTTGCTTTTCAGCCTGAAATGAAGACAGACACAGTTTTTGTTTTATCCAGCTGTGTTTACTCAGTGCAACTTATAACATCCAAGTGAAAGATATAACACCAACATGTCAGAAAAAAATTTTAAAATTAAAAACCAGAATCACTGAGTTGGAAAAAGGATCACCCCCCTCCTAAAAATGACTTGTAAACTCAATCAGGTGTAGCTAATCACCTTCTCAATGGCACACAAAGCCATTTGACTATAAACTGTGATCAGCTGTGGTCATTTTGATTAGCTCAGCATGAAAAGAGCTTTCCTGGAGTATTTTGTAGTGCAACTGAAGCAAACAATCAACAATGGGTGGCAAGGCACTGTCAAAAGATGGATACAAGGAGATGGATACAAAAAAAATATCAAAGGCTTTATCAATGCCTAGAAGCACAGTGAAGTCTATTATTAAGAAGTGGAAGGTATTTGGTACAACACAGACCCTCCCTGGATCAGGACGTCGCTCCAAACTGGATGAAAGAGCCAGGAGGAAACTGGTCAGAGAGGCTACCAAGAGGCCTACAGCAACTCTGAAGCAGTTGTAGGAATTTATGACAAAGAGTGGTCATTGTGTGCATGTGACAACAATATCATAAATTCTCCACAAATGTGGCTTGTATGGGAGGATTGCAAGAAAAAAGCCACCCACGACTGAGCTTTGCTAAAACACACCTTGACGATTCTGAGGTCACATGGAAAAAGGTGTTCTGGTCAGATGAGACTAAAATTGAATTATTTGGCCTCAACACCAAATGATATGTCTGGCGGAAATCCAATACAGGTCACCATCCCAATAACACCATTCCCACAGTAAAGCATGGAGGTGGTAATATCCTTTTATGGGGGTGTTTCTCTGCAGCAGGGACTGGAGCACTTGTCAGGATAGAAGGAGAAAAAGGTGAATGTCCTTGCATGGCCTAGTCAGAGCCCAGACTTAAACCCCATTGAAAATCTGTGGAATGACTTGAAGACTGCAGTCCACAAACGGTCACCATCACATTTAACTGAACTTGAGCAGTTCTGCAAAGAAGAGTGGGCAAATATTGCAAAGTCTAGATGTGCAAAGTTAGTAGAGACATATCCCAACAGACTAAAGGCTGTAATTAAAAATTAAGACAAATTAAAGCAAGGGGGTGATCCTTTTCCCAACTCAGTGATTCTGGTTTTTAATTTTTTAATTTTTTCTGACATGTTGGTGTTATATCTTTCACTTGGATGTTATAAGTTGCACTGAGTAAATACAGCTGGATAAAACACAAACTGTGTCTGTCTTCATTTCAGGCTGTAAAGCAACAAAATGTGATTATTTTAAGGTGGGCGGGGGGGTGATTCTTTTCTATACCCACTGTATACATATTAGAGTATATTATTCATAATGAACAGATGTGTTCTGAACCGATACAAATACAGATATTAATACGAGGTGCTTCCACTTCAGGTTTAAATGTGAATGTAGATATTGATATTTGGAGCACTAAACAGATACAAATACAGACAATGCTGTTTATCCATTGTAATATATATATATATATATATATATATATATATATATATATATATATATATATATATATATATATATATATATATATATATATATACACACACAGAGTAACAGATATGGCTGAGATGAGTATGAGCACGTTACTGACCTTCGGCCTTTCTCCTGTGCCTTCTTGCTATGGTCGAAGAGGGCTGCCTCGTTGAAGGACACACGCCGACCTGTGCTTCCTGTGGACAGGAAGCGCTCAGTCTCCATATCGTGGGAGCTGGCTGCCGACAAACACTCTGACTCATCCACACGGATCGTGATTTCTGCACGGGGAGAACAAATATACCCCCTGCTTCATTTATGCATGAAACCTTGTATGATACTGAATGCAAAAAATGTGCTCAACTGTTGCTTTAATATGAATCTTAGCCCAGGGGGAAGATCAATAAGATATTAGAAATGTGTTTTGTATAACAGCAACATTGTGATAATGAATGCATATTTTTATTCTCTCATTTTGATTTATTAGGATTTATGGATATTTGATAAGCTCCTATTATAACCTAACAATATGGGCTCTAGTTGCATGCAGGTGCAAACATATTGCTAATTTGGTTGGGTGTGAAGCAATTTATTCCTGTCTGATAATGGTATTTATCTGACTTGAGGTGAAGCATTAAAAATCCTGTGTCATGTTCTTATAATCTGACTTTGTAGTTATACACAATTTATGTCATCCCTCTTTAATAAAGAGGCTCATTCCAACTAACCAAGTGCAACAGACTTGTACCACAGCACTACTGAATGCTCAATTCTTATTTGTCAAAAGGTGTTGATTCATTTTCTATAACAACATCTCTGACAGTAGTTCTGGCTGCAAGGTTTATATTAATGTGCTTGTTCTAATACTTCATTTTTTCTATAGTGACAACGTCCACAGGTACTTGTTTGGTGGCTGCACCACATAAATGGGTTAAAAACGTGTAATTATTTATTTAACATTTTTTGGTCCTCAGTGTCAGCACTTTGTAACAGTCAGATGTAAAGCTGGAGCTTTAAGTTTTCCGACATGGGAAAGTCTTCAGGACAGAGAACAAGAGAGGCTGGTGAGGGATGTAAGTGATAATAGAAAAGTGTGTATATTTCACAACATTAACTATAACTATAGATGTATAGAATATATAAAATGTCATTCTATAATAAATAAAAGAAGGGAAACTAAATAAATAGTTTTGGCAAAGGGCTGTGGTAGAACAGTAATAAAACACTTTGGGACTTGCTGTTATTGGAAAAGTACTGCTATTTGTTGCTGATTATTTTTTCTGTAAGAATACGCCCCAAGTGTTTTATTCCTTACATAACAAATATAAATAAACAACTCATTTGAGGCTACGGAATATGAATCAGACAGTTGATGCCTTACCATGCACAGAATATCTAATTAATCAATCATCATCTAATTAATAGAATAGAAAATGTCTAACACGATTAATTAAATACCAGATTTGCCAGTTTTAATGCTACCACAGGGACAAGAATTTAGCTGATATAGAAGCTATGTCCTATAGTATTCATATATGCGAGCCGCTTAAGTGCACAAGAAGACAGAAAATGCAGTTGGTTATTTCTACCAGTAAAATATCACAGTGAAATTGTTTATCATTATAAAAACATGACTGCTGAGCGTCTAGTGCAAACTCACTTAAGTAGAGTGAAAGGTTCGCATATCATCTAATCACATCCAACCTCCACAAATTTTACATTTAAACCACTTTCTGTCAGGTTTTTGCAAGTAGTCACAAATATAGTGCTACAATATTATGCCATTTATTTTGTTATGAGCACAAAAACAGCTCTTTATGTATGATAGACTAAAGAAGGACATTTTTACCATGCACGGGCTGGGTTTCCTCAATATAGGAGGTGGTCGTCTTCTCCGGATCATCACTACGCCTGAAGCAGGGAATGAACCTTAATACAGACATGTAATAAGAAAAGGGCCAAATTTAGAGCTTTATATTTTTACCATCACCTTCATCACATGTCTACACGACAAGTCAGATGAGCTCAGTCTGATGTCCTCAGCCCACTGTGCTATCTGCATAAACGAGACGCTTATTACAGGAGACAGTTTGTCTGTCCATATGGGACCGTGTAGCAGTGAGAATAAACTGGGGGTGCTTTTCCAGCCAGACGTTGTGACTCCTCAATGTGTGTGTGTGTGTGTGTGTGTGTGTGTGTGTGTGTGTGTGTGTGTGTGTGTGTGTGTGTGTGTGTGTGTGTGTGAGAGAGAGAGAGAGAGAGAGAGAGAGAGAGAGAGAGAGAGAGAGAGAGCGGAGTCAGAGCGTACTCGACGTGCCAGGAGAGATTAATCATGGCTGATAGCTGCTATGAGATCTCATTAGTCTCATCGTTTGTGGGAGACTGCAGTGCAGGCACAGTTAGTACCGCTCAGATATCACACACTGACACACACACATACAAACATATGAGTGTATAAAGAGAAAATGTTTAGGATGGTAACACTCCTGCCTCCAACAAAACAAGATCTCTGGAGCTGTAAGTTATCACATAGGGAACAGTGTAGTACCATAAATAAAACTGTGAGTTACCACATAAAGAACTGTGACATGCCACATAAAGAACTGTGAGGTACCACATATGAAACTGCGGTACCATAGATGTAACTGTGAGGTCTCACATATCACAGCTGTCTCTCAAAGTCTAACATCTGTCCGTGATCAGCTAGTGTTTTGCTCACTAAAAAGGGAGAGAAAATGTCATTCTATTGCTCATATAACCTTCTGCTTCACCATTGTGTTCTTTCACTTAACAACATTGTTACTTCCTTCTTTGCAACTATTGTTTTTGCACAGCCTTTCATTTCTACTACTCGCTTTGTCATATGCATGCATTTAGTTGAGCCATCAGATGGACAATGTCCATGCATATCATCTACATAGAAGACTGCATGGTCAATGGATATTATCTACAAGGAATACTGTTAGTGGATTTGAAATAAGAATTACAAACCAATATCAGTCTTCTTCTGAATTCATTGATGGATTGTTGATCTATGTTTTCCACCAAGCATACAGATTTTGCAAGCAAATTCTGCACATGTGCATTTCAGTTGTGGGGTATCAGTGAATCAATGAGTCTGTCAGTCAGTCAACCAGCCAGTCAATGAAACAGTGAATCATACAGTTGGTCAATGAGTTGGTCAGTGAGTCAGTAACTTACTCTGTCATTCAGTCAGTCGGTTGTTCAGTCAGTCAGTTAGTCAATGAGTCAGTGAGTTAGTCAGTGAATTAGTCAGTCAGTCCATGAGCAAGTGAGTTCATCACTCAATCAGTCAGTCAGTCAGTCACTCTCTCATTCAGTCAGTCAGTTGTTCAGTCAGTCAGTCAGTGAGGAGGTCAGTGAGTTAGTCAATGAGCCAGTGAGTCAGTTAGTGAAGTGAATCAGTCAGTCATTCAGTGAGCCATTGAGTTAATCACTCATTCAATCAGTCAGGCAGTCAATTTTGGGGTATCAGTGAGTCAATGAGTCTGTCAGTCAGTCAATCAGCCAGTCAAAGAAACAGTGAATCATTCAGTCAGTCAGTGAGCCAATGAGTCAGTCACTCACTCCGTCATTCAGTCAGTTGGTTGTTCAGTCAATCAGTCAATCAGTGAGGAGGTCAGTCAGTTAGTCAGTCAGTCACTCAGTGAGCCAGTGAGTCAGTCAGTAAATCCATCAGTCAGCCAGTAAGCCAGTGAATTCTTCACTCTTTCAGTCAGTCAATCAGTCAGTCAGTCATTGAGTCAGTAAACCAGTGAGTGAGTGAGTGAGTGAGTGAGTGAGTGAGTTAGTCAGTCAGCCAGTCTGTCAGTGAGGCAGTCAGTAAGTCAATCTGTGAGTCAGTTGTCAGAGTCAGGCAGCCTCTTCTGGAAAAGGCAGGTCATTATCATTTGGAATTAATTCAAACTAAAATAGAGGTTCATTACTTGAGAGTAGTTTCTGTTGCGATGGTGAATAAATGTATTATCCTGCTATTTACCTGTCAATGACATGTTTGCATTTGTAGATATGAGAGGCTTTTGTCTCACCGTGCATAGTTCCGGTCCCCCTTGCAACAGCGGCGACAAGCAATGAACAGGACAGACAGGAGGACGAGCGACACCGAGAGGAAGATGGACAAAAGAACTAGCTGGAGGACGTAGCCATCCTGCACCCCATGCTCCCAAGGGAGCTCCTGAGTGCACACCACAAAGAAAAATTGCTTTTCAATTATCTTCACAAAATTTCTCTAAATGCCCACATGCAGGTATTTTGATGTGCAGTACTGTGCAAAAGTTTTAGGCATATGCAAAGAAATGCTGTAGAGCAAAGATGTCTTCAAAATAATGAAAATAAATGTTTCTACATTTTAAAAAAAAAATACCGTAAAGAGCAGTAAACAGTAGTAAATGAAACAAAGTCAATATTTGGTGTGACAAAAAATTTTTTAAATAAAAATAAAAATAAAAATAGTAGTCTCCAGTACAATTAGTGCAGTTTTATAAGGAAATTAGCTGGTAAGTTTTATTGAGCATCTTGCAGAACCAGACACTGTTCTTCTGGAGACTTTGACTGTCCCACTTGTTTCTTACTTTCTGCAGCAAAACCCAGCAGCCTTCATTGTGTTTTTTGTCTGAAAAGTGTCTCTTACGTAATATGCTGCTTTCTTTAATGACATACAAACATTTTTCTGTAACATTTTGTGCTAGAAAACTAATGTTTGGGAATCTAAAATGTTTTTTGTACTGACTTGATAATGTAGAAGTCATAAAATAAAAAATCTATAACAAAGTTTATACTAAAAAAAATAGGGTGCCTAAAACTTTTGCACAGTACTGTATGTACTAACAGTCATTTTAAAGCACAGGAAATGGACCCAGAATGGAGTTCTGGTAAACTGTAAACTTTAAAAGTAGATTTTGTTTGATATTGAAACTTTAATTTCCATTGAAACGAAGAGACACACAAGTCACTGAGAGTTTGCATGAAAACACTTCACTTCGGCACCATGGCAAGCTCTCATCGTGTGAGTGGGTGGAGACAGTGAGGAGGACACAGGTGCATATTGAGTTAAGTGCAGTGTTTGCTGCTCCAGAGGGTGAGAGAGCATTTGTGAAGAGTCACTGGTGCAGACCTGAGCACAATAGACACAAGGCTCTTTTCTCAAAGGGATCAAAGAAAAGAAGCTGTCATCTGCACCCATGTAACAAAAATAAAAGTGGAAAATGAATAAGTCTTTGGGCTATACAGTATAACACCTTTCAATTCCCCTCCTACTCCTCTTTTCAATTTCATAACACAATGTGTCCTTGATAACTTAGCAACTGAATGTGTTACTTACTTATCTGGCAGGAAGAGGCATGAAAATCAGTATTTATACCTGAGGTGCTCAACTCCAACACAGTTTAATGATTTCCCTGATCTAGTACACCTACTAAACCTGGTCTCATGTCTCTGAGCAGAAAAATCACCAAACTGTACTGGACTCAAGCCCTTTGGGCAAGGAGTTGGTCTCTGTTGAGCAATGCAGTGCAAAAAATGGATTGATTATTGGTTGGTCCAGGTTGGATCTATAAAGGTCAGTGGAAAAAGATCTGTTTACACCTGGTCAGTTGATGCATATTGACTGTCAGGATTTTATTCAGACTGGGATTATCCAAATGAAAATGCAGGTGTAAAGGCACCAAAGAAATATTTTAAATATGTGCGTGTCAGTCTGGAAAAATCCATGGAGGTTGCTGTGGCTGAATTCTGGCAAAGATTCGGTTTCTTTCAACTAATAATATTTGACACCTTTAAGAAACCATAAATATATTTCTTTCTTATTATTAATTTTAATGTTGCCCAGGCTACCTTCCTGCGAAGAGCATGCTGGTAAAGAAGCTAGTTTATTAACAAATGCAGTTGTCTAAAAAGATGTCTAAACCTTGTTAGCTAAGTGAGAATTTATCACACAGTGAATGTCATACATTGATGAAGTTGTTGGATAACTATGTTCTATGTGAGAGCCACTGTATGTGACATAAGCCTAATCAATTCATTTTTCAATCAAATACCGTCATGTCAAAATGTTCGCGACAAACGTTTAGACAAACGGGAATAAAGTAACAGTCTGTATTTGTGATGTACTTGAGCAGTAGGCGTTGAATCCTCTGTAACTAAACAAATTCCAGCTTAAACACAGCCACTGATTTCACTCATTAATAAAATAATCCAGATGATGCCGGTAATTGAAGATACAGCCTGCACTTGATGTACATTACATTGACTATCTAAGCCAACCTGAATCTGACCGAATGTTGTCTTGCAGGGCTAATCTGTTTACATCAGGCCATGAATTCAATTACAGAGGACACAGAACAGGATATTTTCTATTTGCATGTCTGAAGATGCTTCTAGGGAGAGAATGGAAGCAATGAGGGAGAACAGTACAGGATGAAGGACAGAGCCAGAGATTAACCCAATGACACTTCAGTGAGAGAGAGGAAGAGAGAGATGTACTTACTGTGGGGTTCTCTGTTAGGTTTTTCCAGATGGCAGACTCATTGCTCATGGTCCAGGTCAGCAGGTGTGTCCTCCTGAGAAAGACATGCAGCCACTTTAAAGCTAGAATTAACCTAAACTAGCTTTCACCTGTCCATAACGTCCACGTTGCTTGTTTTTTTCGCTCCCATTTACAGACCTGATACACCACAGGGACTGGATATTTGTCTGAGCTGATTTTTTTTTTTTTTTAACAGTTACCACTATCCAAACAGAACTTTGCCAAATATTACCAAAAGTGCTCTAACTTAAAAACAAACAAACAAAAAAACACATTGATCCTACATTAAAGTCTAGCAGGGGCACTATGGGGCCATTTTGTTTCCAATTCTCCAGTATGATTCAAACATGGATAATCTCAGATAATTATGAGGTTCATATAATATATAAGATATTACACATAGTAATGCTGCATCACACATGATCTCATTTTACACCTTACTCAATACAGATTCCTACAGAACAAAGAAATTATTATGACTCCAACATGTAGCAGTGGCCAAAGAAAAGCATTAATTTAAAGAATTTAGCTTGAAGCCTACTGCTATGCATGATCATATATAAGTCCATATTACAAGCCATATTATGATCCTAGCTTTTTCTGCAGCTGAGGCCCTGCAGCATGTGTTCCCTATCAGATAATGCCATTAATGCTGCAGCTTCTGCCCAAAACACATAAACCTCTCGCTCTCTTTGTTTTGCACTCTCCTTTCATTTCTATATTTGCCTTTGCCTAACACATATGTACACATGGATATAAGCACAAACACACATATAAACTCACCTTCCAAGCACTTCCTCTCTCACATATAGCAGGGAAAAGGCAACATGCAGAGCGATGTGTGTGCAGTCCCTGTTCCTTCACTGCTGAGATGCTGTCTGAAGTCAGTGTATTTATGTGTGTGTGTGTGTGTGTGTGTGTGTGTGTGTGTGTGTCTGTGTGTGTGTGTGTGTGTGTGTGTGTGAGAGTGAATGTGCAATAAGCAGCATTCAGCGTGTGTCTCACTGCAAAGCTCTCAGTTCCTGCTGCATACTTAGCCTGTCCCTGCCCACCCACAGCTTCATAACAACTCAACATTATCTCTCTCTCTCTCTCTCTCTCTCTCTCTCTCTCTCTCTCTCTCTCTCTCTCTGTCTCTTTCTCTTTAACACACACACATATACATACATGAAATGACTGTAGCTTTATTGCCTCAATGATGCCTGATACTCCACATCTAATCAAACAATATTATGTAACTGTTATATAAATGAAAAAAGATAAATGACTTCCTGCACATTTTCCAGTGGTAAATAAGACCATGGCTGTTAATAAATCCAAATGTGTTTTGAATTGGGGCAGAAAATATTTATTGAAGGACTTCTGTCCTTGTATGAGTTAAATGAGCTGAACACATGAATGTTCACATGTTCTGTGATTTTAAAGGTAAAATCAAAGCATACAATGGATATAAAAAGTCTACACATCCTTGTTAAAATGGCAGATTTTTGTGAGAAAAAAAATTGAAACCAAGATAAATCATGTCAGAACTTTTTGCACCCTCAGTGTGAAATTATAAATTTCACATTGTATAAAAATTAAGTGAAAAACAATCAGAAACATTTTAGGGGAAAATAGTAGAAATAAAAAAACTTACAATAACCTGGTTGCATAAGTGTTCCCACCCTTTTATAATTGGAGGTGTGGCTGTGTTCAGAAGGAACCAATCACATTCAATTTCATGTTCAAAAGTAATAATCATACAGCTGTTATCAATAAAATTATTCTGATTAACTCCAAATAAAGATCAGCTGTTTCTGTAGGATTTTCTTTACATCTTCTTGGTTTCATCCGACTTCTGAAGCCACGGTCCACAAAGAGCTTACAAAGCATGCATGGTATCTCATTTGTTCAAAGGAATCAATCAGTAGATGGTTATAAAAGAATTTGCAAAACATTAGATGTACCATGGAACACCATAAAGGCCATCATTAACAATTCGAGAAAATGGAGCAGCACAGTGACATCACCAAGAACAGTACATCCCTCCAAAATCTACAAAAGGAGAAGACAAAATCTTACCAGGGAGGCTGCCAAGAGACCTACAGCAACATTATAGGAGCTGCAGGAATATCTGACAAGTACTGATTACTCTGTGCATGTGACACCAATCTCTCATATTCTTTACATGTCTGGGCTATGGGGTAGCATGGCTAGACAGAAGCCCTTTCTCACAAAAAAACATCCAAGCTCAACTAAATCACCCCCACACCATGTGGCAAAATGTGTTGTGGTCTGATGAGACCAATTCCAAAAAGTATAATAATTCCATAATTATAAAAGGTATGTTTGATGCAAAAAAAAAAAAAAAACGCATATCACCAAAAATGTACATACCCAAGGTAAAACATGGTGGTGGCAGCATTATGCTTTAGGGTTTCTTTTCTTCAGCCAGAACTGGGGCTTTTATCAAGGTGAAGGGAATCATAAATAGCTACAAATACCAGTCGATTTTAGTGCAAAACCTTTAGGCGTCTGCTAGTAAACTGAAGATGAAAAGGAATTTCCCTTTTAACCATGACCATGACCCAAAGCATACATCCAAATCAATGAAGGAATGGCTTAAGCAAAAGAAGGTCAATGTTTTTGAATGGCCTAGACAGAATCCAGACCTGAATCCAACTAAAAATCTGTGGGGTGACCTGATGCGGGCTGTGAACAGGAGATGCCCTTACAATCTGACGGATCTAGAATGTTTTTGCAAGAAAGAGTGGGTAAATATTGCCAAGTCAAGATGTGCCATGCTGACAGACTCTTACCCAAAAAGGTGGTGTAATAAACTCAAAAGGTGCTCCAACAAAGTATTAGTTCAGGGATGTGCACACTTATGCAACCAGGTTATTGTAAGTTTTTATTTTTTGTATTTTTCCCTATAATGTTTCTGATTGTTTTTCACTTATTTTTTTATACGTTGTAATTTCACATTAAGGGTGGATTTTTTTCACGTCACAAATTTTACCATCTGATTGATGTGATATAATATGACACAGTAGTTACAGTGGATATAAAAAGTCTACACACCCCGTTAAAATGCTGACATTTTAACAGGGCTGTGTAGACTTTTTATATCCACTGTAACTACTGTCATATTATATCACATCAATCAGATCGTAAATATTAAACTTTGCATTTTCTTGCAGGGCTTTGCACATCCATTTTAATCAATTTGAGTGTATTAAAGCAGGTGTATGAGATGATGAAAATCTATATAAAATCACTGCAGTGCATTGCAGTGCAGGGGGACTCCAAGACTAAAACCATACATACTGTTAAGACATTTACTATTACATGAATGTTACATAATATGGAAATCACACAGATCCCCCAAAACGATTCGTCGATCATATAAGCTAAGAAGATTTATAAGCTAAGATGACATTATTTTAGAGGTTAATGCTGTCCTGTTCAGCACCAGTGGAGAGGAGCTTCCAGATTTCTTACAGTCTTGACATGCACATGATCACGCCTAGAGTGAATAACTCCGTTTTTAGGAAATCTCCCATTACACCCATTGCATAGCCTACATAGATTACATAACATAACAATGCTGTTCAAATGCATAGCAAATAAATAGCAAATAAATCACAACAACAGTAACATTAAAAGGATACGCCTGTGCGAGCTTACCTAGTTGTAATTTGCAGGATCCATGTAAAAATGTTTCAGCCAAAGCAAGCGAGCTTCTCACAGCGCGTTTATTTCATTGTAAAGGCGTTAAGTGGATTTATGAATGAAATATGCCTGCTGTGGACACGCCCACTGTGGAAAGCACCGCGTGACGTACAAGGAGAGACGAAGAGGACTGAGCTCCTTCAGGAATGCATAATTAGATATGCAAACATTGTCATTGTTATGGAAAAGAGATAACCCCCTGCAAGTGCCCAATACACTAAACGTAAGGAGTTATATCTTACATCAAATATTTGCTATTTTATAAGTAGTCCCACGCAATTTATTGACACCCAAATGAGCAATCAAAGATGATGTCATTCATCTTTCATAATGATGCATTTATAATGATCAGTATATGCAGTGCATCTCATTGGTGGTCAAAGTAAAAAAACAAACTGGCACAGCCTATTGACCTATAGCTGTTTAATGAAGGATAGATGAGAATGATGAGTGTAAACAGCAGTCACCTTTTTAATATTTTAGCAACCTTCTGTCAGCTCTAATTGCCTGGGAGTCTTTGACAGTGACCTGGCGCCACCTTCTGGTAAAACCGGACGCACTATTCTGCAATGCAACTGTGTGACTTGTCTTCAGTCTCTCTAAGCGCATCTGTCACTCCACTGTATTCCCTCTAAAGGTTTTCTTGCCTACACAGCCAGAAATGGACCCGCCACCACACCCCGACCTCGAATGCAACAGTTAAACCATACACAAGTACTTGAGCCACAAGTTTGGCCTGACCCTCTACCCCTCTATAACACAATGAAGCCTCTTTTTCTATACAGACACAACCATCCATCCATTTTCTGTACCACTTATCCTACACAGGGTCACGGGGAGCCTGAAGCCTATCTCAGGGGACTTGGGGCACAAGGCGGGGGACACCCTGGACGTTGTGCCAACCCATTGCATGGCACAATCGCACACACACTCACACACCCATTCACATACTATGGCCAATTTGGAAATGCCAATCAGCCTACAACACAGTACCAGTTCAAGTACCCTGAGGAAACCCCCGAAGCACAGGGAGAACATGCTAACACATTCCAGAATCGAACCCCCAACCCTGGAGGTGCGAGACAAACGTGCTAACCTATACCATACACCATGCCCCCTATACAGACACAGAGATAGTGAAATGAACTCCTGCTGGCTGGCTCTCCAAACATCTGTGTCTTTTTTCTGTTTTCAAAAAAAAGTGCCTAAATTAAGTTTTTATAAATAATATGATATTGTTGAACACTTATTCAATCCTGAGCTAGGGGTACCATCTGTGTGGTTTCACACGTCCATGTGGGTTTCCTCTGGGTTCTCATGTTTTCTCCCACCTCCTAATAAAACACTGTAAAACATGATTAAGCCCCATTACGTTATGTGAACTTATTTCTTCTCTTTAGCTCCAATTGTCATGACAAGGTTTGGATACTGACCTCAAGTGTATAAGTTTTCAAAAATTAAACTTACAGTAATCCATTGTCTTGACTACTTGTGACTACTATTGAGTTGAAACTCAACTCACTTTGTTGTTATAATAACCACTGCCATGCTCCAAAATCGTAAAAAAGTGTAAAGCCTTCCCAGAAGAGTGGCCACATTCAGCTACAAGAGTATTAGTGAGATCAAGCACTGATGCTGGATCAGGAGGTCTGGGGTGCAGTCAGTGTTCCAGTTCAACCCAAAGGTGTTCAGTGAGGTTGAGGTCAGGGTTCTGTGTAGGCCACTTGAGTTCTTCCACTCTAACTCTTGGTAAACCATGTCTACATGGACCTCGCTTTGTGCACAGGGGCATTGTCATGCTGGAGCAGGTTTGGGCCTCTTAGTTCCAGTGAAGGGAAATTGTAAAGCTACAAACATACAGAGACATCCTATACAATTGTGTGGCAACAATTTGGGGAAGATCCACATGTGGAGGTGATGATCAGTTGTCTGCAAACTTTTGGCAGAATAGGGTATTATGTTCATCACTGAGATGTTTCCGGTAGTCTTTGATAGTTTAACACTCAGGATAATTAGCATAAGCAAATTTCCTCAGTAAACAAACAAGCACTTCTTTAAGTAAGATTATGTAAGATCATCTGGATAATGTGTTTTTATTCTTATTATTAAATAATTTAAATGACAGTAAAATGTGATGTACTTTGGAGAGGATAGGTGGTCTGAAATGGTTAATGAACAGACAACTTCATTTCCCATGATGCGAAGGAAAGCGCGCACGGCTTTATGGGTAACTCCACTGTGCCCTTGCGCTCTCGGCTCTTCACTGAATGACTGACTCCTCGCTCGGCTTGGGAATCTGTAGCCCGTTTATTTGTGCACTGTAAAGTTGAGCTTTCTTCACAGTTAGAAGACAGAATGATGGCTGCGAGGTTTCTGCTTCGCCGTGCGGCTCCTGCACTGAAACAGGTTCGCTCTTACGCCGAGGCGGCCGCCGGTTCTTCACAGATGTCCTTCACGTTCGCCTCGCCGAATGAGGTACAGACTCCCCGCCGCCTCGGCCTAACCTCACTCTACACACCATAAGAGTCGGTGTTACATTCACATTACTGTGTAAAATATTGTAAATGACATATCACGTGCTTATGTGAGCTTACGTGCTTATATCTGTTTAAACTATGACTGTGTGTGGGCTGTGGTCGCGCGCTGTTATTAGTAAACTAGCTAGCATGCTAGCTAATCCCGTTATTAGCTTGAATTCTGACTTAAGAGGGTTTTATTCTGCTGATGTTATTTTAGTAATTGACATGACACGACATTTGTGCGTAATGTTATTACGCAATATAAATCATTTTAAAGCTTGTTTTAAAAAAAATTTTAAACAGCCTTAGCTTGTATAAAAAAAAAAATTTAGCTCGCGTGCTGCTAGCTGAAAGTGCTAGAACTCAGTTAAGCCACGTTACATTAGGAATTTTGTTACTTTACTAATTTATGAACTACAGCTAATGTGAAGCAGTTTTATCCATTTTGACCATGTAATTTCACTTTAAAGTCCAAACTTAAGTTTATCATTGACATGCAGACAGTCGGCTAGCTAGCTAACTTTTAAGCTAACGTCAGTAAGCCGTCATTGACCGAACAGCTCTTCACCTTGACTTAACGTTTAGCTGAAGTAATCATACGTGCTGGTTTACATTGTCAGTATTTTCAGGTGTGTGTATATATTGCACCTTGAAATGGTTTCGGTTAATAATTGAAAAGTTTTTGACATTCACAAAACCTCTCAAATTGGCCATAACATAGGGAGCAAATGCAATCATTTCATTCTGTATTGCATGTTTTGGGAGGTATGCTGCATTTACTCAACATGTCTGATATGTTTTTCTGCAGGTCTTCTTCAACGGAGCCAGTGTGAAACAGGTGGACGTCCCCACGATGACCGGCGCCTTCGGTATCCTCCCAGCTCACGTCCCCACACTGCAGGTGCTGAGGCCTGGGGTGGTCACCGTCTTCAATGAGGACGGCTCCGCTTCTAAATATTTTGGTAAGGTTACACAGCCGTGTTGGTTTTGACAGATTTCATCTCCATGAATTGAGCTAATTATGTGCATCAAATGAGAACATCACCACAAGTCTAAAAAGCTCTGGGGCTCAGCCGTAATAGTCTTGCGAGCGAGACTTCTGACTTTTGCATGACTGGGGAAGAAGACGGTCAAAACCGTTATACATCCAAAACAAACGCACAAGCAACAATGTACAAACCGAACAGTTTGCTGTAGTCTCTCTAGATTTCTGGAAGTCACCACATTTTGCTGCCCCAAAAAGCTCATTATTGTCAGTGTTCAAAAGTTTGTTCCCCAGATTATAACTGCCACCGTTCTAATAGGCCAGCCAAGTGTACAAAATACAGACTTAAATCCTGATGACATTATCAATTAATGCCTTGTTAACAGTTAATGGGTTTTTTTTTGTTTGTTTTTTTTTTTTTTTTAAACTAAGGCTCGGATGACTTACTGTATACAGCTACATCAGCAGCAGATCTGAAATCTAATATGTTGAGGGAGCCATTTCTTTTTGTGAGATGCTGACTGGTTGAAAATTGACTAATTCTTTTAATAAATTATCAGAGGTGGCCAAATCAGTAGCCCTGGTGCCTATTTGCGTGTTCAGGATATTATTTTTTTTAGCTATACGATCATATAGGTCCTTAGTCGCTATTAATGCATTTAAATAGCTCACTAGTTATAACATTACATTAGTTATCATTTTTTTTAAACTCCTAGGCAACCAAAACTTGGACGTGAGCAGCATACTGGAGCTTATGATTTATCCACCCCTGATTCACCCTGGATTTATTACACAGATAAACAGCTCCAACAGTGTTCTGTGCTTTTAAGGAAGAAGAAAATAGAAAATACTCTTTTCTTGAGTTTGCAGAGTTTAACAACCTGATTGCTAATTGATCCTGACTGATAACCCTATTCCTAAAAGTAGCTGTACTTTTTTCCATTATTAAAACTTTTGGACAGTTACACTTAATGTGCATCCTGAGTAGTGGACCAGGACAACAGCTGAAGTTAACTGTCAACTCTGTGACACTGAAAGTGTTTAGAGGCGCAGTTATTTGTTTCTTTAAGCAATACAACTGTTAAATTAAATCTGTTCCACAGGATGTAGAACAGAGATTGGTTGCCGTATTCCAGGAGTTAAGCACATGACCCTACCGATTAAGTCATAAGGGACCCTGCAGTGATTGGTTGTGTTTTGTGTGTTGCAGTGAGCAGTGGTTCAGTCACCGTCAACGCCGACTCTTCAGTGCAGCTGCTTGCTGAGGAGGCTGTTCCTCTGGATAGCCTGGATCTTTCTGTAAGAAACACATCACATTGTTTTCTTTAAAGTTGTTGAAACGCACAGTACTTTCCACAAAAAAACAGAAAAACACACCAGCACCTGCACTTTTACCCTTCAAGAATCCAGATTGTGTGAATGTTCAGATTAGATACTCTTCAAATCCTAAACCCACCCAGTAGGGCTCCAGGATAACTTTTTTTAAGAATCACCCTGAAACTTTGAGCCAGCTGCCCCGAAGTGAAAACTGCCCGTCCCGAATACTACACTTATAGTTTTGTTTACACTAAAAAAAGTTCATTTTTCATATGGCACAAATTTACATTAATATAAGGGCTATATGGAATTTAAATTAAGAGGATAGTTTACTGTGTTATAATTAGGGTTGGGCGATATGACCAATATCATATCATGGTACCTGAGGACATTTCTACGATACATGTGTCATGATATATAATTTATCTAATCTAATTTAGCTAACAAACTGTCTGCAAAACAGTACTAAAATAAAAAAAAAACAGTTAAACTGAGTTTGATGATACTTTTTTTAATGCCTACAAAAACAAAGAAGATTAAGTAAAGTACAGTTAAATTTGTAATTATTAAAAACTTTTTAAAAAAAATAAAAATAAATCACCATACTAACAATATCTCAGAAAAGTGTATCGCGTTATCATTTATCATGATATCTATATTATGTTGATATATTGCCTAGCCCAAATTATAATTTACATTGTGGTACTTTTAGATCATACTGCTGTGATAAAACGCAGGACTCACATAGTTATGTCTGCTGTGGCTTCGCCCCAAAGTATCTGTTGCTCATGTGGATGTTTTTGTAGATAATACAGCCATGTGATATGTAACACGTTACACATCAACTTAGAATAAAATTAGTAAACTCAGTAAAATATAGGTACTACAGTGGGGGGTTGGGGGGGGGTTATTTGATCCCCTGCTGATTTTGTACGTTTGCCCACTGACAAAGAAATTATCAGTCTATCATTTTAATGGTAGGTGTATTTTAACAGTGAGAGACAGAATAACACCAAAAAAATGCATTTCAAAAAAGTTAGACATTGATTTGCATTTTAATGAGTGAATTAAGTATTTGATCCCCTATCAATCAGCAAGATTTCTGCATCCCAGGTGTCTTTTACACAGGTAACGAGCTGAGATTAGGAGCACTCTCCAAAGAGCTGTCCAAGGATGTCAGGGACAAGATTGTAGACCTACACAAGGCTGCAATGGGCTACAAGACCATCGCCAAGCAGCTTTGTGAGAAGGTGACAACAGTTGTTGCGATTATTCGCAAATGGAAGAAACAAAATAACTGTCAATCTCCCTCGGTCTGGGGCTCTATGCAAGATCTCACCTCGTGGAGTTTCAATGATCATGAGAACGGTGAGGAATCAGCCCAGAACTACACGGGAGGATCTTGTTAATGATCTCGAGGCAGCTGGGACCATAGTCACCAAGAAAACAATTGGTAACACACTACGCCGTGAAGGACTGAAACCTTGCAGCGCCTGCAAGGTCCCCCTGCTCAAGAAAGCACATGTACAGGCCCGTCTGAAGTTTGCCTGAATGATTCAGAGGAGAACTGGGTGAAAGTGTTGTGGTCAGATGAGACCAAAATCGAGCTCTTTGGCATCAGCTCAACTCGCTGTGTTTGGAGGAGGAGGAATGCTGCCTATAACCCCAAGAACACCATTCCCACCGTCAAACATGGAGGTAGGAACATTATGCTTTGGTGGTGTTTTTCTGCTAAGGGGACAGGACAACTGCACCGCATCAAAGGGACGATGGACGGGGCCATGTACTGTCAAATCTTGGGTGAGAATCTCCTTCCCTCAGCCAGGGCATGGAAAATGGGTCGTGGAGGGGTATTCCACCATGACAATGACCCAAAACACACAGCCAAGGCAACAAAGGAGTGGCTCAAGAAGAAGCACATTAAGGTCCTGGAGTGGCCTAGCCAGTCTCCAGACCTTAATCCCATAGAAAATCTGTGGAGGGAGCTGAAGGTTCGAGTTTTCAAATGTCAGCCTTGAGACCTTAATGACTTGGAGAGGATCTGCAAAGAGGAGTGGGACAAAATCCCTCCTGAGATGTGTGCAAACCTGGTGGCCAACTACAAGAAACGTCTGACCTCTGTGATTGCCAACAAGGGTTTTGCCACCAAGTACTAAGTTGAAGGGGTCAAATACTTATTTCACTCATTAAAATGCAAATCAATTTATAACTTTTTTGAAATGTGTTTTTCTGGATTTTTTGTTGTTGTTCTGTCTCTCACACACAGCTATCCTAACCACATTTAATGAAAGGAGGGCTAGCGTACCCAGATCAGAATTTAATCAGGCGTAGCATAGTCAATGCTAATTCACTAAAGTGTGCTGTGGCATGATGTACTTTTAGTAGCAAAGCAGATGCAATTGCACACCCTTTTAATAGCAAACTAGAAACTCAATCGCTTTTTCCTACCGTTTGACTGCGCTAGTCTTCTGAATGACAA
This sequence comes from Cranoglanis bouderius, assembly GCA_023630585.1. Taxonomy (NCBI): domain Eukaryota; kingdom Metazoa; phylum Chordata; class Actinopteri; order Siluriformes; family Cranoglanididae; genus Cranoglanis; species Cranoglanis bouderius. The sequence goes on from CM042553.1 coordinate 13,650,948, forward strand.
ATTTCAGTTTTATGTATTGCAGCCACACATTATTAGCAGCCAAACACTGTCTTACTGCCTCAAACAACCAGATTTAGCAAAACAACCACTATCCCAACATAAAGTAGAGGATTTTGCCATGTTGAAAGTCCAGGTTACTGTTTAGGCTTGGGGGCTTTACACAGAGGGCAGCAGCAATCATTGTTTTTCTTTTTCTTTCTTTTTTTTAATGAGGAAATATATAAGGATGCAGATAGTGTTCTCTAATTTTCTTTTTTTAAAAGAAAATCACCTTTAATGTCCAGTTCCATCATTTATCTTTCAGAAAGTTAGACCTCCTCTATGAGCCAGTTAGTTCTTTTGTCTTTTAATATTTTTACAGTGATAAAATATCAAACACATGAGTCAGTTTGATCAACTTGATGCTGTTTGAGGCGAATGTGTCTGATTTAGAAATGTGTTTTAATGTTAAACTGGGACTATGACCAGGGTTATACTTGCATTTAACTACTCTTATGCAAGAGAACTGCTGCATGTATGGTGTGTTATTCTGTGTGTGTGTGTGTGTGTGTGTGTGTGTGTGTGTGTGTGTGTGTATATATATATATATATATATATATATATATATATATATATATATATCATAAAAGTGAATACACCCCTCACATTTTTGTAAATATTTTATTATATCTTTTCATGGGACAACACTGACGAAATGACACTTTGCTACAATGTAAAGTAGTGAGTGTACAGCTTGTATAACAGTGTAAATTTGCTGCCCCCTCAAAAAAACTCAACACACAGCCACAAACCGCTGGCAACAAAAGTGAGTACACGCCTAAATGAAAATGTCCAAATTGGGCCCAATTAGCTATTTTCCCTCCCCGGTGTCATGTGACTTGTTAGTGTTACAAGGTCTCAGGTGTGAATGGGGAGCAGGTGTGTTAAGTTTGGTGTTATCGCTCTCATACTGGTCACTGGAAGTTCAACATGGCACCTCATGGCAAAGAACTCTCTGAGGATCTGAAAAAAAGAATTGTTGCTCTACATAAAGATGGCCTAGGCCATAAGAAGATTGCCAGCATGCTGAAACTGAGCTGCAGCATGGTGGCCAAGACCATACAGTGGTTTAACAGGACAGGTTCCACTCAGAACAGGCCTCACCATGGTCGACCAAAGAAGTTGAGTGCACGTGCTCAGCACCATATCCAGAGGTCGGCTTTGCAGAATAGACGTATGAGTGCTGCCAGCATTGCTGCAGAGGTTGAAGAGGTGGGGGGGTCAGCCTGTCAGTGCTCAGACCATACGCCGCACACTGCATCAAATTGGTCTGCATGGCTGTCGTCCCAGAAGGAAGCTTATTCTAAAGATGATGCACAAGAAAGCCCGCAAACAGTTTGCTGAAGACAAGCAGAATAAGGACATGGATTACTGGAACCATGTCCTATGGTCTGATGAGACCAAGATAAACTTATTTGGTTCAGATGGTGTCAAGCGTGTGTGGCGGCAACCAGATGAGGAGTACAAAGACAAGTGTGTCTTGCCTACAGTCAAGCATGGTGGTGGCAGTGTCATGGTCTGGGGCTATATGAGTGCTGCCGGCACTGGGGAGCTAATGCCAACATGTACTGTGACATACTGAAGCAGAGCATGATCCCCTCCCTTCGGAAACTGGGCCGCAGGGCAGTATTCCAACATGATAACGACCCCAAACACACCTCCAAGACAACCACTGCCTTGCTAAAGAAGCTGAGGGTAAAGGTGATGGACTGACCAAGCATGTCTCTAGACCTAAACCCTATTGAGCATCTGTGGGGCATCCTCAAACGGAAGCTCTGGTGAACTCCATGCCCAACAGGGTTAAGGCAGTGCTGGGAAATAATGGTGGCCACACAAAATATTGACACTTTGGGCCCAATTTGGACATTTTCACTTAGGGGTGTACTCACTTTTGTTGCCAGCGGTTTAGACATTAATGGCTGTGAGTTATTCTAGGGGACAGCAAATTTACACTGTTATACAAGCTGTACACTCACTATTACATTGTATTACATTGTAGCAAAAGTGTCATTTCGTCAGTGTTGTCCCATGAAAAGATATAATAAAATATTTACAAAAATGTGAGGGGTGTACTCACTTTTGTGAGATACTGTATGTATGTATGTATGTATGTATGTATGTGTGTGTGCGCAACCCAAAAATGAACATGACCTATGCACAGGGTTGATGTTTTTCGGTTTGATGGCCTGATCTAGCATCTTGATGCTGGTGTTTGTTGAGATGCACATTAACAGAGCCTCCTAAATTCCCACCATCTTCACTGTTTATCTTTTTATGTAAAATGTTTAAAATATGTTATCAAAGAAGGCATTAAGGTACTGGTAAGCCCTGTTTTGGCTCTGATCTGCCCCCTAGTGGACAGAGGTTGTAATATTGTAGATGTATAAAAGGTGAACATAACCCTGGCTCCTTCCCTTGTTGTTAGTTACACAAGCTTTATAGCACCTGTACAAAAGTAACTTGGGACATCACTCATGTCTTGGCTGATTGTCTACATTCAGAAATTTTCATTGCAAGATAAACTATCACTGTAAATGTTCCATGACTGATGTGCCATTTGAACTTGCTTAAATGGACTTGAAAGCTTTTTATCCTTTATTAATTTCCTCTATTATGTGTATTATTCACATTGGACCTCTTTAATGCAACCTTTTTCTGCCAGTCTCGTCCACTCTGCAGAAACAGATGACTTTTTATTCTTCCGAGTGATAGCGGTGCTCGGGGGTCTGTGTGCTTAATAAGGAAGGAAAGGTCAGTCCCTGTTAAAGTGCAGAGGATGTGTCAAATCCCCACTGGGAGACCTTTAACTCTCAGCAATATTTGGCCTTTGCAGCTGTGTAATCGCCACCATAACAAATGTCCCTCACAGGAAAGAGGCCATGTTAATTTGCTTGACTATTGAAGAGATGTTGCTCTCCACACAAATGCTACGGTGGGCTAACGTTTTGTGCTTAAACTCCTTAACTAAAAGAGACGCTCCAAACCTTTTTTTAAAAACAAAAGGTAATGTGCAGGATGTTATTTATTGCCATAGAGGCAGGAAGGATGGTCAGGTTGATCTGTTACCTGGTGCAAAGTAAAGTTATATTACTGATAAAAATGTTAACTTTTAAACTAGGACCTGACCATCTGTTGAACATTAGTCGTACACCAGTGTTAAGATCAGTGTTGGGAGTCTGTTAATGCCTTGTTTTAAAGTTATATGGTTATTTATAACTGGGTTATTTCATATTATGTTTCTGCTTAGGTAATTGATAATCATACCAGTCGAGTCAACAACTTTGTCTGCATAATTTTTAATTGTATAAAATTATACCAGTGTTGTCAGCATTGTTAAATCCATAGTATCAGTACTGATGTTGGATTGTATACCACATGCACTTGCTCTAGTATGTTATCATTTCAATACTAAGAGCTAATTCATAGAGACTGTTTTTTGTCTTATTAATGTCAAATGATTAAAAAGGCTTGAGAACAACTGTTCAAACCTGCCATAAGTGATAACAGGAACTAGCTTATTTAATGGACAGTCCACAACCCCAACAGTAAACATGACTATAAATGGTTAAAAGTATGATGTTTTTTTGTTTTTGTTTTTTATAATTCCTTTAAAAAAAAAAATCATCAGTGGCAAATCACTGTGGTATCTAAGGAATAAACTGCTTTGGGACATAATATTATAGGATAATCAGCTTCAGGGCAGTCAGAGGCTCCCACCCCCACCCCCCAACCACCCTAAAAGCAAACCTCTAATGTCTTTAAAGTTTATGTATGATGCATGTTTCTCCTGCAGGCTGCTAAAGCTAATCTGGAGAAGGCCCAGTCCGAGTTGGTCAGCGCTTCAGACGAGGCCTCCAGGGCAGAAGCCCAGATCAGCATGGAAGCCAATGAGGCCATCGTCAAAGCTTTGGAATAAATTTGTCATCTTCATGGTATGTCTGTACAATGTTGACAGTTATTCCATATTTATTGTAATCCTACCATGAAGACACTATGTAGATCCTAAAATACTTTAGGCACAATGTTTATTTGTAATGGTTTGAAATTTTTGTAGAATTATTTACACCGTTGATGTTTGTCTCCAGGTCAGAAGTTGTTTGTCAATTCTCAAACCCAAGCGAAGTCAGTAACCGCAAGTCAAGCCGATTGCTTTGTACAGTGGATGAATATACCAATAAATTTATTTGGAAATAATTCATTGTTTACTGCTTTTTTTGCCTTTTTAAACTCTTGACATGATTTCTGTTGTGTCTCCTTGACAACAGGGATTCTCAATTTTCAAAGGGACCCCTTTAACTGTAAAATAAATTCCACTGACGACCTCAGTGCAGATTTATTTTATGAACATAATTCAACTATTCAAATAATAGGCTCATTGTTCACATTTTGTACAGTTATATTATGGCTATTTACTGTAGCTTTTAATTCCTAAAAATCCAAAAGATTCTTTGTAGACTGGCTTGTTTTTGAGTTAGTGAGGTTTAGATTCAACCCATTCAATTCCAGTGACCGGTCAAACTGAATGAATTAATCATAAATATAAGAGCTTTTATAATGGTGGCTTGTGATTTTGACAACTGTAATAGATGAAAAAAATCACAGGTCTTACTTGCAATTTCTTTGTGCTTTGCCTGAAAGTGTGGTGGTCATGCAGTACCTTTGAGTGCCGAATGGGGGCAGTACTGTTCTATAGAAATCCCATCCTGTACATTGGCTAACCCCTATAGCACCTAATAAACTGACATAGTGTAGGTGTAATTTTACCATGGTGCTTTTCTCCACAACTGTCATCTTAAAATCTTAATACAGGAGTGGTCATTAAAAGGTTTCATTTGTCCCAAACGTATAGAAATGTTGAATGTGCATGGTTTTACATTTCAGGGAACAGTCATTCTTACTCTGGTATAATTTGATTATTTTCCCTTTTATTCAGTTGAATCGGCTTTAAAAACATTTAATTTTTCTGGTTAATACAGGGGCATTAAACTGACAGCTTGGCTATTGAGTTAGCATATGCAGTGACCTGACAATTTGGGTGAAAAAAATTAAATTATATTTACTGATGGCTGGACAACAAGTGGTTAAAATGTATGTCTTCCAGGGACTCAAAGTCTGGCTCCTGTTCATGAGTTTAAATGTGGAATGTCTGAAAAAATTCCTTAAATTACACATGCACTTAATACATGCAAAACACCCTGTTAATAGTTGTTTTATTTCATCTGTGAGCAGTGCCACTGTTTCTGGCCAGGGAAGTGGGAATTCTTATCATTTAACGGTCTGGGATTTTCTTAAATGCAGGTTGTCTTCACAGAGCTGTGATCATGTGCTGACGAGTTTCTGAAAACAATCACAAGTTCTTTTATGAGCGTTATATGTCTGTCTCGGCTGCATGCTCTCACTTGCTCTTGTTCCTCACTGAATCAGTAGGGATTACCACAGGTCTATGTGTTATGATGAAATTCTAATAAACTATAACAAATGCTAGGTACATGGGCGTAGAAGCCGCGGGGGACGGGTTTACCTTTTCATAAAACGTAAATTCGTCCACCGCACTTTTTCACTGGCCATGGCCAATCTGTGTACCTTTTGATTTCTATGCGTGTACGTGTCTAAGCCTTAGCGTGATCTGACGTTGCCATGACGATTGGTCACTCACGTCACGTGCCACGCCCATGCTCACACCAGTGCTGAGCGCTCAGAGGTCGCGATAAGTCGTAGTGATGGGAATACCGGCTCTTTTTAGTAAGTCAGATCGTTTGGCTCAGCTCAGAGCAATAAGTGGACGAGCAGTGTGGCGAAAAGATCATCCTATTATTCTGTCTTGTATTAGTTTTACAGAAAAATGAAATCGCCTCTCAGGCGGGAGGCGGCTCCCATCGTTCACTTAAAGGAGCCGACTCGCAGAGCCGACTCGTTCGTGAACGACCCATCACTACTAACTCGAGCAGTGTTCTTTTGGCGTGTGGTAGGCCTAGTCCTGTTGCACAATGATGAATAATTTGCTCCATATTTCTTTTTAAACGCTGCCTATTTCCACTGATGAATAATTAGCTAGATTTGATGGCAATATTAGCCTACTGCAGTCCCGCGCAAACGTGCACTTATTTTCAAACTCTTTTGTAACGTCTTTTATTTTTATTACAGATGTGTTATCTGAGTCCTTCACATAAGAATAAGATGGTGAATTGTTAATGTTGAATTGGGATTTACATGGGGTCTGGATCAGGCAGCGTTGCATGTTACATAATGGTTTCTTTTACCATGACGCTAAATATTAATAGAAATATTATAGAGTAGAACACATTTTCATTTTATAAATACAATGACTGAGTCATAACAGGCTGCTATAATGACTTTAATCGTTATGCAGCAGTCTAAGTTAGTAGTAGGTTAGTAGTATGGGGGGGGTGAGTGTAACCCTGCCATTTTTACATTACTGTATATAATTCAATAGAAAAGGGAGAGAACTGAAGCAAAATCATCCATAATATATAAGTATATATTATATACTGTGTGCTATGTATATGCAATACAATGTACGCTAAACACAATTTGCAATATTTAAATAATACAGTACAATATAACATGCAAGTACAGAATCATAAATTGCATATTAAGCCAATTAAGAGCAAGAAGAGATAAAAGCCATCAATCAGACAAAGGTTAGGGAAAAAAAAGTACCCCCCCCCCCCACACACACACACACACATCTGAAATGATGGCTACGCCCCTGGCTAGATATACTTACATAATGAACGTCTACACGTAGTAGGTAGTTTTAAGGCTATTAGCTTTATAGTTAAGGTTTAGGTGCAAACATTGCAGCTTAATTGGTGAGAGCTGGGTTATGTAGGAGCCTTGTGTACATGGATTGTTCTGTGTTTCCTTAAACAGTAATGGGGGGGTCTAGGAAACCCAGCTTCTAGCAATATCATAGCTTCATTATTGAAACATCATCTTATTTTCCTTCACTCATTTCCATAAAAGAGCACCTTCTGCAAAATCCCTTTATCAGATTTATGTGATTTTGATGAGTTCTGAAGGGAATGTTCCAGAATCAAACTGGTGTGAACTAAAATTCAGGCTAAAGGATTTTTTTTTATTATTATTTATTTATTTATTTTTTTAAAATAGGACATACCCAAGTACTAGCATAGTCGTTAAGGTTCTGAGCTAGTGATTATAAAATTGAGTTCAAAGCCCTGGACTGTTGTGCCCTTGAGCAAGGGCCTTAACCCTCAACTGCTCAGATGTATGCTTGGATTGTCTCTGATGAAAGCTGTTTTGAATGAAAAATGTTTTCAGAGTAAAGATAGGAACTTTTGTTTCCCTGCTAACCTCTCTTTACTTGTAACGAAATGTTCTGTTAGTCCCATCACTACTTTTTTTTTTATATATTAATTTATATTGAATTGCTGATTTTTAAAAGGATGTATATTTCCATAAGGACGTATATTTTCTATAATGTAGACCAGAATTAAATTCTAATGTCTAATGTGGCTAGAGATCTAGGTTTGTTTTTTGAGGTTTGCTCAAAAACAGTATAGCATGCAGCATGTCTTTAATAGGTTTTCATGGAGGACAGTTGAGAGGTTTCTGAGTAAAGTGTTGCTCTTTTTGTGCACAGTCTGTCAGGAGGCAGGCTGTGGACTCTCGGCTAGCTGTGAGATACTGCACGCTGGCTGGGTGTGGGCGGTAGGGGAGAAGGCACGCTGCTGTTTAGAGGTTGCTCTTTTATGCTGATAGTGCAGAGTTTCTGCAGGGTTCAGTCCTACGCCTGCTCCTGACACTGAGCTGCAATATACGTCTATATCAAGTGCACTACAAACCTAAATGCCCTGTGGCTGCCTGTTAAAACAACTAGGAAATGCCACAATCTGAGCATTCCATTTTCATCTCGTCATCTATCACCATGCCACGTTTGCTACTTGCTGATGTTCCCTCTTGTTCTCTATATGTATTTTGGGATTTATGTAGAGCAATGTGAACCACAACACCGCCTCTTCTCTGTCACCGAAAGCAAGGTGCAAAAATAGAATGTTGGTCAAGTGTTTCAGAGAAAGCTGCAAGTCTTCCTTTCACATCTAGACACAGTTTAATCAGCTTGATCTTCTGAGTAAAAGCTCCTATCTTTAGGTGTGTTTGTGTTTGTGTGTGTGTGTGTGTGTGTGTGTGTGTGTGTGTGTGTCCTTAAAGGGATCTATCCTTCTAATTATTTTATAGCTCTATCATAGATGGCATGCTTCCACGTCTTTGAAACCTTAGCTGGAAGGTAATCTAACCTGTTATAAAACCAAACTTTAGACAGACACAGACAGGTTATTCGTTTGTGCAACTTGACCTTAGGTTGAGGGAGGAATTATAATTCAGGTGAATCCCAGCTTCATCTCACTGATAATTTTCTAGTTGAAGCATGGTGTATAAAGGCCACACTCTGATAGCTATGTACTGAAAACTTGTATTGCTGTATATGGATTTTTATGGTGTAAGCTGAACTCCACTGAGCACTTTATGGTGTGTATCTGGGTGCTCAGGGCCTGGGTGTGCTTGTGCTAGGAGGTTTTGCTCATGGGCCCCTGACTCTGCCGCTAGCAGTTAACAATGAGGAGTCTGTGGCAATCCCACATTCCAGAGAGCAAAGTGTCACATTCCAGCTGAGTGAGGTGGGCAGATCAATGAGGTGGTACAGAGAGGGTGAGGCTGTGGGCATGGGGGTCTGAGCCAAAACAACACCCACTCACCCACTACTTACCACAGCATGGATACTCTCAGCCTGAGGTCACATGACTATAAACTATGCCATGATAAGACTAGCAATTTTAGGTTAGTGAATGTTTTTGGAACATTACAGTCATAAGCTCATTACCTTCTTTGGATAGTAAAGGCATCCTGCTATGCATTGTAGGGCTTAAATATATAAAGGTGATTACTTAGCCCACTGCTCTCCTATAACCAACGACGGAAATAGGTGCAGCGAAGGTTAATGCGTGTTTTAATATATGATTTAAATATCTGACTCCATTTAATTGATTATCTGACTCCAATAGAATAATCTTCTAGTTCATGCTAGAAGTGTTAGCATTCAGTGTTCTACTAATATTTGCTCTTAAGCAACTTTGAATGAGGTTTTCATTAGAATGACGTTCCTACATCAGAGACTTTTATATAACTTCTTTACTAAACCATTAATTTGTTAGCTCAGAGGTTTTATTCAACGTGCAAGCCTAGGCCTTATTTTACATGTCAGAGGTTTTATTTGAACTTGCAAGTATTAGCCTTTATCTTTAGCTTGTCAGAGGTTGACTTTAAACGTGTCTAACGTATTTTGCTTTTAGTCTAGGAAGTTATTCACAACAAAAGTATCAAACATGGACACAAAGTGTTTAGAAGTAAGATAGCGAATACATTTAATATAAGGATACAATTGAAAAATACATAAAGTGGAGGAAGGAATGGCTTACAATCAGAGTTGTGCACCTCAGAAACTGAGTGGTCCCAGACGAAAGAGGAAAAAGAGAGAGAGAGAAGAGAGAGAGAGAGAGAGAGAGAGAGAGAGAGAGAGAGAGAGAGAAAGAGAAAAAAGAGAGAAGGGAGAAGAGTGAAGAGTGAAGAGCCAAGAGCCAAGAGAGAAAAAAGAGGGCCAAGAGCGAAAAAGAGCAAAAAGGGAGCAAAAAAGGGACTGTTCTTCTCTAAGCATACCCTTATATACCCCTGAGTCTCTTTGAAGTATATAGTGACCAAGATATCAAATGGGGATGGACCAATAGGGAGCCCCATGGTGCTATGGTAGGATTAGATCACCTTCAGGCCTAGTATGTTGCCGTGGGGGTAGGAAGGTGATAAGTTCCCTGTCGCAAACCAGAGGGGGTTGTGTGTGTGTGTCTGTGTGTGTGTGTACGTGTGTGTGTGGGTGCAGAGAACACATATTGCAACATATATGATAACTGTTATTCCCTAGATTTCATAATATTTATGATATCACCACAACGTTCCCCATGAAATATGGATATAAAAGATACCAAACATGCCCTGAGGAATACTGTAATTAAACACAGTTTAGATAACCAGTTTTAGTTCACCTGGTGTCTCTGAAACACATTCCTGATCATTTTAACCTTAATCACATTACTGCCACAATTTTATAAATCTACTACAAATCCCTCCTCTGGGACGTCTGAATGCAGAGCCATTTTAACGGCCCGAGAACATGTGGCAGTCATCATAGGTTGAAGGGCAGTGATGTCTACAGGTGATCATAGAGCTGACCAGGACACGACTCCTGAAGATTCAGTTCCACCAGGCATCTTTAGCTGTGTGGAGTAACTGGCCAGGAATCTTTCTGTCTGGTTTGCACTCTGTTGCAGCTGAAGTCAGTTACTTGGTGTGGGCTCCTGTGCCCCTCCCAGCAGGGTGTGTCTGTCCTTCCAGCAGAAAGACGAATCAGTGTCCAGTGGTACTCTTGTCCAAGATGCATGAATGTCCCATTTTGAAGTTTCTTCTTACTTCCTTTGCGGGACGCAGGAGACCCCATATTTCGAAGAGGTCCTCAATCCTTCAGAAACTTTTCTCTGTTATTTGGACAAACACTTGGATACACTGATATACTTCCATTTGACACATATTGCAACTGTAAACTCAGACTGACAACATACACATGGCATAGTTTCATATTTCATGGAAACAACAATGTGGTGAATATATATATATTTTTTTATCTTTAAGTGATTAAACCATTTGGTCCCATTTGATAACCTGATCCTTGATAAATCTAGAAAAGTATGCTCAGGATGTATAGAAGGGTGTGCGTTAATGTTACTTAAAAATAACAATATGCTCAACAGATATTGAAGATAAGTTGCTCCTGTACAAACTGAACATATATTTCTCATAGAAGAGTTAATTTAACTCATAATATAGTTTTTAATCTTAAAAAGCCTATGCATGTAGTTCAGCAGCTGTAGTGGAAGCAAACTTAAATGATGTAATATGGTAGGACTATGAATGATAAAACTCAAAATAAAATCTCACAGATGTGAAGAATAAAAGGATGTGAAATTGGTTCACAAATAAACCTGATTTTGTGCTTAACTGGTATGTAGTTATAACAGTTGTTAAACTATATAAATACATTTTCTGCGTGTTGAGTAGACTATACTGATACCCTCCTCAGGTACTGAGAAGTAGTCTAATATAATCTAGTTGAAAGTTAAAACAAACAAAAAGGTAGAGAAATAAAAAAGAAAAATTACGTTGTTACTGTGAATGACCTATATTTTATTTATTTTTTTTTTTGATATACAAATCTCAGTGGATCCAGAGTTTCTTCTGGAAACACTGGGTGCATGAATAAACATTGAATGGGACACTAGCCCATTACAAAGGCTTCACACAAACTCTCACACATGCGCACACACACACACACATTCACACCTAGGGTCAATGTAGGGTGTTTAGAACACCTACTGGCAGGCTAATTTCTATATGTATTAAGACACCTAGTTTGTGTTTCCTTATGTGTGTCTGTTTCTATGTGTGTGACTATGTGTTTTACTTAAGCGTAAGCAATAGAGCATGACAAGGCGTGCTGTTATAGAAAAGTAATCAATGGCTTTGGACAACTGAAGATTGGGAATTCCACAGCGCTGTGAGATGAATGTAAATAAAATGCTCCAGCAAGAGGCAATATGACATTTATTTTTTATCAATTAGTGTTGCAAAATTTGGAAAAAGCCTGGTGCTAAACCAGGGAGCCATAGTAAAAATAATAATAATGCTCAAGTTGTGAACTGGCTCTATTTACTATCCTGTTGCTGTGTGAAAGCATTTTATATTAACTACAGAGGTGTAGCAGCTCTAAATGCTGTGGGGAGAAGCATTACAAGTTAAAATTCAACAGTCAACTCTACTCCTTTGTAGGGCTTTATTGGTGTTATTTATGGCAGAAATAACCCACACAATGCCATTAGGAGAGATAAGAAAATGTTCAACATAGGTAACAGAGTCTTGAATAATCTAATGACTATTTCAAGATCAGATTGTAGTTTTAACCTCAAACATAAGATCACTGGCTGTGGTTAACATTTACAACTTTGGTAGGCCTAAATGCTACAATTTTTACCCAAACCCAGTCTTATGCTACAATTTTAACTACTTTAGTCTAAATGTACTTCAGTACATTAACAACTGTAACAACTTTAGCTACATTAGCCTAAATGCACTATAATGCATTAACAACTATTCAACATCAGCTAAAGCCACATTAGTCTAAATGGCATGTGTTCCTATAAAAACAGTAGTGTTTGTATTTGATGTAAGAAACTGTGATTTTAACAATATAAGCTTAATTCAGATGTCAAAGAGTTTTTAAGCCAGTCTGTTACAACAGATCGTTATTTGGACATCTCAGAAATCTTTGTCAGGACAGAAGTACATAAAGCACAGAAGGTCATTAACCATGGCATCATCAAAAACAACGTTTAATATTAGAGGACAGCTAAGCCCTTTGCTAAAAGCCCTAAAATTCTTGGCACTTCATTAATTAGAGCTATAAGCTCACACAGTGTTTTTTGCACAGGCACATTTATGTGAGCTGTATGACCTGAATGTGCATTTTTGCGCCGAAGGAAATAAGGTGGTGGACGTCCGTTCCCTAAAGACCAGCACTTCTGGACTGCATGGCCAATTTTGTGGCAGAAGGAACAGAATTTTCCTTGCTTAGTATGTGACTGGGATTGCATATGTTGGTTTAAACATACTTCTGTGGCTTTAAATTCTGGCTTCTCATCTACTGTCCACTGAACTGACGCAATCTGGCGTTTGTCCCGTCTATTGCGCCTTTCTATTTCGGATGCCCAGCTAACTATCGAATTGAACGTGTTTGCAGGTGGATTTGCGCCCAAACAAAGTGCCTGTTGCACATGTGGACCTGCATTGTTTTTAAGGTACTCCAGCAGAATCTGATTGTCTTTAGTTGGTTCAGCAAAGCAGGAGAACTCCCTAAAGGTTACCCAAAGGTGCTCAGCAAATTCTTCAAAAGATTCCTCTCCTTGTTTTAAGCCCATTATTCTGTCCCATTGTGCCAGAACGTCTCCTCTAAGGTCAATAAGAGCTTGTTTAAGTCTTGCTAGCACATCAGCGTTTGTTTCTCCCAGTAAAGGATTAATTATTGTGCCATTTTGTAACTCTCCTGGAATTTTCAACACTAATTCACGTGGGATAGTTGTGAGCACTATCTGCCAAACGTCTCTTAACTCTAGACTAAATGTACTGGCTTCTAACATTAAGCTACTCCAGTACGGTTCAAACGGACCTGTACAGGGAAGAGGGCCGAGTTTATTTGCATATGCTGCACATTCTTGAAAAGATAGCTGTCTGCTAATATCAAATCTCTCCCCGTTGGGGCCTGTCATTGTTTTTATCACGGCTATGTGTGATGAGTTAGATGTTTTGGCCTGTGTTGTGCTGAGATTAGGAGGTGGATGTGTGAACGTTACAGGTTGTGCGTATGCTTGGTCCGTCCCAGCTGCTCCAGCTGACTGTACATTTACAGCTGGTTGCTGGTGGGCGGGGCCGTTAGCATGCACAGGTAAAAGTACAGGAACAGGACTGACTGACTCCAGGGCTAACTTGTAGCGCTTTAACTCACTATGAAGCTTAGCTATGCGTTCATTGAACCCTGTACTCTGTTTTTCCCAATTTTCCCTTTCATATATCAACCTGTCGATTTGCAGACGCGTTTTCTCCATCTCCTCAGTGTGCTCGCGCTCGGTGGTACACATTGTTTCTAGCGCAATGTTTCTTTCTGTTAAGGCTTTCGAGCTGTTGTGATGCAATAAATAGCCAACGGCCGATATAATTTTATTATGCTTAGCCTTATTTGAGAAAATATTTCTGGCTTTTCTGCTACTCTCCCGTTTATGTTCCGAAAAGAACCAATTTAAAACAGTCTCACTGTTTGTTTTTACATCTATATCTTCAGTCAGAAGATAAACTAGAGCCTCTCTCACATCTTCAGCCCACATTCGCATGAATTCTTGCTGGACTTCGCTAGCTTTTCCCTCAGCAATTGTGTACAAAGTTAAGGTTCTTCCTCAGACTGTGCGCGTCAGAGTGCCTGCTACACTGTTGGGTTTTCCGACCCGTCCTACAAATGTCTATATATCGTGCACCTATAGCTTTCCCTGCTGCTGAAGAGTAAGATAAATTTGTCTTACCTTAGAGGGGGTCAAACCAAAGCGCAGGCACAAATACTTTCAGTGTAGTGTCGATGACTTCCTGCTAATTCAAATCTTGAAAAGGTGTTACCAAATGCACATACAGTCACAATCGGCAGGCAAATTAGTTTCTTAATGTGACTGTTTCTGATTTTTGCACGACGGATATATAATTTTTATCGCGTCGGGTACTAACTATGAACCTGCGGGTGAAACTGAATTTAGGCCGGGTTACTGAATACAGGCCGTTTAGCGCCACTTTACTATGCCGTAGACAGACCACTTAGACACGTCTGGATATTTGTATCAGACGGGTTTTACTTAAACAGATTGTTACAATGATCACTTCAGAAAAGTGTTTTTACACTTAAAAGCCATAACTGTAGGAAGGAATCCTGGCTACTGGATTATTAATATTAAATCACGTGAGACCTTCAGTTGTGTGATTTCAAATCAAATGAGGTTATCATGAAAAAGGTTTTAGTTGCGACGGTTAAGTAGTTTTATCACATTGCAAAATTATTTTCTATCACGTCGGGGTCACCAAAACTGTAAGGCTAAAATATATAAAGGTGATTACTTAGCCCACTGCTCTCCTATAACCAACGACGGAAATAGGTGCAGCGAAGGTTAATGCGTGTTTTAATATATGCTTTAAATATCTGACTCCATTTAATTGATTATCTGACTCCAATAGAATAATCTTCTAGTTCATGCTAGAAGTGTTAGCATTCAGTGTTCTACTAATATTTGCTCTTAAGCAACTTTGAATGAGGTTTTCATTAGAATGACGTTCCTACATCAGAGACTTTTATATAACTTCTTTACTAAACCATTAATTTGTTAGCTCAGAGGTTTTATTCAACGTGCAAGCCTAGGCCTTATTTTACATGTCAGAGGTTTTATTTGAACTTGCAAGTATTAGCCTTTATCTTTAGCTTGTCAGAGGTTGACTTTAAACGTGTCTAACGTATTTTGCTTTTAGTCTAGGAAGTTATTCACAACAAAAGTATCAAACATGGACACAAAGTGTTTAGAAGTAAGATAGCGAATACATTTAATATAAGGATACAATTGAAAAATACATAAAGTGGAGGAAGGAATGGCTTACAATCAGAGTTGTGCACCTCAGAAGCAGAATGGTCCCAGCCGTAAGGGGAAAAAGAGAGAGAGAGAAGAGAGAGAGAGAGAGAGAGAGAGAGAGAGAGAAAGAGAAAAAAGAGAGAAGAGAGAAGGGAGAAGAGTGAAGAGTGAAGAGCCAAGAGCCAAGAGAGAAAAAAGAGGGCCAAGAGCGAAAAAGAGCAAAAAGGGAGCAAAAAAGGGACTGTTCTTCTCTAAGCATACCCTTATATACCCCTGAGTCTCTTTGAAGTATATAGTGACCAAGATATCAAATGGGGATGGACCAATAGGGAGCCCCATGGTGCTATGGTAGGATTAGATCACCTTCAGGCCTAGTATGTTGCCGTGGGGGTAGGAAGGTGATAAGTTCCCTGTCGCAAACCAGAGGGGGTTGTGTGTGTGTGTCTGTGTGTGTGTGTACGTGTGTGTGTGGGTGCAGAGAACACATATTGCAACATATATGATAACTGTTATTCCCTAGATTTCATAATATTTATGATATCACCACAACGTTCCCCATGAAATATGGATATAAAAGATACCAAACATGCCCTGAGGAATACTGTAATTAAACACAGTTTAGATAACCAGTTTTAGTTCACCTGGTGTCTCTGAAACACATTCCTGATCATTTTAACCTTAATCACATTACTGCCACAATTTTATAAATCTACTACAGCATCCTCTAGAATAGGGAACCCTTTGTTTTAGAGTTCTAAGTGGAATCTTTAAGTATTCCCAGAGGGGCAAACCAAATAATCCTTTGGGGTGCTAGATGGAATTTTTTTTCCAATGAGTGTAGTCCGAGAAGTTTTCTGGATGATTTAAAAACATGCACTTTCAAAAATTCTTTGAACGGTTAAATGTTCTCCTAAAACTTCAGAGAGTAAAATCCTTTTTTGTAGGGTTCTAAACAGAACCTTAGAGTTCGCACAGTGCTACAAACTGATAAGCTGCTTATAAAGGCTCATACAACGTCGCTGCAGTATTGCAATACTGGAATGTTAATATTTCCATAATGTTAGCTGTCGAACTGAGAACATCACTCAGAACCTTTCAGAGCATAGCAATGTTTTTTTGTTTGTAATGGGATAGCCCAACCTTCTCAGACCCATTAACTACATTATTGAATATTCTGATAACATTCCTCATTGGGGGTTCATCATGTGGTCATTATACAAACAGAAAAAGCACAACATGATAAACAGCTAACTGTTTTGTTTTGTATAAAATGCTGTGGGATCTTTTTTTAGGAGTGCGGATTTGGCGTATTATTGGGGTGGGGTTCCAAGAATTAAATTAATCCCCACCCTAGATCCCACAACGCACCCAACCCACACTGTAAAAAGATATAAAAGCAAAATGTAACCTGAGGCAAATTCACACACCTGAGAGGGTTAGAGTCATTATTACAGACATGCACTTTTCCTCTTGTAGCAAAACACCATATTCTCTGTACTGAGGGCCAGGGACTGTTGATGCCACCCCATTGCAAAATGAGTTTGTTTTTATGGATAAATGTTCCTGTCAGTCTCGACTCCTTCCTTCTCTTCATCGCTGAATCCTGTATAAGCTGCCCTTCTGGAAGATTGCTCCAATTTTCTCTCGAGTGCAGCACTCTCTCCTATGTACATTTTTCCTCAAGACCTAGCCAAGTTCGTCAGCCCTGCAGCGAGTACACTATCACATGTGGACTATTACACCATGGAAAACTTGCTTGAAAGGGACTCGTATGTGCCATTAGAGAAGGGAAAAGTGGAAGGACAGTAATGCCCTGTATCTATATTAAACTAGAGTTGGCAAAGTGTGTTTAAGTGGGAAGTGAATAGTTTTTGGTATGAGTCACTTTCCCTGTCTCTACCCCTGTTGTAACCAAGGCTAAAGGCTATTAGTTGCTCTACTTTCCTAATCACACATCTCTGTGCTGCAGCTCTTGGAAAATATGCCATCAAGCTAGTTTCCATCCTGCACAGCCCAGACGTGCTACATTTGCTCTTTGCTTGACGCGCTTGCACTGGTTTGGACAAGATCTGGATTCCACTGCAAATGAGTGACACCTTTTAGTTCAGGGAGGGCAACAGTGTTAAGCACAGCCAGGGCTATTGATCAAACTCAGCTGACTGCTTGGTGTTACATTCGTGCAAGGTTGCAGGAATGAATAAATGGCCACTGACATTTATGGGGGACCCAGTGACAGCAAACCATGATGACGTCTGTACTGATAGCCGAGCTCTTTTTATTGCAGGGAGGGGCATCCCATGAGTCAAACCATCGGTCACCCAAAGCGCTGTGGCCTGACTGCTTGTCCTTTAGCAGTGTATGCTGTGATTGCCGTGCTGCCTGTCTAGTAGGTCAGCGTTAAATATGGACCAATTGCACTATACTCTTTACAAAAAGACAAACATGCTCATCAAGAGAAATCTGGCAGTAATCCCTGACTGTTATACACAACGCTTGTAAAAGGAATACCAATGAGTCTTTAGAGGGAGTTTATATGGTGTCTGTATGCAGCTTTTACACTCTGTCCCAGCAGCTCCAGAATGCAGATCAGGCGGTCAAAAGGATCTCAAATAGATCCCACCCAGAATTCTAGGAGCTGGTAGAACATTGCATGTAGTGTGTAATGGGTCATCAGTGGTTGTGTAATGTTGCGTCAGTAAAGAAGGAAGTTGGGTGGGGAATTGCAGCTATCAAGCTTCAGCAAATGTTGCAAAAACACCTAACGACAGACACTTGACGCATGTCATTGAGAGTCAAGAGTCATGATAAGACGGGAACAAATTACAATGACTGAGCTGGATAACATTAGCACTGCATAGCACCACATTATAAACATGGCTTCACCAAGTTAACATCAGATCAAGTCAACAAGGCTTTAAAAATAGATACATCGCACTAATTATCTGTGAAGCTCTGGACCTGTTGCTGCCTGAGTCAAATAACATGACTGGTAATGATATTCCAGCTGGACTAAACATCTAGCTGGTTAGCTAATGCTGAAAATGCATAGGGGTGAAAGGTCACTCTGTTAACAATGCAAATCACCATTGCTGTAGTAGTCATGGCTCTAATGTGGCTCATGAGTTCAGCAGTGACATTTGGTAACAGTGCTCTTGCTAGAACTGAAACTGTTCTGATTGGTTGAAGCGTGAGAACGTGACAGCAGCAATACTGCGTGTTCTAATGATCTGTCCAATGGCCCTGAGTCACAGTTATTATGTGAAACATGATTTTCTAGAATGAAAGACCAGACTAGGTCTTGAAACCCATTTGGTTTAATGCGTGTTTGTCAACGCTATCAATACTACACAGGCAGGATATGATGTGTCAACAGTCAAGACGGCACCATTTTCCATCCTGCTTATCCTACACAGGGTCATGGGGGAGCCTGGAGCCTATCTCAGGGAACTCGGGGCACAAAGCAGGGGACACCCTGGATGGGGTGCCAAATCCATCGCAGGGAACAATCGCACACACATTCACACACTACAGACAATTTCAAAATGCCAATCAACCTACAACGCATGCCTTTAAACTGGGGGAGGAAACTCCACTATCCGGAGGAAACCCCCAATGCATGGGGAGAACATGCAAATTCTGCACACACAGGGCAGAGGCAGGATTCAAACCCCCAACCCCAGAGGTGCGAGGCAAATGTGCTAACCACTAAGCCACCAATGGCACCATTTTATCAGAAATAAACTTAAGAGCAAGTTTACAGTAAAAAAAAAAGTTTACATGTAGAATAATTGTTTCTTTGAGATCCTAGATCCTAGTGACAGAGTGATAGTAAAATCATCGATCATCAATACTATTTAACCTATTTAACCACTATTTAGATATTACTCTACATATCAGGTTAATATAAGTTTTTCTATCTTTTCTCCTCTTCAAAAATCACCTTTATTGCCATGTGCTTCAGCAACAGGAATTTGTTGTAGTGTAGGCATTAACATTAAGGGCTTTTTCACACCTATGTGGCCAAGTGTGAAGGCTGTTTCAGAACGCAGTCTGATCTCTGGTCCACCGGGGGGTCACTTGAAGTGTACTTTTACGTGAACTTGGGTGCAGGGTTGCACTGTGTGTGAAACGATCATATATTGTGATTGGTTCAAAGTATCCCATTACCTGCAGTTTCAAGTTTCACAATGTTGGGGAAAAGACATGTGGTCTACAGCGGAGAAGAAATCTCTAGATATATGGAATGAAGAAGGCTTTTAAATGCAGGTGACTGTATATATTTCTGTCAAGATAGCAATTTTGGTTGGGAATTTTTTTTAAATACTTTAATTAAATAAATATTAAGTCAAATTACAGAATCAAAGCTACTGATTTACAGTTTGCAAAAAATTACAGACTGGTGGTGCAGCAGGTAGAGTTGCTGCCTCACAGTTCCAGGGTCTCTGGATCTATCCTGAGCTGGGGTTTCTGTCTGTCTATGTGGAGTTTTGCACATTCTTACTATGGGTCCACATGGGTTTCCCCCAGGGTTCTCTGGTTTCTTCCCACCTCCCAAAGACATGCCAGTAGGTGGATTTGACTGCCCCTGTGTGTGTCTGTGTGTGTGTGTGTGTGTGTGTGTCCGTGTGTGTGTGTGTGTATGTCTTCCTGTGATGGACTGGCATCCTATACAGGGTTTATTCCCTCGTTACACCCGATGTTCCTGGGATAAGCTCCAGATCCACCACAGCTGTGACCAAGATAAAGCGGTTCCTGAAGATGAATGAATGAATACACACGGTAGAGTCGGGGTACTCGATCCCGGACTCGGACTCGAGTCCAATTATGAACGAACTCGGACTTGTCATGCACTCGGGTAAATTTGTACTCGAACTTGACACGGACTCGGAAATTTTGGACTCCGATGATCTCAGCCCCGGATGATTAACAGTTCAGCTAATGCCCCTCGTCATGTGTAACATAAAAAGACAGATAAAAAATAATAATAAATAACAACATAAAATTAAGATGATAAAAAATTAATGAATGTCTCCCTGCCTGACCACACACTTGAAGCGCGCGTACAGAAAGCCGCTTCATTGTGCGAGTACCGAATTGAGTTCTCTTTAGCGGCTTATTCCGCTTGGCCGAGTATTCATGTAAACACAGTCGGTTATGTCTTAAGTGAATGTAAACAGTTGGGGGGGGGAATCGGAGGTGTGTCAATACAGTATATTGGATCTGTGCATTAGGTCTTAAAGTGACAGCAGGCTAATAAACCTGATACTGTCTGTGTCATTAATGTTAATCACATAACAAAACACAAAGAGAAAATCACTCACTCACTCATTTGACTGAATAACTTCTGTAAATGTAATAAGAATCACTGTATATGTCATACAGTGAAGTCTATTTTATTTTACATTTAATTACTTTATTCAATTTTCGTGGTATTTCTTACTTGAATACTACTGATAGACCTACCTGAGATAACATCTTGTTATCATGAAATAAGATTGTAGTCACACTGCCCACCCCTAAACATTAGCATTTGGTTTTTCCAGTCTTGAATTTCATGTAAATGTAAATTTCTCAATGTAGTAAATATCAAAAACCCTGCTGATAGGGATTTTTTTTTTTTTTCATTTTAGGAATTAAAATTTAAAAAAAAGTTACAAGAACAGAGCTGTGTTCAGAAATGAGTTTGTTGTCATTCATAGACAGATTAAAATCAGCAACAAAGCATGAAGCTTGTTGTTATGACATGCTGCTAAATGTAACTCTACTCTGTACTCTCTCTCTCTCAGCCTGTATAACTGTGGGGGAGAGGCATCAAATCATTGAAATGTCAGCTCAAACTGGAGGACACAATATAGTGTGATACAATACCAAAACAGGTTCATTTGTATTTTCATACACTTGTAAAATAATAAAAGTTCTACATATAACTCTATATCCCTTTTTTTCACTGAAACCATTTTTTGATTGGAAACTAGTTGAGGTGCTGATGACATGAAATAAAATATTAAATGACAGTGGCAAGATGTAATAGTGGTATTTTTTGTTACATTTATGTTACCATTGGTTTGTGAAGGTTAAAATATTAATTTAACAGCTCAGTGTTGAGTTTACAATTGCAATTTCAAATCTTTTCTCAATTTAATTACTTTCTGGACTCGACTGGGACTCAGCCATTAAGGACTCGGACTTGAGCCCAACTCAGCCCTTTTTGGACTCGGACTCGATTGGTTAAGGACTTGGGCTGGACTCAGACCCAACACTAACACACGGTACAAAAATGATGTGTAAAATTGCACAATTAAGTCACAGTTCAGAAGGAAATCACATATGTGCCCAAAATCCATCATAAATACAGAGTCGGGTTTTTGAGTCAAGTGTGAAAATGGCCTTAAAAAAAGGAAGCACAAGACAACTCGTACTCTCAATATTCAGTAATACAGTAATTCAAAAACAACATGAATATGTATTTAAACTGTCAGTTTGACTGTATTACCACTTGGATTGACTTTGTTAAAGGTTTACAATAGTTGTGCAAATGCAGCCTGTATGTGCAGATAATAGGTCAAAGGTTATCAGTGCTGCTGGTGGTAGTCCAGAGTAGCTCATACATCAAATCCTCTTGCTATACGGACATGGAAATAATTTATAACTCCACTCCTGCAGGTTATTTACTCATGAAGCAGCTATCATGGTCCAGTGCATATCGCTATTTTAAGTGTCTGAGTGGACTGTCCATAACAGTGATCAGATTAGTGCATGCTGAGAAGAGGGCGTCGGTGAAATGTCAGGGTGGCGCAGGGCCTCTTGCACGCAGCCGCTCTGTGTAGCTCACATTCTGATTAAATTAGCCGAACGTGGGACGGTGGTAATACAAGGTGACCCAGGATTAGCAAGGAAGTGTGTGTGTGTGTGTGTGTGTGTGTGTGGGTAAATGCGTGTGGGCAGGTGAGTGGGTGGCGGATAACGAGTGCATCTCGAGAGCAAATACTGCAGACTAACCAGTATTTCTAAACTAAAAACGAGCCTTGTATTAAGATTTCCAGTAAGGCAGTAGTGTTGTAATGACATAAAAAGTTATTTTTATTGTCTATTGTCCCAAAAGTATGGGAAAAGAATTTGTGAAACCGCCAAATATCAGTAATGAATGTTCTAGCAATTTAAAAATCTTTTGTGTTTGTGAACTCAGTTGATATAATGACAAAGCATTACACTTTCAGCCACAGCCAGCCCAAAAATATATTGATTTATAACTTTGACTCACAATTTCTCTGCACTTTAAATCTGTTTCTAATTTAACTTCAGCATTGTAACAGGTCTGTGGTCTGTATTTAATCCCCATCATTAACTTTTTCTTGTCTGATATGCATTCAACTCTGGTTCCAGAAAGAAAAAAAATCTGTATAAAGCCTACATTCCAACACCATTCATCAGCCTTGTGTATTAACCTCCTATTCAGGAGCTTGTAAACCACAGTTCTTGGCTTGATGCACATGTTCCCTTATACGATCCTTTATGATTCAAGGAAGAATCATGAAAAAACAACAGTGGTGGGCTGACAGATATGTGGGCTATCAAATTTCTTTGACTTGAAGCAGGCTGGAAGAATTACTTTGATAGATAGGAATACTGTTGAACGTACGCCCATGCGTAGCCTACACATTTCAAAGAAACGCCAGGTTCACAGGTATGAAACGTACCATATGAATATGTTTATCATTTGAATACCTTGTCACATGTATTCGACAGGGATAAAAAGGAATTGCTTTTAATAAAATAAAGACAAGTATTATGGATGTAACCAAATAAAAGTGCATAATTCAGACTGAAGAGTGTGTTCAAAATGAATACAAATACAGATATGAATAGGAGGTGCACTATGCTGTGTGGGGTTTTTTTTCCTGACAGGGCATCTGCTGGAGACATCAGTGTGCATCAGGACCTTCAACACTAAAGTTTAAGTACATCTGCAGGATGTACTGTATGAGAGGTGCAAAGCAGCCTGTATAGTTTCCAATACACCTTTTCTTCACCACCAAAACCAGACACCCAAATTTACCTAAAAGATTATTAAGGAGGCTATCCCGAGAACACGTGGGTGTGAGGTGGGAATACACCCTGGATGGGACACCAGTCTGTTGCAGGACACTATGCAGACACTTCCATACTTAGGGACACTTTAGTTTAGCCAATCCACAAAAAGGGAGGTGGGAGGAAACCAAAGAACCCAGAGAAAATCCACACAAACATTAACCAGAGCTCAGGATCAAACCGGGGATCCTGGAGCTGTTTACCCAAATATATTGTTTAACCAACTTTATTAACCAGGTTTATTTTAAGCAAATTCTCAATTTTATTTTAAGCGAATTCTAATTATTTCAAACAACCAATTTATTTGGATTTAAAACAAAATAAATCATCAGAAAACCTTGCCTCACCTTAACCATTATTAACTCTTCATGAGTTTTGAGTCAAGAGGATTCTATGAATTTACACATGTGAAACTACATAATACCGACATTATAATATTTTGCATAGGACCGTTATACCAGTTCCACCTAGTAGTATTGCTTTGTTTGTGTAGGGCAAGGTGTGTTAGTGTTGATTTGTAACTGCAGTTGGGATTGTATTTGCTGTGTAAGTTGTTTTGTTTGAATGGTTAAGTTACGTGCTGTGATAAATGCTATCAATATAAATAAGCAAAAACGCAAAAACAAGAAAAAACACTATTAATAAGGAAACTTTACACATTGTTCGGATACAAATTTTCAATCAAAAACATCATCACAAAAACATGAATATGATAATTTTGCCAAAATATCATATAATTACATGTCTCACAATATGA
The DNA here is from genome assembly GCA_023630585.1 of Cranoglanis bouderius. Taxonomy (NCBI): domain Eukaryota; kingdom Metazoa; phylum Chordata; class Actinopteri; order Siluriformes; family Cranoglanididae; genus Cranoglanis; species Cranoglanis bouderius. The sequence goes on from CM042553.1 coordinate 13,675,128, forward strand.
TACACACTCTTACCAGCACCACACACACTGAAAGTGTCGGTGTTGTGCTGAGAATGATTCACCACCCAAATAATATCTATGCAGCGGTGGCCCAGTGGTGGTCCATTTCAACTGATAAACGAAACAATGCAGCAGATGGGCTACAGTCACTAATGCAATACCTACCTCCTGTATAGATACCTATACCTGATAAACTGGCTGATAAAAAAGTTATTTGTATAGTCTTAGCCTGAAAGGGAGCATATTTTACTGAATGATAAGGAATGCTGCGTTTATTATTTGTTTTGACTCTTAAAAAAAAATTAATACAGAAATATAGAATAACGACGTGTTGAATGTAATGGAAGTAACAGAAAACTGTTGTATTCCTCTTAAAATGGCGATGACGCCCCAAAAAGTGGTGTGACGTATGACGACACACTCCTTATTTTGACATCTTTGGGAATTCGTGTCCATTGGCAATGACATTACTGAAGTTCCACTGAAATTCATCTTTAAATTATCATTTGGTATATATTTATAAGATGTATAATACGCACACACAATAATAAACAAAGATGAGCGGCTGTTTATCGTTGTGTTCTTGCGTATCCAGGCAATATGTTTTGCCTCACTGGTTGCTTGGATTTTTTTCATAATATGTCGTCATTAACGGTGACTCCTTCCTTGCTTAATAGGCTTCCTCTTAAGGCAGCGCTATTTAAAAGTTTCTGGTTTCCAATAAAATAAGACACGTGTGCTTATATTAGACAGTACATTAATATTATTATTATAACAAATTATCGTAATTCTTCATATATGCTCATAAATGTATGTTTTTTTTTCTTACTACACGGTTTAAGCAGTCTACCTTAAAACACACGCTGACATTGCAGCAATTGCAACTTTCTCCCTACCCATTGTAGTAGCGGCGTTGTTTGCCCCACCCTTATTCCGGAAAACTCCGCCCCTCGCGTTAAGTCTATTCGCCCGGCAGAGGCTGGATTTATCAGAATACAGGTGGGAATTTAAAAAAAACTGGGTAGGTTGTGTAGTGATCGGTCTTCCCTCAACGCAGGACCTTATAAGTAGACTCAAATAGCCGCAAAGCAGTCACGTAGGAACAGGACCGGAATACCGGCGTCTACTGGTACTGCTTTAATAGGACTATAACTGCTCATAAACAGCTCATAGGTGTTGGAAGCCGAATTATAAAATCGCGCAGGTTTTTGGATATATAACTGAACATCAATAGGCTATAAGATCGTGGATAAGTATATACTACAACACAGATCCCACTCAATACATGCCGAAACCGGGGAACCTTCAGGAATCGCGGAGCTTTGAGGTTTTCGCCACTATAATCGGTAAGTTTAAATGTCAGTCTCACAGCTGGACGCGCATCTGGACTCTGGTGTTATATTCACGCGGCTGAAATCGATATGGTGGTGAAAAACCCGAATACTACAGGCTGTCAGGATGATCTCGATCTTTTTGCAGGATGATTTTGTTTGGAAGAAAAATGGAATGGGATCCTAATAAAATGTTCTGGTGATGTTAGTGCCGTGCAGATCCTAGATTAGGATCATCTGGGCTTGAGTTTTCCTGCACTGGTACTAAACTGTACTGTTCCCCGTCGTTTGGGATGGTACCAGCAAGGATACATCAAGGGTTCGGGACCTTTATTGTGTATCTATTACCTATGAAAATGCATGTGGTTTACTTTCAAGCTACATCAGTGGTCCTTAATAATAATAATAATAATAATAATAATAATAATAATAATAATAATAATGGCAATGATTAACCTACACCAACACTTCTATAATTAGAATTGAACTGTACTCTTCATTGTCGCTGGAGTGTCGTTGAGTTCTTTGTACCTTTAGAAAGACAATGTGAGTATACGGCACCTTTAAGGAGCAATGATGAACCTTAAGGATATCCATGGGCCTTCTAAGGTCAAAGATAACCTAGACAATAAAGGTTCAAAACCCTTGATGAACCTACAGTACAATACAGTTTGGTACCTTTGTTTCTGAGTGTATGTTCTTATCTCGCCAATCTGCATAGCGACATCTGTGGCGTAAACACTCTAATTTAAATATGACGAAGCATAATAAACGTGTGTGTAGTTTCCTGTTCACACTGTTTATTCGAGCTCAGTGGATAGACGCAGTAACCACTGACATCAGTTTATATTTAGTATAGTGCGTGTGTGTGTGTGTGTGTGTGTGTGAGAGAGAGAGAGAGAGAGAGAGAGAGAGAGAGAGAGACCCAGGCTAAAGCCCAAATCACTTTATACCCCACTGCATAGAGTATCAAATAATGGCTTCTACTGCATTTGTAGTGTACTATATGTTCCATAGAAAGGCATTTGGGGTTGAAAGCTGAATTATTTATGCCTGCGCTCACCACTGGTAGGCGATCGAGTATCTATTGTAGTTTCGTGGAAACTCAAACACTACGGGAATGCTCCAGCAGAGTAGTCTGCACCTATATCTATGTAGTCATTTTATATATGGGGGACGTCTGTAGTAGCAGAGCATCTCTAAAATAAATGAATAGGGTTGGAGTGTTTTGGCATGTCGCTTACTGTCTCGAAAATAAGATCTAAAAATAAAATATCATAAAATATCTCCTATCTTCCTGGCTCCGTGAAAGTAATATCGCATCTTTGAGAGGTTAGACTTGGTCAGTGACGTCATTCGTGGTTTGCCTATGAAGTGAACAATCCCTAGATATGATGATTAGTGACGTCAGTCATTTTGCGTCCCCTTTTAATCTATAACATTGAGTCATTTGATAAAGACGGATTTCCTTAAAATAAATAATTATTGCAATCTTTGTTACATAATTATTAGACACGGACAAACGCTGACTTTCATTACTGGTTTATTCTATATTGTATCTACAGAAGGGCGATATTACCATGCTATGATCCAATCTAAAACACCTAAAACTGAAACTACTCAGTTAACCTGTTACAAGTAATTAGCAGTAGGGTGGGCTACATTTATTTTGGCACGATACCCACCTAAATGGCTATGAATAGCACCGAAACGAGGTTGTGCCGGGTTTCTTTTTGTTTTCGCAGCAGTTTAACTGTTATGAATGGCTTTAGAATCGCGGAGTGGGCGGAAACTCGAGCGTTGCTAAGGAGATTAAGCCTCGCCCACTTAGCCAGGATTCGTCCTCAATGAGGGAAAAAAAGACGTTTGGCAGAGGAAGGGGGTGGTGTGTGCTGGACACGTGGGTGTTAAAGTCTCGTCGTGATTGGTTAAACTGGATGACGTCTTTCGTCAGGACCGCCTGTGATAGGTCGGTGTGATCGTAGCACGGCGGCACAGCACAGAGCATCACAGCGCAGTAACGCGACGCTCCGTTTGACGCGAGGAGCGAGCTGCAGACGACGAGAGTAATTTTACGGTTTTACGCTCGTCTGCAGAAACCTGCCCATACTGTTTATCCAAAACGACACAGCTGCGGAGTAAATAAGTGTGCCTTGTGTTTCAAGGGATTTGTCCGTTGTGCCTGGGTAACCTAGCCGTTTAAATCCCCTCCGCGTGCCCTCTTTAAAGCTCCGGATAGCCTCGCGCGGACCTCACATAGGAATTAACCGTTTTTCCGTCCGCGTCCCAACACCTTTCTGGGAATATATTGCCGCTTTGCTTGTATCGGGACTAAACAAAAAATAAGGAAAGACAGCGTTTTCATCCTGTGGAAAAACTCAACGAAACCGACTGACCGCTCTCTGTTCTGCACGCGTCGCAGGCTCTCGAATGGACCCGCAGCCGAGCGCGCCCCCGATGAACCTGCACATCCACTCCACTACGGGCACGCGCTTCGAGCTCTGCCTCCCCGCCGAGGAGACCGTGGAGGGGCTCAAGAGGAGGCTGTCTCAGAGACTCAAGGTGCCCAAAGAGAGACTTGCGCTTCTGCACAAAGAGACGTGAGTATTGCTGCTTCTGTCTAATAATAGTAGCAATAATAACCATGTTTAATCTAGTTTGTGCAAGAGGTCAATAGGTCAGCAGTCGTGTAGCTTGTTGGTCATGATTATGCCTCTTCTGGCAGTCAGACTTGGATTCTTCACGTTATTATTATGTGTTTTTGTAGTTTGTGCATTACCTTCCTCTAGAAGTGCTGTAAGTGTGTTGACTTTTGTGGCAGATGTCTTAAATGTGTGTTTGCATTCTCTCGGATTAGTACTGGATGAGCATCCCACAATAACCATATAATGTGACCTTTCTTGCATTAATTGAAGTTATAGAATTGTTGCTTTATCCAATAAAAAAAAAGTCTCCTTAACAGGCTTGTGCATGTCATTTTAGTCATTTTAAAGTGCAAGCAAGACAATACAGGTGTTCTACAGAGGCTCACAATGTGGTAGAATATTCGTCCATATTGTTAAAAGGGAGGATGATGTTAATTTGGCGAGCTTCTGGGACTGCATAACAATTACACAAAGGTGGTAGAATTGGGAGGGGAAAGTGCCTCTTTGTCACTTGCAAATGACCGTTAACAGTTGCATTGTTTTCACCTTGAGTTGGGCCAATTTAACAGTCTCTATGGGTAATCACCATCAAATTACATCATTCTTTAAAACTAAGACCCACCTTATTGGCTTTGTTATGGCATAGGTGCCTCTGGGCAAAGTCCATTGTCCCTTTTGTTCAGTAAGAGGCAACATTCAGCCCTTTTTAGCATGTATGCATGACTGCATTAGCAGTGTGGGGTTGCCCTTCTGCATTACTTAATGATAGTGGCTGTATTAGATCAATTAGGCTTTGTGGTTAAACTATCACCCCTAATCAAGCTGTACTTTCAAACCTGACCATGCATCTAAACTTTGCAAAGATGGTGTTATTTTAGTTCTGTAGCCATAAAGCATGGCGACAAACTACCTGGCAGGAACATGAATAATATTTGAATGACTAACTTGCTGATAAGCTTACAGTCATAGTTTGTTAGTGCTATCTGTCTCCCAGTACATCAGATGTGTCATTGTCCTGTAATAGCATAAACTATTTTTTTTTTTTTTTAAAAAGGTGGGGGGTTGTTTTATTTTTATGTTATTCGATTGCCAGTAAAATGAGCAAGCTAATGTGAGTTGATGTACTTTCCAGGCGCCTGAGTTCAGGGAAGCTTCATGACTTGGGCATTACAGATGGGAGCAAGTTAACTCTTGTACCGACAGTCGAAGCAGGTCTAATGGTAAATGAGTGCTAGGCATTTTCACACCAATTTAATTTTGCACAAGTGAGTGCACTTACAATGAATGACTCCCACTTGTGTTTCTTTTAAGTCTCAAGCATCAAGACCTGAGCAGTCAGTCATGCAGGCTTTGGAGAGTCTGACCGAAACCCAGGTAAGCATTACATATGTGTCTTATGCGGTTGTTGATTACATATGTGCAATCCTAAATGGGTGTGTTTGGGGGTATTTTGAGCCTTTGTGTCTGGCATGAGTCACAAAGCTACACCTGAAGCACAGGATGCAAATCATAAGCGTTTAACTTTGCGACCTCCACATGCTTAGTATGCATATTTTAAGAAACACCCTTTAGTTTCCTGGCAACATGGCAGAGCTAAGGCAAGCCCAGGCAGGCTCTGTGTAGCACCCACTTGAGAAAGACCTGGTCCTCTTTAACAGCCACATGCTTAAAGAGTCAAGTTGCTACCTAAGAAATAAGCATTTGTAGACATTATTCTTTTAGTATTCCATACAATATTTTTCATTCATGCATTTTAGGGTTGTATCGTATAGACAGCCTGCACGTCATAGTATTGAGCAAATGACTGTCAGCTCGTTATCACGTGCAGTGTTGCTGATAAATACAGTCTGTCTTTGGCATGGTTCTAAATATTTTCTGTGGAGATCTTGGCTTTAACAGAAAGGAAGAGCCGATAGTGATGTTACAACAGCAAGTTTATCTGTGAAAGGAGGAATGAGGTGGTGTGTGTTGGGGTTTGACTACGGAGTACACCATTCTTCTCAAGCTGCACGCCTTCTCACAGCAACTACCGCTGTTTCCTAAAGAAAAGCATTTCTTATGGCCATGAAAGCAGCTGTGCTCCAACCCATAGTTTCTTCAATAAAGAGGCACAAGCTTTGTGGTTATACATTTCAATGGTTAAGTTGCACAGAGGCCTTTACATCCAGGTCTGGCATTTCTGAAAAATATAGTGGTTGCATTCACTTTTTATGACTGCATGACTATAAGCTGCTGGTACAAATAGCATTTGGAAGAAAATACATGCTCTGCCTAGAACACATTTGGCCACCTAATTTCATTCCTGAGCAGCATTCAATTTCACGATGCAGCCCTGGGTCAAACCCACCCACCCAATTATGTGGTTGATTTGTGTGTGTGAAATGAGATCAGGTAATGTGCTCAGAGATACAGTAGACAAGGGTGCCTTACAGCAGTGTCAGGATTCCAGTGCCATCAGCCACAGAGCACTAAGGCAGCTTCATGAGAATGATCTATATTTGCATTCCATGTAATCAGATAGAATGTGCTTTATGGAAAAGGAAGACTGCCAATTATTGGAATAGTACTTTTCCCTTGTTACTCCAGCCCTGTAATTTGAGGCTGTGTCGGTTTTTCATGTCCCATTGACATCTTGAGGTTTTCTCCCTGCTCACCATCGTTAAATAGAAGGAAAAGGAAATCTGGACTGAGACATGTAGCACATCATTTTAATTGATTCAAACCAGCACTTTTCATCCTTCCCTATGCACTTTTTCCACTTAATTTAACTATAAAGTCAGTCTACGGGTACCAGAAGATAAAAACTGTTTTCTCAAGAGATCTGAAAGCAAGCACATACATTTTTTAATGTGGTTGACTTTAGGTATCATTGACCCTCTGCTGGAATAATGACCAGTGTCGTGTTCCTTCAAGCTGGTCCCCTAATTGTGAGTCTCTTTACTAGCCTGCCTTTGAATGTGGCTATGTCTTTCGGTCTTTTGAGCATAACAGTGCAGTTTGTGCCTCTAACATCAGCACATCCTGCTCATCTCAATGTTGTTTTCAGAGAAGTTTTTCCATCATAACCCCTCACCAGCACTCAACACCCACTGGCCCACTTCAGAGCAGCTCCAGAACAAGCCAGAGCGTTTGTCATTGTGTCTGAAAGTGGACAGATCTAACAATATAGGGAGAGTCACCCTCTCTGTCACCATTCTCGTCATTCCCACCCACAGCCCCCCCCTCCCCCCCCCCCCCGGGCTGAGACAGGGGAAGGGTCAGAGGAGACAGATAAGCATGGATTGAGAAATGGCTTTTCCAAACCCGTCAGTTGTGTCCTAGTGGAGTTCATATGAAATTACCAGGAAGGACAGCAGTGACTCACAACACTGCATGTTGGTTGGAGATAAAAATAGAGAGGTGGACACAAAGGCTTCTTGCAACACAGTCCTTCTGGTTTGTATGGTGATTAAAATTACACAAACATCATCAGAAATGTCAACATTTACATTGTGTAGTATATAGCATGACCCCATGCTTCAGTTCAAAGAATTTGACTGACATCATCTCCCCATTCTTTTTAATCATTGATGTATGTGATTCCTAGAATTGAAAAATACAATATACAACATTTTTATTATGGCTGCATAATCAAAATTATCTTGTCATTTAGATGGGAAAATTTGTGCTATGAAATACAGCCATGCCTCACAAATTATGGATATGTCAAATTAAAGTCTCTTATAGCAGTGTCTCTCGCCCATCTTGAGCCAATTCCATCTGACTCAGAAGGTGTTGAGACTTCACAGTGCATATTTCTGATCAGAAGGCAGAACACGGGGGAGGGAACTAGAGGGAAAGAGAGGACGCAGCAGGAGCATGGAGCAAAGTCTAAGTGGATTGCTCCTTTGTAGCCCTTGAAAAACCTCAAAGCGATTTGATTGTTGGCTTCAGATGAGATATAGAAACGATGGGAGATGACAGAAGCTTTAGCAGGCAGCCCATCAGGCATGCCACTCTGGATTTTGTAATCATTCAGCTGATCAAATCCAGCTGTCACCGCCTGGTTCGACCCAGTTGCAAACCATAACACCACCACCACCAACCCCCCTCCCCCAACCCCCAAGTGTGCCCTTGAACAAGTCAGCCCCTCAGTCAGATCTTTTGAAGGTGACCTTTTTTCCAGGATTTTGAGAATGCAAGCTATCGATTGCTTCACAGGGCCTTATTTCATTCTGACCCACTGGGTCTGTTTGTGTATGAATAGAACTCTGTAGCAATCAAAACCTGCCTGTCTGTGCTAGAGTGTAATAAGCTGTTTTTGTACTTTCTGCACTGACCTAGTCTTATGACAGGATGCAACAACTTTGTGATTTAACCCGTTTCACCATATATGGACATCCCTGTACTGTGGAAAATGGAGCCTTTGTTTTATATTTAACCTCTAGTGTTTGGGGTGTGTGCTGTATGAGAAATTACCCCGATACACAACACTGCCAGCTTCTGAATTTGAGGAAGGGAGAAAAACGAAGAATCCTAGGCTGGATATCACTGAATATTTCATCAGCGCTGAACAGCATCTCAACTCTGCTGCCACCCTGCCCCCACCCTCTCAACCCAGTGTCTCTCCCCCATCCAGGCCACTCTCATCTTTCTTTTTCTGTCCTTTGCTCCCCCTTCAGTGCATAGCAATGGCGGCCCACTGCAGTGCAAAATGCCACATAAACCAAACAAAGCAGACAAGTGATGACTGGTTTAAAAAAAAGAAAAAAGAAGAGTTTCATGCAAGTACTTCATGATTGAATGTACTTCATTGCAACCAGGCTACAGTCCAACCTTACGCTTACCTGCTTTTTTTTTGGCCTTTTGAAAAACCAAGAGATGGGGGAGGGAAGAAGAAGCAAGATTGGTGCTCAATTTGAAGGTCAAGCAACTTCAAAGACATTTGAGAATGCGCCATCATAGCCTGATCAGAAATCGGACCACAAGCTCAAAAGTTAATGGCCTTTAAAACAAAGAGGCATGTTTGAACAGAAATGTCTAGTCACTTTTGAAAACCATTTTCAGGTGTTCTAAACTGCAGGCCAGCACGCATTACACCCACGAAAACAAAGCTGCTTTTTCTAACCTTTCTAACTGAAAAGACATTCCGTATCTCTAGCCACGGGTCATGCATTTTCATCATTTTATTTTATTTAATTTATTTTTTTAATAAAATGGAGAATGACTGATGTCTGGTAGCTGACTAAAGAGATGGCTGTTGCACACACTCCATTATGGTCTACTAATATCTTTTAGTTCCTTTTTCCATCCCTTGGTGCCTACCCTTCATGTGGAAAACATCTGTGGCCTTTAGCAGTTTTAATATCAGGTTAGAAGATAACAGTAAAAATAAAATTGCTGCACCGTGGTTATTTGTTGTTAATGTAAGAGAAGCACGTGGTAGGTGAGGTATTGACAGGCTGCTTGAGTCCTGCTAAATCTCTCTGCCATCTGCAGCTTGTCTTCGTTTCTTTTGCTGGTTGCTCAATGTTAGTGCACTCTCTTATTATGTGGGTAGCGTAGATGGCTGGTGTATGAGTCAGTGAGACTCTTTGGCTCAGTGGGGACCGATCTGTAAGGGTAATGTGGGGTCTGGCAGTCCGACTTGCTGACTGACAGTCCCAAAACATGCAGCTCCTTGTTGGTTTCGCACCACAGCCTCCATGATGTAGCCACACAGTTGAAGTGCCTCTCGCCACATAATAGGTTACTCATACAGCTTTTGCAGGGGCTTCTTTCAAGTGCCTGAGCTGTGTAGGTTGATGCAAATTACGATTACTGTTTGCCTGACAGCTGTCAATCAGTGCACGGGTCCACCCTGCCCACCACCTGGGGTGACTCATTAGTGACCTTTGCATGGAGTTTCCCACAGATCTCAAGCATCAAAGCTATACATATTAATGTGCAAATTATTAGTCAATTCAAGTAATGAAGTTTTGATAATTGTACAGATATAATCAGATACTGCAGATCCAAAATTGTAGGCAATGATGAATGATGAAGATGCAATGAAAGGCATTCTGTCATAATGCTTAGCTTTGGAAAGTTAATAAAACTGTACATTTGAGGAGAGACGTCAAGATTTGAGAGTTTACTCAAAATAATTAATCTGAATCCAATTAAGTAGGAAAAATACATTATTGTTACCAAAACCTTGTATTGAAACAATAAGTAGCAACTGTTTCAGAGGCGTTTTAAGGGCTAATATGAGACGAGAGGAAGTTAGGAGTATGCTTAAGGAGCCAAGTCCAGACAAGCCCAGTGTATTTCTCTTCCTGATTTGTAGGGGTCAAAGCCCCCAGGCTTGGCTCTGTTTTCCTTTTTGGGCAATCTTAAAATGGGCAAGGTTTCCACTTCCACTCTGAGCCCTCAAACAATTGTCCATTATGTGGCTGCTAGGCAAGTGGGTCTGCATCCTGTTTCTGTGGTGGATTTTTAAGGCCCAAGGCCAGACAGAATTTGGTCCTTTGTGGGTGTACTGAATGGTAGAGTTCAGCAATAGGGGAGTGTTTGTGTGTGTCAGTGTGCATGCACTTTAACATAATTACACTTTATTGCCTCAAACAATGTGCACAATTTTGCATTCATTGAGCCTTTTTGCCAAAATCACTTGACCTGAGTCATGGGGACATTCCTAAATACTCCCTTTCCCCCCCCCCTCGTTTCCTGCTTATAGGTCAGCGACTTCCTGTCTGGCCGCTCTCCTCTGACCCTGGCCCTGCGCGTGGGCGATCACATGATGTTTGTCCAGCTGCAGTTGGCAGCCCAGCACTCGGGCAACCAGCAGTCGCAGCACCGGCATCTCGTCACACGTAGTAGCTCTGATGGTACAACAGGACATTCAGCAGGCACTGCAGCCATCACTGGCACCCAGAACCGGGTTTCTCACAACCCCCACCAACACCAACACACAAACCCACACCATCCGCAAACAACGCTTCCACCCAGCCCTGTGAGCCCTTCACCTTTTCCCTCTTCTTCTTCTGGCCACTCTATGCCCCCTATGTATCCCACCTCAACGTCCAGGCATTGCAGTACCCCAACCCGCTCCTCGCATCTCCCAGAAGGCATCTTCCGTTCTCAGCAGCCGCTGTCGGCTTGTCAAAGCTCTGCCAGCAGCTCTATCCCTGCTGGCCCCTGTCCAGAGGTAAGAGTCAATCCATCCAAATATGAATCATTAACTTAACATACCAGCAGATTTTTTACCATTTATCCATGTCCTCTGTAGGCAAATTGCACCACAAAGGCAACAGGCAACTGCAGCGCCCCATCACGTTCTCGTAAACCAGGTGCTATCATCGAAAGCTTCGTCAACCATGCTCCTGGAGTCTTCTCTGGGACGTTTTCAGGTATTCAACAGTTACCGCAAAGTAAATTGGCTTATCTTTCTACTATTTTTTTTTTTTCATTTAGGCATTTAACCATCTACTTTCCTCCTGCCCCTGTAGGCACTTTGCACCCAAACTGTCAGGACAGCAGCGGGCGGCCGCGGCGTGACATCAGCACCATTTTGCAGATTTTGAATGACCTCCTGAGTGCCACACGCCACTACCAGGGCATGCCCGCCTCTCTCACACAGCTCCGCTATCAGACACAGTGCAGTGGTGCGGCATCTCCGGCACCCTCGCCACCGCCTTCACCTCCAGCCACAGCCGAGCTCGCCAGCCTCTCCTCCAAAGCTACCTCTGTGCCGACTGTGAGCCAGGCACCTCTCCACCCACTGGTGCAGTGCCAGAGTCAGGTTCGAATGTGCAAACCTCCTGGTGAGTAACAGCACCTTAACATAGTATATGTTCCTTTTCTTTTTTTTTTTCTTTTTTAAATTGCAGGATGACACTTGGAATCTGCTGAAGAGAATTGGAGTGTGGCACTGCTTCACTGTAATGAAACAGTGTGATACTGGAAGATAGTGTTGGTGCTGTAGAAAATAGAGAAGAAGTAAGGGAGTAGAGTGAGGTGAAAAGACTGTGCTGTCTAGGGATTCCACTGCCTTTCTCAGCAGGCTTGTTCTGTCAGGCATCAGTGGTTGCATTCTGGCAGTAGCAGCACGTCTGGCTTTGTCTCTGTGTGCTGATGGTGTCAGCTTTCCTCTAGGAGAGAATGATTGGGGGAGGGTGGGTGCAGGAGATAGTCAGCTAAGATAGGTTTCACAGGCATGTGGCAGGTAGAAAGAAAGAGCTGAGCTTTTGGATGAAGAAATAGTCTGTTAATGCTAACTCTTTTTATTAACACTGTGAAGAATGAATACTATTATCAGAGAAATACTATGATTTTGCAAAAAAAATCTTTAGAGGGGGTTGTGAGTGCTCCCTTCCTCTATGATAATGCATAGCTTATCTGTGTGTGCTCTGTGCACTCACCCCCTGCTTCCATCATCAGCCTTTCTTTGTTCCACTCCCACATTTCCAGTCAATGGGCCTTCCTACTGTTTCCACTCTGGCAGGCCAGCACTTGGGCTCCATCTGTAAAAACCATCCAGGCACTTCGAGCCAGGCCTCCTCAATGACGCCTTGTTTTTCTTTTGGCCTTTAAATAGAGAGATTTATACAAGAAACATGAGCTCTGAGAGAATGCTCATTGTATTCAGGAGTTCTGCAGGAGGGGGGAAATGTACCAAGAGCCCATTCATAAAAATTGTTTATATCCGGACAGCGAATGCATACCAACTAATTGGCACTTCCTGTATGCTTCAGGACAGGGCTGCTCGCTGTCTTTGTTAACTTCTGTTATTCTTGTCTGATTTGGGGAGGCGAAGGTAGCAGGTGATCTTTTAGCACCTCTTGACCAATATACTTTGCAATCTTTAGAGTCTACACAGACATGTGCTTCTACTAGCTTATAGAAATAGCCTGGGAGATACTCACCTCGGTTTGTTCCATGGCTTCTGGGTAAATCCTGCTCCTGGAAATGTCACTTACTTGTGCGGACTCCATGAGGCTTCCACTTCTTTCGTCTGTGTGTCAATAAAGAAAGCAACCACCCATCCCTATCCCTTGAGCCTCGATTCGATCTTTGACTGAGTATGAGTATGAAGGGGTCCTCAGTGGGGGTTACACTAGATACTGAACCCCAGGAGGGGGAAGGTTACCCATGGAGAGGGCTTTTCGATTGGGAGCAGAAGTCCTGAGCTCAGTGGGGTCTCTGTGCTCCCAGCCCAGCATAGGCCTGCCATTCTTTTTCACCAGTGTGTCTAAATAGCTCAACAGAACAGTCCCATTCAAGTGGCACATTAATGGAGGAAGGAAAAGAAAGTAGAAACAAATAACAACTAAAGATATAAACCGAGTAAACGGACAAAAGACAGAATACAGTGAAAGCTAGAATATTAACACAAGAATTTAGCCCCTATATTCCTTGGCTGCTGAGTTCAACAGAGGGATTAAAAGGGGATCAAATTGAGTCTGAGAAAGGGTAGAGAGTGCAGGGGGTTGGGGGAGGAATGCTTTTTTTTTCTCCCCTCCCTATCTGTCAGCTCAGGTTAGTTTAGTTTGGGTTCGGGAAGGCTGGGTGGAGTTGCACTTCAGAGAAAGAGTGAGAGAGCGCAAAAGAGAGGGAAACTAGGGCGGGGACCACTCAAATTCCTCAAGTCACTCCTTTAATCCACCCAAAAGCAAATGCTGCCGGCTCCTGTGTACATTCCGCAGCACGTGAAATGTCACAATCTCAGCTCTCTTTGTCCTCGGCCTTCCCCTTGTTTAAACAGAGCTGTGGCTTCTCTCTCCCAGAGACCTGCTTACCACTTTTGCAGATCTCTTTCTGCTTGATTGAGTGCCCCAGGCCTCTTTCTCGGTCACTATGGAGCTCTGACCTACACACCACTCAATAATTCATTCTCTGGTGCAGCTCTGCCAATGGTGAGTGTATAAGAAGCCCCCCAGGCTGCCTGTTTGCTGCTGTGAGGCTGTAACTGAGCTCGACTGTTGGGCAGGGTTGTATAGAACCGCTGTCTAATGCCCTTTATTGCTCCCCATATGCAAATAGCAGTTATTTTAGATGCTGGCTCCCTGTGGGGTCATTGATGGCATCACATGCAAGAGTGGACGAAGATGTAGGGGCTGCCTGCTCCCCTGGTTAAAGCTCCAGATGGCCGATCACAATGGCTGTCCTCTACAGTGTAGCTAGTCTGAGCTTGTGTTTACCCTGAGGCAGGGCTGGCTAGTCTCCCAGCTCTCTAGGAACATGCTGCAGCTGGAGCATGGAACAGCAGAACCCTCTGATTTCAGAGCACAGCTGGGTACAGGATGTGTGGATGAGCCTAGGCTATAGGATTTTATTTTTTGGCAAGTAACAAAGCTGCCAATTCTCATTTGAGTAGCCTTGGTTTTGCTCATGAATGCCATAGAGAGATCAGGATTCAAGTATGAATCCTGGTGATGCCGTAGCCATCCACAGAAAATAATTAGGCCTGTTCTCTGGTTGAGATTCCTCTGTTCCCTGATTATCACACTAGCCAATCTGTCAGTTCATGTAAATGGCAGAGGGCAGTTAACGCTTTCCCATAGTGCATTCAACTGTTCTTTAATGTTGCATATGCAGCCGTTCGAAAAGATTTAGTCGTTGGTGTCATGGTATCATACAAGAGTGAAGGACTAGCTAGTGGGACTTGACAGTTACTATACTGGATTAAAAGAGAGGTAGGTATTGTATTAAAAATATATTGGATTATCATGATATGCCATCAGATCATCTTGGAATTGGTGAAAAGCTTAGTATGTTACACCAGCACTGCTGATAAATCTCCCTTTGATGAAAACTGTAGCATTCAGAGATAACGGGTCTTTTTTTTCTAAGAATACAAAAAACGACGACAACTGTTAATTAAGCTGATTACTGGGCTGAGTCCAGTGGAGCTGCTCAAATGTAGTATGGACTACTTGACTAGGCAGTTGCTTCACTGATATCTATCTCTCTCTCTCTCTCTCTCTCTCTCTCTCTCTCTCTCTCTCTCTCTCTCTCTCTCTCTCTCTCTCTCTCTGTGCATGTGTGCATGTGTGCATGTGTGTGCGTGTGCTTCTCACTTTCTCCTTCTCCTTCTCCACCCTCCCCCTACCTTCTTTTTCCATTTTCATTCTGTTCTCCTCCCTTACATCTGCATGAGGGCCTGGGCTAAATCCTCCTCCCTCGATACAGCGATCAATACATTCTTATGCATCAGCCTCTTTTCACGGATACACAAAGCAACCCAGAGTCTGTTCTTGTTTTAAAACGCTGTTCTGCTTTTAAGAAAAGCAGTGCTGCCACACTGCTTAGAAATTCTATGGCTTTTTGCTGTAATATTTTCCAGCCCCTTGAACTCCTTCTCATTTGCTTTTTTTCTGTCCCTCAGATGCCCCTCTTGCAGCACTGTTCTGAGGGAGGGGTGTGGGTGGAAGTGGGGGTTGGGGAATGGAGAGGAAGGCCAGGTGTATATGTCGTGTTTGGGCTGAACAGCTGCACAGCATGAAGCCGGTGCTGTTTTGTCCTCTCGTCCTCCCCAAATTCTGCAGGATTTGGGCCGCAAACCCTTGTGTGCCATGAGCGCACTGCATGTGATTGAGGACACTGCAACAGCACAGCTTTGGGTTAGGGGCTTAGGGGAGGGGGCTAGCATTGGGAGGGTGAGTATGGAGGAGATGGAATTTTGTTTACTCAGCCCCTCGTCTCCCTCGTCAGTGCTGTCCTCTGTTCATTCGTGATTACTAAAGGCAAAAGAAATTCTCCATTCCTTTTCTGCCCCCAAGTCCCAAGTGCACGTGTACATGCAGTATGTTGGGGTCTTCGTGAAGGAAGGAGCTTTTAAAGCATGAACCACTGAAGGCAAGTCGGAATTTTCACTGCACTCCCCTGCCTTTGTTCTCAGTGTATCCTTGCTTTTACTCCCAGCCCCCACCCCTGATGCCTGGCCTTTCTCCCTGAGGCTCTCGCTTCATCTCTCCCTCTTTGCACTCATGTCAGGAAGCACTGCAGGATGGCTCCCAGCCACAGCCTAATAATAACCCCCACTGCCATAAACAGAGACTAGAGTCCCCCATCAGGCCACTGCTTTCAGCATGCAAGCATGCCAAGGGCATGTTAGCAAGCGAACAAACATGCAGGTTAAGTCCAGCTTCTTTTTACATTTCCCTAAGCGAGCAGCCATATGCTTGTGCCAGGTTCTTGCCGTTCAGGAGGGCATCCGTGGCTCCATTGGCCATATGTGGGGAAATGGTGCTGATTCTCATAAAGGAGAAACAAAACAAAACAAAACAAAAAAAGCTTTGCCTGGTCTCCTCATATCCTTTGAGCCTATTGTTTATGCAGTGCATTACGTGTACAGTGCCATGCTGTGCTCTGAGCTCCTAATGAGCTTCTGCATTTTTGTTTTGTTTTGTTTTGCTTTGCTTTTTAACTGGAGCAAATCAGCTTACCTGCAGATTTTATGTGAGCTTTTTCCAACTCTGATACCCTGTGCTTATCATGAAGAACTATGAAGGTGAGGGTGGCTGCCCTACATTTGTGTATTCAGCAGCTTTGGGACTGCTTGAGAGGACATGTGAAGGAGAGTCAGTTCTACTTCTAACGCTGGAGAAGTAGAAAGCATACTGCATACTGACAGACTGAACAAGCTGCCATGCTCATGATCTGTACATACACACAGCTCATTTTGGTCAGAAAGCAACCTGATATGAAAAATCTTTTGTTTATATCTCACTATTAAATTGGGTAACATCAGGCAAGTGAGTTTTAGTAAAATCCCCACCATAAGAAGAAAGGCTAATAAAGTACACAAAGAAACATCTCCTTTTGTTTTTATATTGGCAGGGGAAGCAACGCGTCCCCATTCCACAGAGGTATAATGCCCGACTGTGGGCCTCCCTATAGTCCCCCTGTTTTTCTTAAAGCAGATGGGGGGTGTCTCTTTACTCAGGGGGAGCTAGACGAGTGATCACTCGTTCAATGAGCTTAGGCTAGGGAGAGGAAGGGGGGACTGGTCTACTTCGCTTACAATTTCCATTCGCTTGCATTTTCTATTGAAAGCCAATAGCCGTGTCCTCGCCTGGAGATGGATTGCCGCACTAGAGCTAAGGTTTAATCAATAGGTCTTTTTAATTTGCCATCGATCCATGTTAAAAGCTGCTGCTGCTGGTGTGTCTGTATGTGTGGAGCAATGAAAGATGGTCTGTGCTTTGGGTTATTGACATTCTAGCCTGTTATTTCATTATTTAATTCTGGAAGAGATCCTAATGGAGCTAGCTAATAGATTGCGGTTGCTTTTTCCCTTCCATCCTATAAATATATTTATAAATGAAATTAAAGCTGAGCAGGATAGTGTGGTCTGATGCTTGTAGAAGTGAAAACTCCAGGGTTTTCTTGACCAATAGTCACATCAAAAGGGAAAAATGCATTTAGAGAGGCTCCAGTGATGGGAACTGATAA
>CM042553.1:13697519-13915019 GCA_023630585.1 Cranoglanis bouderius
ATGCTTGATTGGTATTAAAGATCCCAATGTGTGCTAAGAAAAGATTCCAAACACCATGACACCACCACCACCCAACTACTGACACAAGGCAGGTTTGGTCCATGGATTCATGCTGCTGACACCAATTTCTGACTCTACCATCTGCATGTTGCAGCAGAAATTGAGATTCATCAGACCAGGTTTCCAATTTTTCCAATCTTCAGCTGTCCAGTTTGGGTGAGCCTGTGCATACTGTAGCTTCAGATTCTTGTTCTTGGCTAACAGGAGTGGGACCCAATGTGGTCGTCTTCTGTTGTAGCCCATCTGCCTCAAGGTTCAATGTGTTGTGAAAGGTTCAATTCTGAAATGCTTTTCTCCTCAGAACAGTTGTAAAAAAGTGGTTATGTGAGTTAGCATAGGCTACCTGTCAGCTTGAACCAGTCTGTTCATTCTCCTCTGACCTCTCACATCAGAACTGATGCGTGCTGGATATTTTTCTCACCATCCTACGTAAAGCCCACTGTTGTACGTGAATATCCCAGGAGATCAGCAGTTTCACTGCAGAAAGTAGTTTCTGCTGACTGTGTTAACAGTGACACAATAACTGTACTCTCAGAAAAAAAAAGTACGGAGCAGTACTAAATTGTTCCACTCATCAGTGAGGTGAGATGCTCGAGATTATGTCCTTGGTACCATTGGTACTCTTTACCAAAATGAATGCAGTGTTATGCAGTTTAAGTTACATGTCCTTTTAACTTAAGATAGAAAGGACATACCCTCACTTCAGTGACAAACACTGGTACCTTATTATCAAGATATTATTATTAGTTTAGTAGCTTATTATGAAACTGTTCTGACCATGTGTATTCTGTATAAACTCTATTAAGCACTCGCATTAGCCTTAATTGTCCAAAAATATATTAGATGTTATGAAATGATTTCTTAGCTACTTTTTTTTTTTTTAACTATAAAAGTAATATGTTTGCACTGGGTTTAATCATCTTTCTCTATTCTTGGAGCTTCCACATATCTCCTTTTCAGTCAAAAACAGGCTATTAACACCTCTGTCCATTAATAGTCCACCTTTACCATTTGTGGACAAAACCAGACTTCTGAGTACATGCTGTGAAAGTATTGCACTATACACCCAACCCTGCAATCAACACACGCAAGATCTGCTTAACAGGCAGGGTGAAAGGGCCATGCTCGTCAAGTTTCCAGTCATACTACGATTTCAGTTCAGTGAGTTTCCCAGAACAGACGGCCTGGTTCTGCAGCTTTGCATCTGCCTCCACATTCGCTGCTGAGAAAAAAAAAGTTGCTGAAATCGAAACTAAGCGTTGAGGAACAGAGATGTGCCTGTGGCTGGGGCCCTCGACCAGTAAAAACAGCAGCTCTGCAATGGCTAAACGGTTTGTAAGGTTCATCCTTTTCCACGATGGTTGCGGTACAGAGGCACAGCTGAAAGAGATCATGTGACTGACTTGTACACAGATGGAAGACAAAAGGTAACAAGACAGTGTATAGTTTGTGAGGCTCATATATTGCTTTCGGAAGTGGAGTACAATTTCTGTCAGTAAAATCACTTTTGATGGAAAAGCATGCAGCAAATAAGGAATTAAAACACAACGGGGCGTGCTGTTCTGTGGTGGTGTGATGCAGGGCAACATGAAGCAAAACTACGGTTAACACCCAAAGTCGATTATTTTCCCATAAAAGGACGTCCAGAAGTGTTTTATTCCCACTATACAATATCCATTTGACAACTCTAACAATTTATTTATTAAAGATTGACATGTCATACATTTTATCCATTTGTAGTTACATTTAATGTGTGGAACATCCCTGAGTTCCGTCACCAGCCTCTTTTGTTCTCTCTTTAAGTTAATAAGACAAAAACGTACTGTAGCTTGTCATTTTAATGAGACCCATAAAGTGCAAAATCCTCTGTCTTGAAGACTTTCCTGTGGAGGAAAACTTACAGTTGACTGTTACAAAGTATTTACAGTGGAGACTCATTCCAAAAATGTCTCCTTGCAAAAAACTTTACCATATGAACAAAGGTTTTTCTAAACCATTTATGTGGAGCCTTGGCCATACTAGTATGGAACTATAATATATAAGGATAGTTACATCAGAAACTACTGTCAGAGCTATGCTATTATAGAAAAAACTATTTCTAACCAATCAGAATCCATAATTCAACAGTGCTGTGGAATAAATGACATGCAACAAACAAAAACACAAAACAAAGGACCCTCAATGTGGGTATACAGAATAGCTCTGTTTTGTGAAAACACTGAGTGGAATCCTTCCTTGTCAGTTCCCTGTGCACTTAAAAGGGAAGAATAGTAATCTGTTTGAAATATCACACGATCCTTATTTGTGCAGCTGCTTGAGCTGAATGAACCTTTAATGCCATTTAGTTTTTTTTTCTTTCTCGTTGGTGGTCCCAGACTGCACAGAATAGCACAGGATCTCCCTCATGCTGTTCCAGCTGTCTAACAATATCACTATAGGCCAACCAGTAATCAAAATAAAAAAGTTTTAAATAAGAGATGGAACCAGTCTCCTAAGAGGCAGCTGATATGCGAATAACATGTACAAACGTGCAGCAGCGCCATCCTCCCACTTGAAGGTTCTCACCACAGCTATGATTCGTTGTTTCAGAGACACACAAAATATAGACATGGAAATGAACATCTGTAGAGTTTTTTATGAGTGGTCTGGCCCTCGCTGTACATTCTCTCTAGTAAACGGGTTACCATACTCACACTGGAAAGTATATGGGTGACCTTTAGCTAGCATAGTGACTGCACTTCACCTTTATAGGGCTGTCAGCTTCCCACATGCTCTCCCCCACAGAGCCACAAGCATGCCTCAGAAATTAATAATCACCGCCTTTGACCCTTCACTTCTCCTCGCATCTCATTTACCGGTCATGACAATAAAGACGTAATCTTGCTCGCTGTGTATCTGACTGGAGTGGTCCTGACATGTGGTGTAATTCGGAGCTGCCAGCTTTAATTTTGTTCCCAAGGGCTGCCAACAAACTATAAAATCTAAGGTGTCAAGCCATCATCTGTGCATGCATAGACAGTTCATGTGCACCTATTGGAAAAGTCCTGCTATCTTCCTTTTAAATTTCAACTACCATTAGAAGAAAGACAGATCTCATATGAGAATAGAGGCAAGAGGAACAGCATAACATTTTCTGAAGTTTTCTTTCACAAGTACCATTAAACACATAGCGCAAAGACATGTAAAGTATGAAGACAAGTCTGAAGGAGGTCTGTGCAGACTAGGCCACATGTGTAAGAGCTGACAGGTTTCTGAGGTGGAAAACACAGAGAACCCACACAAACCGAAATGCTTCACTGGCACCTCAACCAGAGAAGAGACAATCATCCCCAAAAAGAAAAATATGATGACATAATCACTCTGTCTTCATTAAAGGGGTCAAATTACCATAGCAAAATGAAGTTACTGGAACCAAAGTAGCTATTGACGTCCCTCTTATGCATGACTACAAATGTTTGCTAATCAGCCAGTTTTTGCTAATCGGCCAATATTTTTTTTAAAAAACAAATAGTTGACTAGTAATCCATACTTAAAGTAAAAACTATTTTAGACTGTTTTACTTTTGTAGCAAAGAACACAGTCAAACCTTACTTCAATTAACAGCCATACACAAATGACAAATTACATTTCCAGCTTCAAAGCTTTTGTAGGTTACACTGTTAATGATAAAAGTAACTAAATCAATGCAATAAATGTGCAAAATAATAATTCTCTGCATAATAAAAGAAGGACTTAGTTATATAAGGACTTACCATTTTATAAAATGCACTGTACTGTACTGTAGATGAGCTGGCGGCTCAGCTAAAATTGTTGATTCTGAAACTTAGTGGGGGGTGCAGCGTGGAAGAAGGATGAAGGATACAATGTCAATAGCATCATCTAGGAGGTTTTTCTGCCATGCTCATCTCCAATCCCAGTAGTGTCCTAAGTCTGGATCAGCATCTTGCGCTGCTGGTATGACTAGCTGAGTGGGATTGAATAGTGATGTGCAACTCGGCAGCTCAGAACACACTCTTTCACAAAGCAGTGGTCACAACAGCAAAGTGAAAGAATTTTATTAAAATTGCGTTAAAAGATTAACATCTTTAAAGAACAACAAAAATAACTGCAGAAAAACCTCCTTTGGGAGCAGGCGAAGTAGGATTAAAAAACAGATTTTCAGCAAACCTCTTCACTTCACTTCATGCAAAGTGATATCAAAGTGATAATGCTCAAAGCGAAAAAAAAAAAAAGAGAGAAAGAAAGAACAAACTTTTCTCGGTGTAGGCAGTTGGCTGCAGAATTGGCTTCATCTAGTAGGAAATATTTTCAGACTAACAAAATACTTTACCTTGCTGTTTTTCCACTAAGCCAAGTAGTCGACATCCCCACAGCGGCAACTAGTGAATATACACTCATCGAAGGGTTTTCTTTTTGAATATTTCCTCCAATTTGGACTAGTAAATATAATTAAAACTGCTAAAGTGTTTGATGAACTACACATTAAGCAAAAATGTTAAGGCAAAGCAAAACTAAACATAAAGAGTCTGATAACAAAAAGGGTTACATATAGGACCCTAAATGTTTTCTTCTGTTTGCCCTTCTTTTAGGAAGCTAAGAACCTTAATAAGTAAGAAACTAATAACAAGCTAATAATTATCCACAGAACCACATTTTTAAAGTAGCTTTACAAAGTAGCTTTTCTTAATTCTTTCTTCCATGTTAGGTTAAAGCCTAACATAAAACCTAATTGCAGAATAACAGTACTAGTGGAATGTAATGCTGTGCAACTAGGTCCTAGGTGTTTTCCTGGTTGAGGGCCCAAATGGCCTGTGGCAAGAAGCCCCTCCTCATTCTCTCTGTGTTGGGCTTCAGGGAGTAGAAGCGCTTCCCTGAGCGCAACAGAGAGAAGAGTCCATTGTTCGGATGGCTGAGGTCCTTCACTATCTTCCTGGCTTTGGGCCAGCACCGCTTGCTGTAGATAGACTGCAGGTCAGGGAGCTCAGTGTGGATGGTACACTCAGCTGTTTGCACCACCCTCTGGAGAGCCGCCTATTCTGCTTGGTGCTGTTCCCAAACCAGGCTGTCATGCGTCCCATCAGGATGCTCTCGATGCTGCAGATGTAAAAGTTCCTTAGCACCTTAGAGGACAGTTTAAAGTCATTTAAGCATCTAAGGTGGTAAAGACGCTGATGGGCACATCTTACTGATGTTTTTAATGGACAGAGCTTAGGATTTACACTTGTTTATAAGACAAAAATAAATAGCGAAGCTGATGCCTATGTGTGATTTTTAAATGATTTCTTAAATTAAATATCTCCATCAACAGTTAGGTTTTATTAAGACTCTGTGCTTTGACAGCTGCAAAAAACAGCTGCAAAAAATTACTCCTCCACACACTGAATTTTTTTTATTTACTGGACATTATTTCAATGGAATTATCTATAGACTGAATCTATGGTGCCCAATAACGAACTACTGAAGCTTAGCAGAAGATCCTTTCAGTGGAGTCTTTATTAGATCCCTGCTGATGGATACCCTTATTTATCTATTTATGTACCCCCCCCCCCCCCCCCCACACACACACACACCCTTTTTTCACACACACCCTGGTAGGGTGTAGGGAGGGGGTAAGGGGTAATAATTAATTGTGTTATGTAATCACTGTCATACAGTGATTGTATGACAGAGTGTTGTAAAAAAGCAATAATAAAAAAAAGAAAAAAGCTTTAAAACTTTTAAAACTTAAAAAAAACCAGCATGCTTATCAAAAGTAGAAACCTCTTCAAGACTGTTAGCAAAAAAACATCTTAGGCGGTTCTTCATGAATTTGTTGGTGGCTCTTTGCACAGAATAAAATAATTATTCTTAAAAGGGGATGCCCCTTGAGCTGAACATATTTGCTACGATTATTTGAAATGAGCTTAAAGTGTTGGGTAGATGTGTGTTGACAGGAAACTGTGCAAGAAGACCCAGAGTATATATATTAATATCAATGCCTGTGATTTCCTCTGATTAGCTGTGGTTGTTATCAACAATCATAAAGAATAGAACATGACAGTAAAAAAAAATATCATTGTCTATTTATTCAGTGTTATGCATATGAGGGGAATTCCACAATTGAGAATTTTCTAAATATTCTATCTAAACATTTGCCCCAAACTTTCTTTTCAGAAGTAAGACACAGAATTCCAGAATTTTCTAATGGAAAAGGCAAGCAGGGTGCTGTCATAGAAAAACAATCAACAACAGAGTGGTGTGTTGAAACAGAGTTACTGTTACACCCTGAAGTTTATTATTTTCCAGTAACAACACGCTCTGAAGTATGGTGTTCACTTTATACCACAGTAATTAGCCAAAGATGACATTTTTATTTATTAAAGAACAACACTTTTTATTCATTTATAGTTAATAAGACAAAAAATAGCTGATCATTTTGCAGAGAAACTGAAAAGTGCAAAACTCTCTGTCCTGACAACATTGCTATGTCAGAAAGCTTACAGTTACAGCTTTACTTCTGACTGTAACAAAGTGCTGACACTGGAGACTCCTTACAAAAATGCTATGCATCTCCTCACAGAAAACATCACCAATTACATGTTATTTAATCTGTTTATACTGACCATCCACCTTACAGTCCATGTTTTTGATTCTTTTGTTTTGTTTCAAAAACATGTATCATGAGTGCACACACACACACACATACACACACACACACACACACACACTACTCTTTTTATACCCAATCATGTTTCTGACCTGTTGCCAATTAACCTAATTAGTTGCAAAATATTCCTCCAGCTGTTTCTTTTTAGTAACACTTACTTTTCCAGCATTTTATTGCCTCCATCCCAACTTTTTTGTGACATATTGCTGCCATCAAATTCAAAATTACCTTATATTTTCCTTAAAATGGTACATTTCCTCATTTTAAACATCTATTGTGAATAAAATGTGAGTTTATGAGATTTGCAAATCATTGCATTCTGTTACTTAAAAATATAGGATGTCTAAAACTTTTGCACAATTATATATATATATATATATATATATATATATATATATATATATATATATATATATATATATATATATATATATATATATATATATATATACACACACACACACAGTATCTGACATTACATATACATTTATACATAGTGCACACACACACACACATGACCATGACACTTCCACCACCATGCTTGACTGTAGGCAAGACACACTTGTCTTTGTACTCCTCATCTGGTTGCCGCCACACACGCTTGACACCATCTGAACCAAATAAGTTTATCTTGGTCTCATCAGACCACAGGACATGGTTCCAGTAATCCATGTCCTTAGTCTGCTTGTCTTCAGCAAACTCTTTGCGGGCTTTCAGGTGCATCATCTTTAGAAGAGGCTTCCTTCTGGGACAACAACCATGCAGATCAATTTGATGCAGTGTGCGGCGTATGGTCTGAGCACTGACAGGCTGACCCCCCACCCCTTCAACCTCTGCAGCAATGCTGGCAGCACTCATACGTCTATTCTACAAAGCCAACCTCTGGATATGATGCTGAGCACGTGCACTCAACTTCTTTGGTTGACCATGGCGAGGCCTGTTCTGAGTGGAACCTGTCCTGTTAAACCGCTGTATGGTCTTGGCCACCATGCTGCAGCTCAGTTTCAGGGTGTTGGCAATCTTCTTATAGCCTAGTCATCTTTATGTAGAGCAACAATTCTTTTTTTCAGATCCTCAGAGAGTTCTTTGCCATGAGGTGCCATGTTGAACTTCCAGTGACCAGTATGAGAGAGTGTGAGAGTGATAACACCAAACTTAACACACCTGCTCCCCATTTATACCTGAGACCTTGTAACACTAACAAGTCACATGACACTGGGGAGGGAAAATGGCTAATTGGGCCCAATTTGGACATTTTCACTTAGGGGTGTACTCACTTTTGTTGCCAGCGGTTTAGACATTAATGGCTGTGTGTTGAGTTATTTTGAGGGGACAGCAAATTAACACTGTTATACAAGCTGTACACTCACTACTTTACATTGTAGCAAAGTGTCATTTCATCAGTGTTGTCCCATGAAAAGATATAATAAAATATTTACAGAAATGTGAGGGGTGTACTCACTTTTGTGAGATACTGTATATATATATATATATATATATATATATATATATATATATATATATATATATATATATATGTGCACTATGTATAAATGTATATACAAACCCATTCAGGCAGAACTGTCGAGCTGCGAATCCGCCCCTTTTATGGCGGTGTGTAGAGAGCTGCAGTGAGCCCAAATGAGGAACACACATATAGAAAAGTGAATGAACACAGGAAACCTCACATGGGCAGGAAGTGGCCACTGCTGCTATGGTAACCCACTGAAAGCAGGAGCCCTGGTGGAGCCGCTGCGAATCGTCCTCTTTTGACGTCATTTCGCGCACAGGGTGTACAAGACAGAGCAGCTGCTGAGGACATAAAATAAACACAGAGAGGGATGAACTTTAGAAAGCGCTTACACAGAAACGTCGCACTACTTTCTCAGAAACCCTTTTTTTTTCTGGCAAGGCAAAGTTCCCCTATTATGAGTAGTAATATTTATGCATATTTACATGATTACATTATTTTCTGGAACAATAGAGCAGACAGAGATAAGTGATAGTGTTTTAGCTGCACATACTGTATAACATAGCATAATACAGTTTCAAAACCATGAGCTCACGACAATAAACAATGACATTTACACGTCACGCACATTGAGATCGGGGTTCTTTTATGCTCCAGTAGCAGGTTTTGTAATGACAAAGAAGGCTGCGGCTCGTGCGACGTACTCTTCAGAGAGCGGATAAAGTGCTACGAGATGCGGTGGTTTCCATTTATGGCTGTCAGAAGTAATGTTTAGTCTCACACCTTGCAGTGTTTTCTGACTGATTGTGAGAAGACGGAAGGCACAGAAGAGAAGAGAAATCCACACTCATATGCACATGGTGGTGTGAGGAGGGGCAATGGATTCACACTCACATTTCTGTACCTGGAACCTCTTGTTTTTTTGGTTTTTTTGCATGCTTGCACAGACCAAAAACATCTGCCTGCACTTGATGTTGGTCAGAGGGATGGGAAGGACTTGGTTTAGCTTCGTCTGACGTTGGTGACACTCAGCACTGAGCAAACACATGCTTGAAATCAGACTGGGCGCCTGATGTCTGTAAAGCTGTTGACATATGTTGAGCTTGTCGAGTTATTAGCTGCGTGGGTCAATACATAAAAATCTGCTGGCATGAAACGGTATCTGTATTCCATTAATCTGAGCTGAGATTAGCTTGTGGAATAACCTGTCAGCAGATGACTTCAAACTGCCAGGCAGCAAAAGAGAACGTCTCGTTTTTCCTTTTTCGTGTACCCTACACAGAAAAGTGTAACTATATTGTCATGCTCAAGTAACAAATCAGATGGTGAATAGATTAAAATGGTTATCCGCTCTCATGTCCTTTAACATCTTGAAAATGTCAAAAGGTTATGGCATGCACGTAAAAGGGCACCCCAGAATATCTTGGCCTATACATGCATCTGCTCTCCTAGATGAATGTATGAGGATCTCCTGTCAAGTGTGTGCACAGGCACACTTGCTTCCTCCTACAGTGCATTTTCGTATTAGCTTTAACTTCTGATGCCTCCATTTTAAAATCACAAAGAAAGTGTATCTGGGCTAAATTTATTTCAGACATGTTTTTTTTTTTTTTGCTAACAACATGTATTACTTATGTGACCTACTTTTAAGAGCTTTAGGACATGAATGCACAAACAGCAAAGCCTTAACATGAAGTAAACAGCTCTCGGTGTGATCCGATTGTGCATGGTGGGATCAGTCATGAACCCTGGAGAGCTGTCCTCACTCCAATCTGGAAACTCCTGGTGAGCTTGGAGCTTAAATCAATAGGGATTTGGTGGCAGGGATTTTGGGGGCAGGTGCAGGCTAGTGTGAGGGTCTTTGGACTCCAGAGACATGTGTGACCTGTAAGATCCCACTAGTGGGATTTGGTGTGTATTGGCCTGGCTCAGCAACAAGACCGTGTGGCCAATCGATCATGATGTCAATAGTATGGTCTCGAAAGAATCAGCTTTTAACCTTGGTGAGCCTAGTTCATATGCAAACAAGACATGTGATGCAGAGATCCATTCATGACTTTATACAGTGACTGGTGAAGTTTTATGAATTTTCTTTATGATTCAACAATTCAAACATAGACACAAATTATTTAAGAATCATCTGACGGGCTTTCTGTAAAATCCAACCACCCCGTCAAGTTCATGCTTGCAGTACAGTCAGAGGTTTGTTTTTGAAGTCATTTCTGGTAAACATCACATCGCCAGCTTCACAGGAACATCAGCCCTGTCATTTCAGCCAAGAAGCTGATCGAGCATTTGAGGCCAGTTCAGTTTCATATTTACACACATACACACGCAGTGATATTCATGTGGATGTTGCCACACATGTACACACACACATAACTGGAGACATTTAACTGTGTTCTAACACCTTGCAACAGCTTTTGCAACATATATTGAGCCATGTTTTCAAGAATTGCAAATTAGACCTGATGTGAATGAAAATAGGTAAAATATACAATTTTTATGTGCTCTGAATTTATATACTCTGTACCTCAGCCTGTTTGGATTTTAATCTCTTTTCCCCTTAGACTGGAAGAATATAAAGATGTTTATGTTGCATGTATGATATGAGAAATGTGTAAAGATAGCATCAATAATTAGGACCAAGATAATACACTTATCACTTTGGGACAAATGTTAGCTCCATTCATAAAACGTAAGATCTTTTTATTTGTCATACACCTCAAATGGACTAGAATGCTTATACTGTATAGAACTCATTTAGCACAACAGCAGAAAAAAGAAAATAATAAATAGGCAATGGACATTATAATTTCATTAAGACTGGGCAATGCGACGATTAGATATCCATATTGGGATATGGTACAAAATTATATTTTAAAAGCAATACTTGTTTTTAAAAATATGATGGATATTGGATATCAATAATATTATAAAACAAACCAGCATAAAATACCTTGCATTAATTAGTATATGACTGGAAATTAATAGTTATTTTGGTACCAGTTGTTTCATTTAAATGAAATATTTAAATGAAATATTTTATTTAATTTTAAAGCACAATCTTGTTGAATTCTCAAAACTGATTGGTTTTTATTAGAAGGTGTTTATTAGTTTTCTATAACAGCAAGTCTGACAGTAGCTCTAGCTCTAATTCAAATCACAGGTTTATATTAATGCACTGGTTCTAATATATTATTGTTTCTATAGTAACAACTCATTCACAGGGACTTGCATGCTGGAAATTTTACATACTGTAATATAAGGCTAATAGTAAATGGATTTTAAAAAAGTGTTGTTATTTAATGAAGGGAAATGTTGATAAAGTGAAACTTTCCGTATGAAGCTGTATATTTAGTATTCTTGGAAGGAGTCTCCAGTGTCAGCGCTATGCAATAGTCAGAGGTAAAGCTATAACATTAACTTTTATTCCACAGCAAAATCTTCAAGACGGAGGATGTTGTGGTTTCTCTGTAATAAACTGCATTGTTGTTGGTTTTTTTTGTCTTATTAACCAAGAGAAAGAGAGGGAACTGTTTAGAGCTGTTATAACTGTTATCAGGAATTAACTTGTTCCCTGGATGTTCTATAACATTAAATGTAACAATAAAAAATAAATAGTATTACAACATTCTTTAATAAGCAAAATTATTATTGGCAGATTGCTGTGGTCTAAGTGGAATAAAACACTTATTGGAAAATAATCAACAAAATAATGAGCAAACATGCAATACAACAGTGTTATATTCTACAGTTTAAATGTTTGTGACACAAACAGCATGAAGATGGGATCTGTTCTAGAATCTGATTTTTAGGGGAGAACAGATTGTGGCCAGGATGGTTTGTTCTCAAGCATAGCTCAAGCATGGTTACAGTGATGGTTTACATATTTCGGCCCTAATGAGTGACTGTTCTGACCTCAAAGCTCTCTGTATGGCCTTCCCGTAATTCCTAATTCTCAAAGCTCATTTAGCATTATACCTCCTTCCCAGACAACACACACAGCATGCTAATCATTAGAATTCACTGTGCAGCCATCTACAAATCACAGAGCAGCGCACCAGCCCTTTTAGATCGATCTAGGTCGAATTCAATTTGTAAGATATTATGTATTGATTGGTGCACACTGGCCAGAGAGAGAGAGAGAGAGAGAGAGAGAGAGAGAGAGAGAGAGAGAGAGAGAGAGAGAAATGGGCAATCCTTTGACCTCCACATGCTACTCTCATGATTATCAGACCATTCCCTCAAACTAAACTGCTATGTCGCAAAAAAATGATTTTCCCTGTGTTATTTGTCTGCAGAATGCCAGAAAGCATTGCCAAACCACAGTGGCAGCAGTGTATGGACCACAGTGTCTTCTACTGTATGTACACATATTTTCTAAAGACAAATGATACCAGACACACAGTTGTTTTTCCAGCCCTGTAGAAGTAAGTAACTAGAGTGTTTCATACCCATACGACCCTATTACAGTCCAGCGGATTAATGTGTTTTTATGATGGAATCGGAGATGGTCGGACCTCCCACACGTATTTAAGAGAATAACATTTAGCCAAGCAGCAGGCCCTAAATCTGCCCGATCAATATCCCTCCACCAGGCACTCTTTCATACGTGCAAGTAAATCATTCAGATGAGATGAGTTTGACTGGTTGAAATATGGAGCAAGTGAAAAATCTCCCTGTGACTTAAGTCTGCTGTTACTATTGCCAATTTTTTTCTCCCTCCCTCTAGGAACAGGGAAAGGTTCCATAAATCGGAAGTTTAGACCAGGATAAACTAATATCTGTGTCAGTCATGACATGAACTTGAAATATTAATATCACTTCATAAACTCATGGAGAAGTTTTTTGGTATGACTGGGTGATATAATGATATTATATTGATACAGATATTGTGATAAATTATGCCACAATACAATTTTATGTATTGAAATTTCATATGTTTAGAACACTGACCTGCTCAGTTGTTCCTTTTCCTTTGCACACCAAATGGATGCATATTGCATTTGTTTAGAAATTCTCAAATCTAATGAGACAGAAGGTGTTGATTAATTGTCTATAACAGCAGCCCTTGGCAACATGACAATCTGCCTTTTTTTTGTCTTACTAACACTGAGAAACAGAAAAAATGTGGCTGGTGAGGAAATGATAGTTTATAGCTATTAGAACATACTGTAAGTGGAACATGTTTTGCACAAGTTCCACAACATTAAAAGTATCTATAAACAGATAAAAAGTATATGTCATTCTTTAATTAATAAAACATTTTAATCATTGGCAAATCACTGTGGTATAAGAGGAATAAAAGACTTCGGGGTGGTAATAGTAATTTTCACTTTGTATTGGGCCACATCACACTAACCCATGTGTTCTATTCCTTACATACAAATGCAGCACTCTCTTTTTGTTATGTAAACTGGAGGAAGGAGTCAGGATGCATGCGCAGGGGAAAAGTCAGTTTAATAGGAACACTTAAATTCAAAAGTAAAGGAACTGAAAACAAACCATAATCCATCAAACGAAAAGCAGTAATCCAAAACGAGATAATCCATCACAATTGAGGCAGTAATCCACAAAGAAGTAATCCATATGTTGGTAACACAAAAAGGGAGAAAAACACATGAATGAAGAAAAAATAAAAAGGAGCAAACGCACGTCGCGAGGCTGTGGTATGGGAACCACAAACAATGAGCTAAGGACTGGGAACTAGGAAAATAGAACTAGGAAACCATGGTCTGGGAACCATGAACTAGGGGGCGAGAGAAAACGAGAAAGAAGCCTGCTTACAGCATATGCTGAGTCAAACTCAATCTAATACTCCGTAAGGAAGCGGAAATGGAAGGGTTTTTTTTATACACAGACACATTAGAATAAAACGAAGTGAAACACGGAATACCTGAGACTAATAATCAAACAATACACAGAAAACCAATCAGAGAACGGGGGCAGAGACATGACACAAACCGGGGAACCAATAAACACAAAGGAGGCGGAGACATGACGTAAACCAAAACACAAGCACATGGTGATATACAGGAGGCGGAGACATGACGTAAACCAAAACACAAGCACATGGTGATATACAGGAGGCGGAGACATGACGTAAACCAAAACACAAGCACATGGTGATATACAGGAGGCGGAGACATGACGTAAACCAAAACACAAGCACATGGTAATACAAACAAAGCGAGAATCTATGAATGAAAAGCCTACTAGCCTCTGCTAGTTGCGTAGCGAGAGGGAGATTCTAACACTTTTCCTAGCACTGTATTGTCAAACTTAAATAGCATGGTATACTGTATATTGTGACTGTGTATTTAATATTTTTGCCATATCTACTAATTTTTGCCATATCTACTAACTAACTAAGTCATAAAATGAGAAAACTTTATCTGTCTGTCTGTCCGTCTATCTATCTATCTATCTATGGAGATTCACCAGAAAGCTCACCAGGGGACGAGTTTCACCAGTTGTAACAGGGAGAGACAGGGCAGTTAAATTACAAAACATGTGCTTTTGAATGATTTTGAATAAATTGTGTGGTATGCAGGCAACCCCAAAACAGGCAAACACTATCTGGAGACATACAGTGGGGCATGGGGTCCCTTTGACTGCAGCCATTGTGAGATTTCCGGTCCTATCTAAATAACACCAGCAGCCCAGCCGAAGTGGGAATCCCACTATTTACACACCATTTCCTCTCCCAGCTGATAAGTAGGAGGAGACACACGGCCCAGAGCATGAGGCTAGTCCCAAGAACATTTATCTCACACACCAGTGGCCTTGGCACTGTGAGTCCCTGCCTAAAAGTCTAAAAACAGCTGTGGGGGAAAAGTTGAAAGAGTGTCCATCTTTTAAATTGTTCAAACAAATGCAATGTTTATTTTCCTTCTGTGTGTTTTTCTATGATCCACTTAAATCTGGCTCAATTATCTCTACAGCCTGAATTCGTACCCTCATTACATTAGTACATTAGATACATTAGTACAGATGTCTGTGTGCATCCAGTAGTTAAAGACACATTTTTGGCTTAGTTTAGTCAAGAAAGATGAAACTTTTATTAGTTACTTAGTTACTTTATTAGTTACAAACTAGCTAGCTATTACCAACTGAGGAAATACTGAAGGACTGCTGTTCTTGCTGCTTGTGGTTGTCCACCACCTTACTAATATGCTTTATGTTGTTTCTTCCTTTAATGTGTCACCCATCTTTATATTATACATATAAATTCACTTCACATTTTAACAGAAAATTCATTTGTTTATTCATTCACTTACTTGGCATGAGGCAGGAAGACACCCTGTATGGGACACCAGTCCATTACAGTGCACCCCACACACACACACATACACACACTCCTATGGGCAGTTTAGTCAACCAACCTACTAGCATCATGACTAATTACTTAACGTGCCGTTAATATTGCTGTCCCACTATTTAAGAAGAAG
Source organism: Cranoglanis bouderius (assembly GCA_023630585.1). Taxonomy (NCBI): domain Eukaryota; kingdom Metazoa; phylum Chordata; class Actinopteri; order Siluriformes; family Cranoglanididae; genus Cranoglanis; species Cranoglanis bouderius. The sequence continues at coordinate 13,713,151 of CM042553.1, forward strand.
CCTTTATTTGTCACACATACACTATAGTACAGTGAATTTCTTTTTTTTTTTCATATCTCAGTTTGTTGGAAGCAGGAAGCTGGGGTCAGTGGCAGCTTGGCAGTGCAGAGGCTTGAACCCCCAACCTTCTGAGCAGTAACCCAGCCTTTACTTGCACATGATTTCAAGATATAGGAAGGATTTATTCATTTATTTATGTGTTTTGAGGAAGTAATCACATGTACATCTTTAAAAACAAGGCCACTGAGGTAAACCCTCTAAATGGTCTAACACATTATTGCGTGATTCCACTTTTCCATTTCCCTTTTGTGTTTTAAGATTTTATCCTTTAATTTCCAAACAAAATGTAAGACTTACAGTACAGTACACATGTATACCATAATTATTTATAATCCCACAATCCAGTGTGACCCAGAAGAGACTTGGTTTATTCCTCATGATGTCTCAGGGAGATTTTTCTTGCCACTGTCGCCTCCGGCTTGCTCATTAGGGATCTAAATCTACATCCGGATTTGTGTAAATCTGCTTTGCAACAATGCCTATTGTTGCAATACAAATAAACCTGAACTGAATTGAACAATGAAATGAGACTTGCAGAGATTGCAAGCATAATGACAGTGAAATAAAAATGTACTAAATGTTATATCATTTTTAGTCCCACTCTGTAAATGCTATGACAGATGCCATAATGTTTAAAGGCAAGACAGCCAAGGCATAGACTCCTTACACCAGTTTAATGATAGGTTCAGGTAATGATGCCAAGTCTATTCTAAATGTATAATTTTAAGAACATGGAATTAAAATAGTTAACCCTACTGCCATTGTACTTATACTGAACAAAATTATAAACGCAACACTTTTGTTTTTGCCCCCATTTTTCATGAGCTGAACTCAAAGATCTAAGACTTTTTCTATGTACACAAAAGGCCTATTCCTCTCAAATATTGTTCACAAATCTGTCTAAATCTGTGTTAGTGAGCACTTCTCCTTTGCCGAGATAATCCATCCACCTCACAGGTGTGGCATATCAAGATGCTGATTAGACAGCATGATTATTGCACAGGTGTGCCTTAGGCTGGCCACAATAAAAGGCCACTCTAAAATGTGCAGTTTTATCACACAGCACAATGCCACAGATGTCGCAAGTTTTGAGGGAGCATGCAATTGGCATGCTGACTGTAGGAATGTCCACCAGAGCTGTTGCCCCTGAATTGAATATTCATTTCTCTACCATAAGCCGTCTCCAAAGGCATTTCCGAGAATTTGGTAGTACATCCAACCGGCCTCACAACCGCAGACCATGTGTAACCACACCAGCCCAGGACCTCCACATCCAGCATCTTCACCTCCAAGATCGTCTGAGACCAGCCACCCGGACAGCTGCTGCAATAATCGGTTTGCATAACCAAAGAATTTCTGCACAAACTGTCAGAAACCATCTCAGGGAAGCTCATCTGCATGCTCATCATCCTCATCGGGGTCTCAACCTGACTGCAGTTCGTCATCGTAACCGACTTGAGTGGGCAAATGCTCACATTCGATGGCGTCTGGCACTTTGGAGAGGTGTTCTCTTCATGGATGAATCCCGGTTTTCACTGTACGGGGCAGATGGCAGACAGCGTGTATGGCATCGTGTGGGTGAGCGGTTTGCTGATGTCAACGTTGTGGATCGAGTGGCCCATGGTGGCGGTGGGGTTATGGTATGGGCAGGCGTATGTTATGGACAACGAACACAGGTGCATTTTATTGATGGCATTTTGAATGCACAGAGATACTGTCACAAGATCCTGAGGCCCATTGTTGTGCCATTCATCCACGACCATCACCTCATGTTGCAGCATGATAATGCACGGCCCCATGTTGCAAGGATCTGTACATAATTCCAGGAAGCTGAAAACATCCCAGTTCTTGCATGGCCAGCATACTCACCGGACATGTCACCCATTGAGCATGTTTTAGATGCTCTGGATCGGCGTATACGACAGCGTGTTCCAGTTCCTGCCAATATCCAGCAACTTCGCACAGCCATTGAAGAGGAGTGGACCAACATTCCACAGGCCACAATCAACAACCTGATCAACTCTATGCAAAGGAGATGTGTTGCACTGCGTGAGGCAAATGGTGGTCACACCAGATACTGACTGGTTTTCGGACCCCCCCGGACCCCCCAATACAGTAAAACTGCACATTTTAGAGTGGCCTTTTATTGTGGCCAGCCTAAGGCACACCTGTGCAATAATCATGCTGTCTAATCAGCATCTTGATATGCCACACCTGTGAGGTGGATGGATTATCTCGGCAAAGGAGAAGTGCTCACTAACAGATTCAGACAGATTTGTGAACAATATTTGAGAGGAATAGGCCTTTTGTGTACATAGAAAAAGTCTTAGATCTTTGAGTTCAGCTCATGAAAAATGGGGGCAAAAACAAAAGTGTTGCGTTTATAATTTTGTTCAGTATATAATAATATGAGTAGCTTTGTTTGTCTTTGTCGATCAGCCACCAGAGACAGTAAATCATTCATGATCGAGGGGAAGACAGAGAGTCAAAGAAGAAGATTAGCCATGAAACAATAGAGTCTGGACTGTCTCAGCTAACGTAGCTAACAGAAAGCAGATGCTATGCCTGGCAGGTGGACAGACAGGCCTAAGGCTCATGATAGAGTACTTGGGCCTGGTGTCAGAAGCTCCAGATCTGACCCTAGAGCTTTTTGTTTTACCTCTGCATGGGCAAGATGGATGGGCTTTTAAGCTCATTAGCCCTGCAGCTTTATTTGAGAGTGGTGGTGGAGGGGTGATCATCTGTTTGCTGCTGTCTGGGGTCTGAATTAGAGCCCCTTTCTAGCAAGAAACTTCAAATGGAAACAAACAAACAAAAAAATCTTTATCACTTTTGAGTGATAAAGACGTGTCCACCATGTCTGAGACGTCCCTTGTCTGAAATAGGTCTAAATATCATATGGTCGCCTGTAACAGTGCACAAAATAGTGGAAGCAGAGGCACAAGCGTGTTCAAGGGAAAACATAAAGATGCGAACTCCTTCTCTGTCTCTTATTATTATTATTGATTTATTTTTTGCTAAATAAATCACCACTACAACTGATATCTCTCTGTGGCATTGTGCCTGTTTCATAGCCGACATTGTTGTGCTTTTATTTTGTTTTTATCTGACTGGAACTTGCTTTTCAAGTGCTTTATCTGGTAAAATGAGCCCTGCTTTTAAAGTCTGACACCATGGACACTCTTACAAAATAGACTGTGATATTTAAAAAAAAATGTCATGCAACAATGTTATGATGGTGTTTATAAACCAGTGGTTTATTAATCAATATCAGACAGGCAACTATATTACATAATTTTAAAAAAGCAGCTAAAGACATGGTTTAATACACTCAATAAACAATTTTATTATTTATTCTGTTTTTATTTACTTTTTATTTTGTTTTCCTCATGTTGTTTTATATGTATATATTTGTTTACATAAATATATTTATATTTTTGCCTCTTAGTTATTATTCCCCTTTTAATTAACATGTGAAACATTTTTGAGCTGCTGTGTACGTATTAAAGATGCTATACAAATTATTATTCTTATTATTATTCTTATTATTATTATTAAGTCTGGTAAGCTCACAGACCTTATTTATACAGCACATTTCATGCATTTGAAATGCAGCTCCAAATACTTTAGAGTGTTGAGTAAGAAAAGAGAAATAAAGAAAAAAAAGGTTGTCCAAAATAAAATATTACAATAGTCAAATAATAATATTTAAAATAAATAAGAAATAAATAATTGCATTAAAAGAAAAAAAGAAAATTATATCAATATAAATTATCTAAGAAATATGTAAAAACAGTATGAGTACAATAATTAAAATAATATAAAAGTAATATAATGTGTAATGTGCAAGTTAAAGTAATCTAGTTAAAGGCTAAAGTGAAAAAAATATGTTTTTAAGCTGTTTTTTTTTAATCGATGAAGCCTCAGGAATGTTTATTGGTAATGTGTTCCAGATCTTTGGTGCTTAAAAACAAAACACTGCTTCACCACTCTTTTTAAGTTTCTTACATGGATTTTGGAGAAGGCCAGCACTGTTCGGCAGAGGTTGTTGGCATTTAGTTCTTTCGTCATGTGAAGAATATTGCCAGCCTTAAAACAGAGGAGGTGGCAGTTAAGAAGAAAAACAGTCATACTCAACAGTCCCAACACTTCATCACAATACAGAGAGGAAGTAAACAGTGTCCTGGCATTGTCAGACTACAAGTGAAAACCTCTTCAGGTTTCGTTTTAAATGATCTGACTCAGCAGGGATATCCTCAGACAGGAAGAAGAACTCTCGATATTGGAAACCTATTGTGTCTACATATCCCTGCCTCACTACAGTCAACCTTAATGGCTTTTGATTGTTGAATTGTAAATGTTGTACATTTAAAAACAGTGATAAAAAAAAACATAAATGCACATACTATTGTATGAGGTGATCTGTGTTTCCTGTAAATAAATCTTCAAAATTGTTCATTGCTTTTTATTATGAGTGGTAATTGTAAGCTGTATTTACTTTAAATGTCAATCTTGACACATCATGCCCCCTACTAAAAATTTCTACTTTGCTCAGAGAGGAAAGAAACAATTTTAAAATGCTCTATTGCTTAGAAGTGACCAAATATAACTTACATTTCCCACATATTTTATGTAGTATCAGTGTAATTGTTTGAGTATGAGAAACACACCAGCTCCTCTGCCATCCACTCTCAGGTATCACTAGTGTTTTACTTTTCACTATCTTATCCTTTCAGAAATGTGTCTTGAACCACTGGATTGATTCTGCAGTGGGTCCATCTGCTCCAGTCTCACCTCTCTCACCTTACCAGCCACCTGCAGAGACGCTCCAGCATGACTGGGACAGCTACTCCTGATAACCAATCTGTCTTTTATGTTGGACTTTTTGGAAAACAAGATAGCAGGCAAGCAGATAGTGTGAGTTAATGCATGAACAGTTTACAGCCCCACTGTCATCTCCCCCCGTCTCACTGTGGAGCAGAAGTAGCAAAGGAACAGTTTCTGCACTGTGGAGGGTCTTGCAACAAAAGAGCCATTTTCAGTGACTAAGTGCAATAAATCAGACATATTGCACCTCTCCATTTTGAGTTTCATAGAAACCTCCATGAGAAGATTGCTCTCAAGTTAATCATTATGACATAGAGTAGCATCTAACACTACAGTAGAGTCCACAACTAAAGCCTTTGTATTTTATTATCTTAATTTTATTCAGTCAATACTTAATAATACTTTATTTAAACATGAGACCACTATTTCAGAACAATTTTCAATGCTCAGATACTATTCGATTATCAAAATATTCAAATATTCAAAAGCAAGTCCACATTCAAACCACAATCTACTTTTAGTCATTTGAAACATCTGATTTTAACAAAATTACCTTAAGTCTCATTTAATGTAGGAAAGGCCTCTGAACAACACATGCCATTTATGCCAGGGGCGCTCAAGTCAGGGAGTCCTTTACTATAAAATAAATTCCTTGAAACTCAGTACAGATTATATTTCATGGAAATAATGCAAGTATTCAAATATTACTTAAATGTGAAGAATGATATTTTGGATATTTATTGGAGCCATAAAGATTTTTATTTTTGCTTTTTGTACCAAAAGAACACATTAGATTCAAGTAGGCATTATTTGTAGGTCAAATTATGTTTGAGTTATTAAGATCTTAGTTGAATATTGTTTGTTAAATAAATATAAAACATGTGAAATGTACAGTGTCCTCCACTAATATTGGCACCCTTGGTAAATATGAGCAAAGAAGCCTGTGAAACTTTATTGTTTAACCTTTTGCTCTTTTGTTAAAAAAATTCACAAAAATACTCTGCTCTCATGGATATCAAACAATTGCAAAAAAAAAAAAAAAAAAAAATTATATATATATATATATATATATATATATATATATATATATATATATATATATATATATATATATATATATTTGTGTGTATGTATCTTTGTTATATATAGGTGTGCGACAATTATTGGCACCCCTATGAATTCATATGAGAAAAATATATTTGAAGTATATTCCCATTGATATTTTATATTTTTGTAGTACACCTGGGTGACTAGGAACAGGAAATTGTTCAACCATGACTTCCTGTTTCACAGGGATATAAGTATGAGGTAACACATAGGTCAAATTCCCTTAATCATTCATAACGATGGGTAAGACCAAGGAATATAGCTATGGTGTGTGGCAAAAGGCTATTGAGCTTCACAAAATGGGAAGTGGCTATAAGAAAATAGCAAAAGCATTAAAAATGCCCATTTCCACCATCAGGGCAATAATTAAGAAGTTCCAGTCAACTGGAAATGTTATGAATCAACCTGGAATTGGATGTGTGTCTATATTGTCTCAACACACTGTGAAGAGAATGGTTCGAGTGGCCAAAAAATCTCCAAGGATCACAGCTGGAGAATTGCAGAATTTAGTTGTGTCTTGGGGTCAGAAAGTCTCCAAAACTACAATCCGAAGCCACCTACATCACCACAAGTTGTTTGGAAGTATTTCAAGAAAAAAGCCTCTACTCTCATCCAAAAAACAAACTCAAGCGTCTTCAGTTTGCCAGACAATACTGGAACTTCAAATGGGATCGGGTTCTGTGGTCAGATGAAACCAAAATAGAGCTTTTTGGCAATAAACACCAGAGGTGGTTTTGGCACACACAGAGCGGTAGCCATATGGAAAAGTACCTCATGCCCACAGTTAAATATGGTGGTGGCTCTTTAATGTTTTGGGGCTGTTTTTCTGCCAGAGGACTTGGACATTTTGTTAGGATATATGGCATCATGGACTCTATCAAATATCAACAGATATTAAATGAAAACCTGACTGCCTCTGCCAGAAAGCTAAAAATGGGCCATGGTTGGATCTTCCAGCAGGACAACGATCCAAAACATACATCAAAATCAACACAAAAATGGTTTACTGACCGCAAAATTAAGGTCCTACCATGGCCATACCAGTCCCCTCACTTGAAACCCATAGAAAACCTGTGGGGTGAAGTGAAGAGGAAAGTCCACCAGCGTGGACCTCAAAATTTGAAGGATCTGGAGAGATTCTGTATGGAGGAATGGTCTCAGATCCCTTGCCATGCATTCTCCAACCTCATCAGGCATTATAGGAGAAGACTCAGAGCTGTTCTTGGCAAAGGGAGGTAGCACAAAGTATTGACTAAAAGGGTGCCAATAATTGTTGCACACCTACATTTAACAATTTTTTTTGATAAACCTGTCTTGTTTGCAATTGTTTGATATCCAAGAGAGCAGAGTATCTTTGTTATTTAAAAAAAATAATAACAATAAAAGATAAAAAGGTTAAACAATAAAGACAATTTTTCACAGCCTTCTTTGCTCATATTTACCAAGGGTGCCAATATTAGTGGAGGGCACTGTAAGTTGTTAACAGTCATTTATTGGAGTTGCTCTTTTTTCTGTGGTTGAATCTCCAATTCCATTAACATACAGTATATAGTGGAAATACAGTGTATAATAATATGAAGCAGGCTTATATAAAATTACTGGCTCATTAATATACTAATGCATTTGAATATTAAACAGAAGTGAGTTCTTTATTATTATTATTATTATTATTATTATTATTATTATTATTAGTAGTAGTAGTAGTAGTAGTAGTAGTAGTAATAATACAACCCCAATTCCAAAAAAGCTGGGATGCTGTGTAAAATGTAAATAAAAACAGAATTCAATGATTTGCAAATCTCATAAACCCATATGTTATTCACAACAGAACATAGAAAACATATCAAATGTTTAAACTGAGGAAATTTTAAGAAAAAAGACGGTAATTTTGAATCTAATGGCGCAACACATCTCAAAAAAGTTGGGACGGGGCAACAAAAGGCTGGAAAAGTAAGTGTTACTAAAAAGAAACAGCTAGAGGAACATTTTGCAACTAATTAGGTTAATTGGCAACAGGTCAGTAACATGATTGGGCATAGATCCAAGATGGCGGCGCGGCAATAGTACACAACGTCCTCTCCGGATCCAAAATGGTGCTATTTTTGTTTCTTAGCCCAATTTTTTACAATACATGGACATCAGAGCAACCGGTGTTTATGTCTACCATTGCCAGATACTGCTAAAGTACAGAAATCATGCAACAACCAACCTGCATGATGATCTGCTGGAGAAGCTACACGATCTTGGCTTGCTGCAGGGACCAGGCCTCCAGTCCTCGGCGTCGCCTGATGCCGGTGGCCGGGGGAGGGGGCGTCGTAAATGGTGTGCAAGGAAGCAGAAGTGCGGCAAAAGGGCATGTGTCCATGCTAGGCTAAAAGCAAACCCTAGCCAACCGGCTCTCCCATCCATTTTGCTCTCCAATGTCTACTCCCTGGATAATAAACTGGACTACATCCGACTCCAGCAGGCAACGCGGCGTGAGTTTAGAGACTGCTGCGCCTTTGTTTTCACTGAGACATGGCTCAGCGATAGAGTTCCGGAAGGGCTAGACCATTCAGCTAGACGGGCTTGCCTTGTTTCGTGCCAACAGAAATGCAGCTCTGTGCGGTAAGGCTCACGGTGGTGGCTTGTGTGTTTACATCAACACTGAATGGTGCAAGAACTTGGTGCTAGTCTCTAGTTACTGCTCATCGCTGGTGGAGTTTGTAACTGTTAGATGCAGACCTTTTTATTTACCACGGTAATTCACCACCGTTCTTAAAATCAGAGTATACATTCCCCCCAGCGCTAATGCTAAGGAGGCACTTTGTGAAATGTATGAGGCTATTAGTGAACTGCAGAATACACACCCCGATGGACTGTTTATTGTCAACAAAGATGTCTTCAGTGTCCTGCTTCAGTGACTAACGTCCCGTTGCACTCACACCCATCATCATGAAGTGCTTCAAGAGGCTCGTCATGAGGCACATCAAGACCCTGCTGCCCCCCTCACTGGACCCCCTGTAGTTTGCGTATCGCCCCAACCGCTCAACAGATGATGCCATCGCCACTACCCTACATCTGACCCTCACCTCGTGAGTTTAGAGACTGCTGCGCCTTTGTTTTCACTGAGACATGGCTCAGCGATAGAGTTCCGGACGCCGCCATTCAGCTAGATGGGCATGCCTTGTTTCGTGCCAACAGAAATGCAGCTCTGTGCGGTAAGGCTCACGGTGGTGGTTTGTGTGTTTACATCAACACTGAATGGTGCAAGAACTCGGTGCTAGTCTCTAGTTACTGCTCATCGCTGGTGGAGTTTGTAACTGTTAGATGCAGACCTTTTTATTTACCACGGGAATTCACCACCATTCTTAAAATCAGAGTATACATTCCCTCCAGCGCTAATGCTAAGGAGGCACTTTGTGAAATGTATGGGGCTATTAGTGAACTGCAGAATACACACCCCGATGGACTGTTTATTGTCGCCGGAGATTTCAACCACGCAAATCTCAAGTTGGTGCTCCCTAAATTCCACAAACATGTGGACTTTGCAACGAGAGGGGCAAACGTGCTGGATCTTGTTTACACAAACATCCCTGGCGCATACCGGGCAGAGCGCCGCCCCCACCTCAGCTACTCAGACCACATCTCTGTTATGCTAATCCCATCATACAGACCACTCATCAGTTTTGAAGCAGGTGAAAACCTGGCCAGCAGGAGCCATCTCTGCTCTTCAGGACTGTTTTGAGCACACTGACTGGCACATGTTCAGGGCGGCTGAAACCGACAGCGACTCGACCAACTTGAAGGAATACACGGCATCAGTGAACAGCTACATCAGCAAGTGCATTGATGATGTCACTGTATCGAATACAATCACTACACGCTCCAACCAGAAGCCATGGATGACTGTGGAGGTGCATGCACTGGTGAGGACCCAAGACTCCGCCTTCAGGGCAGGTGACAAGGTGGCCCTAAGAACAGCGAGAGCCAAATTGTCCCAGGCCATCAGAGAGGCAAAGCGCGCACACGCCCAGAAAAATCCACGGTCACATCACGGACAGTGGCGACACACGGCGCGTGTGGCAGGGCATTCAGGCCATCAGCAACTACAGGACAACATTACCTGCCTGTGACAGTGATGCCTCCCTTCCAGATGCGCTGAACAACTTCTATGCTCAGTTTGAGGCGCAGAATTGCGTGGTGGCAAGGAAGATCACCCCTCCTTCCAACAACCAGGTGCTGTGTCTAACCATGGCTAATGTGAAGAAAACTCTATGCAGAGTCAACCGACGGAAAGCTGCTGGACATGCTGGTGGATGTTCTCACTGGCATCTTCAACATCTCCCTGAGCAGCGCCGTCATTCCAATGTGCTTCAAGGCCACCACCATTGTCCCCGTGCCACAGAAGTCTTCAGTGTCCTGCTTCAGTGACTAACGTCCCGTTGCACTCACACCCATCATCATGAAGTGCTTCAAGAGGCTCGTCATGAGGCACATCAAGACCTGCTGCCCCCCTCACTGGACCCCCTGTAGTTTGTGTATCGCCCTAACCGCTCAACAGATGATGCCATCGTCACCACCCTACATCTGACCCTCACCCACCTGGACAAAAAGGACACCTATGTTTGAATGCTGTTCATAGACTTCAGTTCAGCATTCAACACAATCATTCCTCAGCACCTGATTGGAAAGCTGAACCTGCTGGGCTTGAACACCTCCCTCTGCAACTGGATCCTGGACTTACTGACTGGGAGACCTCAGTCAGTCTGGATTGGGAACAGCATCTCCAGCACCACCACACTGAGCACGGGGGCCTCCCAGGGCTGTGTGCTCAGTCCACTGCTGTTCACTCTGCTAACTCACGACTATGCAGCAATGCACGGCTCGAATCACATCATCAAGTTCGCCGATGACACGACCATGGTGGGTCTCATCAGCAAGAATGACAAGTCAGTGTACAGAGAGGAGGTGCAGAGGCTAACGGACTGGTGCAGAGCCAACAACCTGTCTCTGAATGTGGACAAAACAAAAGACGGAGTGACCACTCTCCACTGAACATTGACGGCTCCTCTGTGGAGACTGTCAAGAGCACCAAATTCCTTCGTGTTCACCTGACGGAGAACCTCACCTTGTCCTTCAACACCGACTCCATAACTAAGAAAGCCCAGCAACTACTTTCTGAGAATGCTGAAAAAAGCCCATCTCCCACCCCCCCATCCTCACTACATTCTACAGAGGAACGATTGAGAGTATTCTGAGCAGCTGCATCACTGCCTGGTTTGGAAATTGCACCATATCCAATCGCAAGACCCTGCAGCGGATAGTGAGGACAGCTGAGAAGATCACTGGGGTCTCTCTTTCCTCCATCATAGACATTTACACCACACGCTGCATTCGCAAAGCCACCAGCATTGTGGATGACCCTGCACACCCCTCACACAAACTCTTCCCCCTACTGCCATCTGGAAAAAGGTACCGAAGTATTCCGGCCCTCATGGCCAGACTGTGTAACAGTTTCTTCCCCCAAGCCATCAGACTCCTCAGCACTCAGAGACTGGACTGACACACACACACACACACACACACACATACACACACACACACACACACACACACACACACACACACACACACACACACACACACACACACACACACACTCTGTACTGAACACCATCCCACTCTCATTGCAATATTTGCACTGTATTGACTGCATTGCATTTTTTGCTGCTAATGTACTTATAAAAATATCATATCATATTTAATTTCTTGTCACTATTATACACTTTACCTGGCTGCTACTGCAATAACTGCTATGCCCATATTTGGTATAAGCTTATCTGCTGAATACTAAGTCATAGCATGTTATGTTTACATTCATTACATTCAGCATGTTTTTAATTATATTGTTACTATTGCACTATTGCACCTATCTTTTTGCACTACCTGTTATGTCTGACATTTCCATACTAGAACTGTGTACTGGTCGGAGCTACACTGTCACTTACTGTGCCAATTGTTCCTGTTTTAGTAGTCACTGTTGAACGTTGTTAAATTTCACTGTGTACTGGACCAGCTGTATATGGTTGAAATGACAATAAAAGCCACTTGACTTTACTTGACTTGACTATAAAAATAGTATCTTAGAGAGGCAGAGTCTCTCAGAAGTAAAGATGGGATGGAATCTGGATGGAAGCATATGTTGCTCTGAAACCTGTATATACCTTTCAGCATTGATGGTGCCTTTCCAGATGTGCAACCTTCCCATTCCATAGGCACTAATGCACCCCGATACCATCAGAGATGCAGGCTTTTGACCTCAGCACTGATAAAAAGCTAGATGGTCCCTCTCCTCTTTAGTTTAGAGGACGTGGCATCCATGGTTTCCAAAAAGAATTTAAAATTTTGATTCGTCTGACCACAGAACAGTTTTCCATTTTGCCTCAGTCCATTTTAAATAAAGACGGCATGATAGAGCGTTAACCAGCATTTGTGGATGGCACGGTGAACTGTGTTCACAGACAGTGAGTTCTGGAGGTGTTTCTGAGCCCATGTAGTGATTTCCATTACAGAATCATGCCTGTTTTTAATGCAGTGCTGCCGAGGGCCCTAAGATCACGGGCATGCAATATTGATTTTCACCCTTGTCCCTTGCGCACAGAGATTTCTCCAAGTTCTAGGAATCTTTTGATGATATTATGTACTGCAGATGATGAGATATTCATAGTCCTCGCAATTTTATGTTTAGGAACATTATTCTGAAATTGTTCCACAAATTGTAAACGCAGTTTTTCACAGATTGGTGAACCTCCGCCCATCTTTACTTCTGAAAGACTCTGCCTCTCTAAGATACTCTTTTTATACCCAGTCATGTTACTGACCTGTTGCCAATTAACCTCCAGCTGTTTCTTTTTAGTAACACTTACTTTTCCAGCCTTATGTTGCCCCAGTCCCAACTTTTTGAGACGTGTTTCTGCCATCAAATACAAAATTACCTTATTTTTTTCTTAGAATGGTACACTTACTCAGTTTAAACATTTGATATGCTTTCTTGATATATTGATATGAATAACATATGGGTTTATGAGATTTGCGAATTATTGCATTCTGTTTTTATTTACACAGTCCCAACGTTTTTGGAATTGGGGTTGTAGTATACTTTTTGTCTCTTTTGACTTGCTTTTTATATAATTTTAAAAAATAACCTTTTGTCAAAATTGCATTGTCTTTGAGTCCAAGTACTTGGTTGTGTTGGCAATGCTCTCCACCCCGTTCATGAAAACACCTGTGGGTGCATACGGGACGCACACGAGGGTCACTACCTCCACACACAGGCTGTTCTGCAGGTATGCGAGGCTACAGGCAGGGCAAGAAGAGGAGGCATGTGAGTAATGCGATGATTATCAGTGGAGAGAGAACACAGAAGGAGGTCTGTTCTTGCTGCTGCATGGGCCAAAGACAAAATGGCTGGAAGCCAAACCAGGTGTGCCTGGAAATGTGGGAGTGAACAAGGAAGGTCAACAAGGGCAAAAAACATGCAGGGCCTATTGATATGTCTTGGTATTGATATCTGCTTACATGGCTGCTGAACAGTGTAACTCCAGAATAGAAAAAATGGCAATGACACTTTGGATTAATGCTGTGAGACTGATGAGTGTCAGTGATATTAGATGAGTTTTCTGAGCATTTATTTATTTATTTATTTTTTAATTTAATTCATTGTATATTCAACCCAAATTAAACCTTCAGATACCAAAATATTCAACATTCAAACAGGGTCAGGGTCATGAGAAAATTTCATATGAACTAATTTTTTATAGTATTCACTACTTCGATTTCTAAAATCAGTGAGCTTTCTGAATATTCTCAGTATGGAAGAACTCATGAAAGTTTGATTAGCAGTACTTGCTATGTATGATTACCCTGCAATCTTAGGTGTTTTAGTCTTTTGTCAGGAGTTTTATGAAAATGTTACATTCCAGATTTTTTTTTCTTGTTTCTACAGTCACTGTGTTGGCTACTTAGCCTCAGTTAGCTAGCTTATCGTGTTTTTTCTTAGCAATTTACCAATAGATCTGAGGAAAACTTTGGTTTGTCTTGTTTCTACTGTCACTGCTGAGCTGAAAATCCTTTATTAGTTTGATCAGCTACCAGCTGCCAAAGCACAGACCAAGCTGGTAGACCATTTTAGCCAGTTGCTAAATACTGGAAAATAAAAATGGTTTCTGAAATACTCCAAGTAATGCATCATACAAGTTGCTTTAAGAAAATACAACAGCAAGGTAATTAGAAATCTCAAACATCTATTGATCACTTTATTCAAGATAAAGGAAGCTAGAATACAAGTTACCAGCTGGCAAAGATGAGCTACCGTCTGTGTTTTGGCAGCTGGTAGCTGGTCAAATTAAGCACGGTTTTTGAGCACAGCAGTGAAAATAGAAACAAGACAAATACTTGAGAATATGGATAATTTTCCTAAGATCTGTTGGTAAGTTGTGAAGAAAAGACTCTGTAAGCTAGCTAATAAATGAAATTAAGCTATTCTCAATATTTTGTCTGGTTTCTTCTGTCAATGTGCTTTTATTTTGTTTGTATAGTATATCGGGCTATGTGCTAGCTGACTAACGCACTAGCCCCAGGATAACTAGCTAACGCAACTATTTCTGAGGTAAATATTGATATTCCCAAAGGTTTGTCTTGTTTCTATTGTCACTGTGCTGTTTTGTTTAAAGGCTATGTGCTGGCTAGTTAAATAGTTAGCCTCAGTTATCTAGTTTATTAGTTTGTTTGTTTTTTTGTTTTTTTTTTTCATAGCAATTTACCAACAGATCTGAGGGAAATTTTAATATTGACAGTTTGTCTTGTTTACCATCACTGTACCTTTATATTGTTTGTATAAAAGGTTACAAACTTATTACAGTAATAATTTTAGGTGGCAGGCTAACTTTAGTTTTGCTCTATTTGTGAAATTAGCTTTCTATTTAGGAGTTTTCAGTGATTTTTGACATTTTTTAAGCCTTAAAACATACAAATACTTAAAACATAAGTATTTACTTTGAGAGTTTCCGTTATTTGAATCCTCCATTTATTTACTGATTTATTTTTTATAGTTTGACTACTGACTATATAGTCCATAAAATTAAATTGAGCTCAGTGTTGGCCCACTGACTTGAAGATCAATACCAACAAGACATCAGGAAACCAAAATAGGAGCAACAAATGCACATTTGATTTCAGGGAAATGTCATTAAGCTGCTCTGTGCGTGAGAGAGAGAGAGAGAGAGAGAGAGAGGGAGGGAGGAATGGCTTTTAGGAGAGCTCGGTAGAAGCACAATTAAGATTCCATCAGGATAAAGGTAATGGTGAATTATTTACATTAACGACAGTCCAGGCTCATCTGAACACAGCACAAATGGAAACAGAAAGCTAGAGTGGCTTTCTACAGATGGTCAGGACATTGAATTAAACGCATACAAAGAGAGGGGTGTGTGTGTTTACTGGGCTTCATCATGTGTCTAGTTTAGACACATTATCACCATCTCTTGTTTCCCATATTACCTTGCTTGTCACAATATAGTCATTTATTCATACATTCATTCATCTTCAGCAACCACTTTATGGGTCGTGGTGGATCTGGAGCCTATCCCAGAAACACTGGGTGTGAGGCAGGAATACACCCTGGATGAGAAAAAGGACACCATGTAGACACACATTCACACACATATTCACACCTAGGGGTAATTGAGTGCACCCAGTACACCTACTGGCATGTTTTTGGAAGGTGGTACAATTAGAAAACCCAAAGGAAGCTTGCACAGACATGGAAGAGAACATGCACAGAAACTCTGCACAGACAGTAACCTGAGCTCAGTTTCAAACTGGGAGCTGTGAGGTGGCAACTATACTTGCTGCACCACTAGGCCACCCAATATAGTCTGTCCAATATAATAAATCACTCTCAGAGCAAGCTCTGAGATCCAAAGTACCAACAACTAATGAACCTCCATTAAATCTTTATACAGGTGCATCTAAAAAAAAATAGAATATCGTGGAAAAGTTCATTTTTTCCTTATTTTAATTAAAAAAGTGGAACTTTCATATATTCTAGATTCATTACACATGAAGTGAAATATTGCAAGCCTTTTTTTGTTTTAATTTTGATGATATGGCTTACAGCTCATGGAAATCAAAAATCCAGTATCTCAAAATATTAGAATAAAGAATTTATACTACAGAAATGTCGACCAGAGAAGAGCTCTAATCAGCTAATTAACTCAAAAGACCTGAGCCTTTAATCTCTCAGTCTGGTTCAGTACACACAACCACAATATTCATGGAATAATACTCATGGAAAGTTGACTGGTAAGGAAAGGTGTGGTAGGAAAAGGTGCACAAGCAACAGGGATGACCACAGCCTTGAGAGGATTGTCAAGCAAACCCGATTCAAAGACTTGGGGGAGCTTCACAAGGAGTGGACTGAGGCTGGAGTCAGTACATCAAGAGCCACCATGCACAGACGTGACCCGGAAATGGGCTACAAGTGTCGCATTCCTAGTGTCAAGCCACTCCTGAACCAGAGACTATGTCAGAAGCGTCTTACCTGGGCTAAGGAGAAAAAGAACTGGACCGTTGCTCAGTGGTCCAAAGTCCTCTTTTCAGACCAAAGTAAATTTTGCATTTCATTTGGAAATCAAGATCCCAGAGTCTGGAGGAAGAGTGGAGAAGCACAGAATCCAAGTTGCTTGAAGTCCAGTGTGAAGTTTCCACAGTCAGTGATTTCCCATATGGAAAAGTTTTGTTAAAAATATCTGTGATTCTTATCTGTTCCAACAGAATATTGTAAGGGACATATATGCTGCAAAAACCACATATATAAATTGCATAATATTAATGCATTTTCAGTGATTTATGTCATATATGTCCTTCATACAACTAAAGCCTTATAGATTTTCATGATGTAAAAACATAGGGAAATAATGCTAATTTAATATGAATGCCCACCATATCTCTTAAGACATGTAAACATAGTGCAGTTTACCAATCAGTATAAGGCTGTACTTCACTCATGCCCTTGCTCTTATCTTGTCCTAAGTGGAGCCCTACGCCTATAGTCAATCAGAGTCATGTACTGTATAATCATAGACTTTCAACCTTAGATGAAACACAACATTTAAACTACACACACAAGCACACATTTTAATTACACAATTATTTATTAGTGTATTCTACAAGATACAGTTGCATCAATATATCAATATATTGTATTATTTATAGTATATAGTATAGTATTTGTATCAATATAGTTTTCCTTTCAAATCCTACATCACCGGATTTCATTTTCATTTGTGATAATAAATAATTTAAGTATATACAACAGTTCTACTCTTAACCTACTCACGGTCAACATCCTCTTGGCTAATGTCTGAACCTAGCAAAATGCTCACACCCTCCACAAGTAAAGCCCAGTGGCAAAGATACTTGTTTGGAAGTATCCCCTTCAGGACTGGCAAACTGTAATATAAAAGCCAGTTCTGCCATTTGTGTGCTTTCCAAAACCTTCACTCAACAGTAGACTGTGGGATTCGGGGAAAAATGCTTGGAGGCTTGATTGCTAAAAGATTTCCATCCACTCTTGCAGTGTTCAAACCAATATACCATGGTTTACTGTAGCTTTTTGAATCAAACCATAAAGTGGCTATTTGCCGGCAAACCCCCAGCAACACACAGTGCATGTAATCAGGGACCATGCCATTGATCAGGTCAAAATTGGGCAAGTCCACAATTGGAGATGGCCCTTTTATGCCCAAAATGCTCTGTTCATTATTTTTGGCAATCTCACCTATTTGCACAGTTGTGTCATGATCTCTAAGGTCTGGCATTTCCTCCAAACAAGGATACACTCGCACAGTCCCGTTGCCTTTTCTCATTTGAACATCTGGATGAAGACAGTGCCCACACCCATACTCTCCATTAAACTGTTTGAAATTTTGCAGTAAAGGTCGTGCAACAGCATCACATATGGCACATAATGCATAGACCTTTGCCGTTTTGATTGAGTGATCTACTGGATCCTGCCACTGAAGACCTTTTTGTCCAAGACTTTTGCATTCCTCCACAAAAGGTTTGAGGAAGCAAGTCATTAGTGGTTTAGATGACCCAAACCACAAGGCACATAGTATGACATTTTTATCTCTTTCCTCTGGGGGTACTTCATTAACAGAGCATAGTAAGGGCCAGATGCCTGGAACACAGGCACTCCGTCACAATTGAATGACAGGGAAAAGAAAGAACTGCTAACTGATTTCAGATATTTGTACAACTTCCCATCAGAAATATCGGTTATTCCATCTCTGTTTTGGTCATTGTAAATATTTGTAATAGGTTCATTCTCCAAAAGAACTTTAAGTTGATCCCTCAAAGGCATACAAATAAAAAATTGAGCCAACTCCAAACTTTGTCTCACAGTTTGGGTTGATGAGCAAATCTGACATTTCAATTCACCGTCCTTTGACAATGAAAGGCCAATGTAAGAGGTGCAAACACCACAATAATGATGGTATTCCGATTTGTCTACAAAATCTTTAAATGCCTTTTCTAACATGTACTTGCTATGTGGGATGCTTGCTGCATCCCCACTACATAACCTTAACAGCTTCAGCAGGTCCTCCATTAAAGCCCCTGTTACATTGTGCTTCAGGGAAAATGTGAGGATGTTCAGCCAACTGGTATCTGTGACATGGTCATTTGAGGGACCTGAAGAGGCATCGTTTGATTGGTTGGCATTCTGTAACAAATGGGAAAGAATCAAAATATGAGTGATCATAAGCAAAGTGTGTACCAAAAGAAATATGTGAGTTTAAATGGTGATATTCTTATTTTTAAATTCATCAACAATGCATTATGCTATGCTCTGATTTAAGCATGTGATCTCAAATTCAGTTGTCTCTACACATTTAGGGACAATTGTTATACACATGTACATAACACAATGTAAACCAAAATTACATACAACATTCCAGATTTACATATAGTCTGGGGTAAATTTCTTATTTACCCGTACTTCTGATGAGGTCCCCTCTTCTGCAGTCTCTGGTAGATGTGACAGGGCTAGCATCCTAAAAAGAACAGGATTTTTTAAGATATATCATTTGAACTATCAATAGCAAATATAGCAATCAAAACATATAGAAATAGAACTAAAATAGAAATAGGTCATGTTTACCTGTATTTCTTTGGATATAGGCTGCCCTGTCCTCATTGGTAGATTGACCTGGATAAGGGGACAAAATGAACTAATAAATGTGAATGTGAAAGAGAATGTTATTTAAGAAATACAGATTCAAGTATTAAGAGTTGGTTCTTTTCAAAGGAAGAAATCTCACATTATTGTCTGCTGATTGTGACTGTTATTTACTTTCGGGGAGGTGTGACATATCCTAAAAGAAGGCAATACATCAGTTCATAAAAATCAAATGAATAGCCTTTGATAATCCTCAGTATCCAAATGCCTTACTGACAGCTGGAGGACATTTAAACAAAACTTTTCACCAGTTTTTCTATGGATGGTGACTCTCTTGTGGTCTCTGGGTGTAATAGTATATTGTCCTAAAAGAGGGGAAAAACATTATTCAATTATGTGAAAGAAAAAACAATAGGTCTATATCAACAGATTAATACCATTTACTCCAAAAATGTCTACCTGGACACCTATATCTGTGGGGGTGGATTCTTCAGTCCTCTTTGGTGAGTGCGAAACATCATCCTAAGACAGGGCAAAAGGAAATATACAAAAGAGGGAGACAACAGAACAGTTCATTTAAAGGTGAATAAAGTTGACTAGTTTCTTTTCAAAAGATGAGAAACCCTTCAATTTAATTGTGCCTTATAAAACTTCCATTTCATCACATCAGTTTACAATACCCCCCACAATTTTTGAAATGTAGCCACACTTCTCCTTTGTAAATGTCTGATTTATTTTCTGACTTAGGACTTACATCATCAGTGGCACTCTGGAAAGTTTCCCCTTCCATGTCATGTAGATATTTTTCAATTTTCCTGTACAGTTTCAGACACAACATTATGAGAGAGACAGCTTCACAACTCTAGACTACTTTATCATTAGTCTAGATCAGTGGTTCTCAACCTTTTTTGAGTCACAACCCCTGAGAATTATAATCAGAATAAGGCTAGGGCTCACAAGGCTAGTGTGGGGTGGCACCCTCTACCTGTATGCTCCCTTCACTTTTTGATTTTCGTTTCGGCATTCATCATAATTTAAAAGGAGTCTATTTTCTGAACACCTACCTACATGTAGGCAAGTGAATAACGTTAGGTCCATGAAAAAAAAGAGACTATACAATACGCCCATTGGTTGATGTTTGAACTGCTTCGCGGGATCCAATGGAAAGCCAGATCACTCATTTAAGCACCCAGAGAGCGGTAAAACGGGCCGTTGCTTTCAACAGCTCTGAGTTCACAGATTGCTTAAACGTGGATTTCTTCAGTAACGTCACCAGGAGCCTAAGGTAGGAATAATTTTCACTTGTTGTAATGATTACTCAGGCAGCGTTGTTGATTCATGTTTGTGCATTTAGCAATTTATAAGCAAAGTAGTTGGTTTGTTCAAATTTGTTAATGCTATCAGACAACAGTTGCAAGAGTTAGCTTGCTAGCAGCTAGTAACTGGAGCCTTATCCAGGAATTCTCTGCAACAATCTAATTAATTACACAAATCTACCTACGTAGGTCTGGGGGTGCGTTAAGTGAAAATATTTTAATCGCGTTATTTTATCATAACTAATTAATCAGATTAACGCGTTAAATCGACAGCCCTAATTATCGTACTGATCTTCCACAAGCTCTGCTGCTAACTTGCATGCAGCTGACACATTTATATGACCTAGCATCGTCTGTGTCTAGCATGAACTGTTAGTACAAAGCAAAAATCATGCCCATGGCGCTACAATCAGACTCGCAAGACCCCAAAATGTGAACTTCCCATGTGAAATGTAATGAAACCGACTTAAATGCCGTAATCTAAATTGACTAAAAGCAACCCTCTTTTAATTCCCAAGGTGTGATGAGAAAGTTTGCAGTTGTCCAATGGGTCAGTGGGGAGGATGCTGGGATGTATATGTGTATGTAGGTGAAAACCGATGCCATACGTAAATATGATGACAACAGGATGGATGACGATGGATATCCACAAACTGACTATTCAGCTGCTGTGGAATGGCAGAAAGGGAAAAAGCCAAAACATGGCTGGCCAGTGTACGCTGCCTCTATCAAGTTTGTGAGCAGTAAGTAGACCTATCTAATGCATTGTGATTTTACAGTGTCAGGTCCCATAAATAAGCTGTTGTGATGTGTGAAGTTGTTATGGCAGTTGTGTAACTACCACTGTACAATAATATGCACGATAATTGTTAAGCGCACTAAATTTAAAATATTGTTTTCTTTACTGTAAAGTGCCTTAATCTGATCTCTCCTCCCACTTTGAACTATTTTTCAGACAGTCGATTTCATACTAATGCTAAGATCAAGGACTTCCTGCGGTTGGAGTCTGATGAAAGGGACAAGCCACTGCCTAAGAAAAGAGCCTCAGTCCCGCCATCAAGATATACAGATTCAGATGAAACTGATGTTGAGAATACACCGGTAAGACTGTTTGTGTTCCACTGTCACTGAATTAACTTCATGCATATGATCACACATACTTAAGTACCAAGTGACATAATAATACTTTTGAAATATGTGCAGACTTAAAAAAAGATATCTGGTATTTTTAAACAAAGGTCCTATTGTTATTTAGAACAGTAAAACCGTCAGTGACAAAAAGGCTATGCAAGGGAAGTGTACAAGGCAAGACAACAAAGTAACCTGCTTGTTTTTTCACCTGACTGTGTCCAAAATGTGCATGGCATTAAGATCACATGAATGTGGATTCTTCAAATGTTTAACACTTTATTTTAATGGTCCAGAATTATGCATTAGTTAGGCACGAACACACTAGTAATTAATGATTAACTTAACATATAGTAAGGGCATATTAGCCATTATTTAAAATTTATTAAACATTTGAAGGTGTTAGCATCTCCCCCTCGCTGCGCCGCTAGCGGAGTAGCGCAGTTCCGCATTCCACTGAGCGCATTCCAGCGCGATTCATAAAAAATCTCCAGACTCATTCATGTATTCTGGTTTTGTTTACTTTGCCATGTGCTCTTTTGTTTTTGTTTTTCGTCAGGTCTCTGCCCCGCTTCCTTATTGGTCCGTTTGGTTTTGATTCATGTCCTGTATCCGCCCATGTTCTGTCATTGGTTCTCCCGTTATTGTCTGATTATTATTTCCAGGTGTTGTGTGTTTTGATCTTGTTTGCTTTGAATTACCCGTGTTACTTAAGCCCCTGTCTGTGTCCGCTTCGTCGCGGAGTATTAACCATATGTAACGCAATGTCAAGGAAAGTGATTCATGATAACTATGTGTATCTAAATGTAACTAAAAGTAGGGACGAAGCAAAGATTAAGAATCGTAGATCATTCTATGTTTTTGTTTACCAGGCGTTCCCTGGTTCTTGGATTCATGCCTCGTGACTTCTTGGAAGATTCCTCCATATCGTTGTTCTCCTCACGTTCCCTAGTTTTCAGATTAATGTCTCATGGCTTCTTGGATTTTTGCCTTGTGAGTGTTTTTGATTATTGACTAGCCTTTTTGGAATTACTGCCCTATCGTTTCTTGGAATATTGACTTGTTTATTTTTGGATTTTTGTTAGACTGTCCCATTTCTTTTGAAGGTTCTATTATTTTGAATGTTCCTAATAAACTGACAACTTTCCCCTGCGAGTGCATCCTGCTTCCCTCCTTCCAGCGTTGTAACAGAAGGATCCACATTCATGCGATAAATAAGCAAAAACTAGTTAGTAATTAATGATTAACTGAATGTACAGTAAACGCCTTTTAGCCATTATTTACAACTTAGCAAACCATATATTATTTTTGTGTAGTAATGCACTTCACCATCTATTAAGTTAACTGAACAATATGAAGCTAGTGACTATGTTTAATTAGTGCTGGTTTTACAGTTATAAATTGATAAAATAGTGTAATAAAGACAATTTGTTCTAAATTTGTTCTCCCCCTGTTCTAAAGTGAAAGTTATATCCACATTAATTATTTACTTAGTGGTCTCATTGTTATATAAGTATTAATAAGCAGCTACAAACATAAAATATTTACGAATCTTTTATGTCATAACGATATCCATATGATTTCCCTTTTACGATTTTATAGATAAATGTTATATCCCTAAACCCAAACATAACCATTTTATAGCAAAGATAAAAGGAATATATACAACGGACAGTATGTATGTGTGTGTGTGTGTGTGTGTGTGTGTGTATGTGTATATATATATATATATATATATATATATATATATATATATATATATATATATATACAATTGACAGAAATGTTTAGGAAAATGACAATTTTACAATATAGCGTTAAAAAGATATTTTGAGCCACTAATCCCACTCAAACCTCTAAACCTACCCATAACCATTTCTTAAAAGTTTGTAGAGTTATAAAGAAAAACATAACAGACAGAAAAGTGTAATCACAATAATTTCTAAAGCCCCTAAAACACGGCATTTCGCAATCTGTGACGAAGCAGGTGAGAGCCAATGACTGTTTGATATCACTGCCATAAAACGTGTCGTGTCAAGCTTTTTGAGGCGGCAATTTTTGAATTCATAACGAGTGCGGGATTTGACATTTACGCTGTTGAGGATGGAGATAAGGAACGCTGAATAAAGAATTGAATTTGGATCTGTTGCTTGCAGTTGTATGGATTCTAAAGATGTGGATTACAGTGAACAAATTAAATTGATGTCTTTTGTGTCCACGGCGAACAAAAGAAATATTGCGTGATAAATAATGGTTAAACGATTACAAAAATGTTATTTATTTTAAGGATTTAAAGTGTAGTCTTGTTTAACATAATCCTTCGAAACGAGTTTGCAGCAGAAGTCACGAACAGAGCGAAATGTTTTCATTTCATATTAAGTAGATGAGTAAACTGTGTTTAATAAATGTGACTGACCATGCAATTGATATGACAGTTGAATAGAATAGAATCAAAACATTAATGCCACGATTTTAATATTCATAAATAGGAATTCATACACATTTGTACATCTGTAAAGTTGTTCATACGTAAATAATTTACTTTTTAGTGCTGTCAATATTGTACATTTCAGTGTATGAAAACTTAAGTAAATGTACTTATTGTAGAACCACACTTTACGTAAAAATACACACACATTCTCGTGAGATAATGTTACGGAATAACTGCTAAACAAACCAATAGTGTAAATAAGAACCTATTTTTAGAACAGGGGGTCAAATTGTCTTTATTAGTACTGTATTAGTGGCAGTTTAGCCATAATTATTGGTTTATTCTGGTCAATAAACCTAAATATCACTCCATAAGTGCCATAATTAATGGAACTTAAAACTTTCACTATAGAACAGGGGTCCAAATTGTCTTTATTACACTATTTTATCAATTTATAACTGTAAAACCAGCACTAATTAAACAAAGTTACTAGCTTCATATTGTTCAGCTAACTTAATAGATGGTGAAGTGCATTACTACACAAAAATAATACATGGTTTGCTAAGTTGTAAATAATGGCTAAAAGGCGTTTACTGTACATTCAGTTAATCATTAATTACTAGCTTGTTTTTGCTTATTTATCGCATGAATGTGGATCCTTCAAATGTTTAATAAATTTTAAATAATGGCTAATATGCCCTTACTATATGTTAAGTCAATCATTAATTACTAGTGTGTTCGTGCCTAACTAATGCATAATTCTGGACCCTTAAAATAAAGTATTACCAGATCTCCTTTGAGATCTGCCTTCCTCCCCTTCCCCTTCAGGTTCTCTCACATAGCATCCTATACTGTATAGTCACTTTATGTCAATCTGTTTACATTTATAGAGGTAAGAAGACACATATCTATCTAAGAAGACAAATATGTATCATCTCCATCTCTTGTTTCTTGTTCCTTGACAGATCCAAATGAAAAGGACAGTGATTCCCAAACCACAGAGAAATGTTGCCCGAATGATTGTTGATGAGTATCAAGCCACAACCTTGACAGAAACTCAGAAGAAGCTGAAAGAAATGGAGGAGGAAAATGAAAAATTGAGAAATGACAACGAAAAATTAAGAAACAAGCTCATTGGAGGCATGTATTACAGTTATTTTACTGTTGTGGTGAATCAGTTTACATTGTTTTTATTGTGTTTGCATTGTTTGCACTTCAGACTTTTGAATTATTGTTGAACTGCCATTCTGTTTCAATGTTATTATTTAACTTGGTATGTAAAGTTGAGACAAAGAATTTAATAATCGGTAATGATGATAATTATTTGTAATTGCATTATTATCAAGTATATGACAAGAAACTTGAAACTTATCCATCCTCTGTAACATTTGGTATTACATGGCTTTGTAAAACGCATCATTAACATTGAATGTATCAGCTTGCATGACTATATGTACACATAGGTAGTTGAATAGGTAAATAGATATAAGAGATTGCTTTATCATATATTATTTTGTTATATTTTTGTTGCTAGAGCTACCAAATCTGATAAATGAAGTGAAGATGGCCCTGAAGTCTGTGTTCATCAACGTTGTCAGTCAGCTCTGACTTGGAAGGTGGACATGGTTTGCCACAGAGTATTAGAGAGCCCTCCCCACCGAAAGCAGTATCCACAGAACAGGTAGTGTACTAGTTTATCTAGACAATGAAGACTGCACTTTTTAATGAACCATTTGGTAATCAGTATCTATATAAAACTATTGCAGCCCATGGCAACACTGCATAATAAATTGTTTTCGTACTCTTTCTAAAAACAGGTGGAAATTTCTCCTGGATCTAATGTATTCGTTGACAGACTGGCTTGGGCTATGGCCCAGAATGCGAACTCTGCCTCCTGTTTTGTGAGAACACTCCTGACGGCAGTGTTCCCAATTGATGTGCTCCTTGTGAGCAATCTTCGGGGAACATCCAGGGATTCTGCGCCAAAACGCCAGGCTCTTGACAAAATGAAAGTGGAAGCTATCTACAGTAAGTTTCAAATCAGTTTAGAGTATTGTAATTATGTAGAGTGAGTATCTTTGATCCTTATTATATTGCTGCACTATGGAGTATGATTAGGGGTTCAAGCACGATGTGCTGAAACCCTATTTTAATTGTTGTTATTATTATTATTATTATTATTATTATTATTATTATTATTATTATATACAAAGTGATCCACCGGGAGTAGATTAAGTGTCTTGCTCAGGGCCACAATAGTGGAAATCCCCTATCAAACTCTCAACTTTCTGGGGTTCCGTTTGGAAGCCCAGATCCCTAAACACTAGACCACCCACCACCCCCATGTTGCTGTTGATTTGTTTAACTTGATATGTAGTCAATAACTGTGGGCCACCTTGCTTCCTAACAACAGCAATGTTTTGCCTTTTATTCATTTGTCTCACAGGAGCAATGTTGCAAAAGTGGCCTCATGTGGTGCCCTCCAGCATTGGTGCAGCCATCAATGCCAAACTTACTGAGATTAGAGGGAAGAAGAAAACACAAAAACATCTGGAAACCTTAATGCTCTTTGATGATTGATGGCCATGACAGTGTGTTCAAGGTTTTTTTTTTTTTTTTGTGTTTTGTTTTTTCCTGAGCAAAGTTCAGTTTGCTATCAAGTTGGAATTTTAAATTACTCATGTGGGGTATCATTTAATTATGTGTCACTTTGATTGTGTTGAAATAAAAGTGTTTCCATCGAAAATTTGTGTCATTGACCGAAATCATATACAGTATGATTAGTATATGCAGAGATACTGTAATATTGACTGAAATCATGCATAATAATTATATGTAGAGATATAGTAATATTTTTGCTGTAATATGAGGAATTAGGTGGAAACATATAAAGCTTGAAGAGCAGGCACACCAGTTCCCTATTAAAAACACATGAAATCTGTATGAAATACATATAAACAAAAGACACAAAATGTAATTAAATCCTATATGACTTTAAGTTGACTAGCATATGATTCAATCTAAGAACTTGAAATGATTTGTATATGCATCAGTTATTTTCTACTAATATCATACACCGTTGCATACTGTTGTCATGTAAAACTCATATAAGACTTTTTACAGTATTCATATATGACCCAAAAATCCCCTACAAGTTGTATGTGTGCTTTTTAGTATGAAAGTGGCCATAATCGGTCTGATTTTGTATAGGACATATATTGGACTTACAGGAAACACAGAAGGTAATTCTGGCCGATTTATGTAAGGTAAGATATTTGGCACCTGGCCACAGTGCCAAAACTACTAGTAACTGGTTTGCTGACCATGGTATACTGTGCTTGATTGGCCAGCCAACTCGCCTGACCTGAATTCTGTCAAGAGGAAGATGAGAGACACCAGAGCCAACAATACAGACGAGCTGAAGGCCGCTATCAAAGCAACCTGAGCTTCCATAACACCTCAGCAGTGCCACAAGCTGATTGAATCCATGCCATGCCATATTGATGCAGGAATTCGTGCAAAAGGAGCCCTGACCAAGTATTGAGTGCATAAATTAACATACTTTTCAGAAGGTCGACATTTCTGTATTAAAAATTCTTTATTCTAATATTTTGAGATGCTGGATTTTTGATTTCCATGAGCTGTAAGCCATAACCATCCAGATTAAAACAAAAAAAGGCTTGCAATTTCACTTTCACTTTAAGTCTAATGACTCTAGAATATATGAAAGTTCCACTTTTTGTATTGAGATGCACCTGTATACTGTATATTTGGGTGCACTTAGGTGAAACGACAATCATGTAGATTGTCGTTTCTATAGTGGGAGAGTTTGATCATTTTTAGACCTTATGTTAATGAGAAATTGGAGGTCTTTTAGGTGCAGTTATACCACAGTGCTGATGAATTCTCGAATATGAAGGTGTGGATTCAATTTCTGTAACAGCAGCTCTGATAATTGTTCCGGTTTTAATTTAAATGATAGGTTTATATTAATGCAGTCTGTCTAATACATTTTTCTTTCTATAGTAAGTGCTCATTCACAGGACTTGTATGGTGAATTCTCCACATAATCTAAACCTAATAATAAATGGAATAAATTATTGGAATGGAATATAATTATTGATATAGTGAAGTTTTCTTTAAGGAGATGTTTATTTTATTTGACATTTATGGAAGGACTTTCCAGTGTCAGAGCTTTTTTATAGTTAGAGGTAAAGCTATAGCTTTAGGTTTTCCATTATGGGAAAGTCTCCAGGACAGAGGATGTTTTTCTGTAACATGACAAATTGTGGTTTTTGTTTTGTTTTGTTTTTTGGTCTTATTAATTTCAAAAAGTGAAAAATTAGGCTGGAGAAGGAATGACTCTTTATGGCTGTTATAATGTAAGTGATAACAGGAAGCAGCTTGTCTTGTGGACGTCCCGCAACATTTCATGTAACATATAAACACTTTGAGATGCGCTGTCATAGGAAATAATTCACTTTGTATCAGGCTGTATCACACCACCCCATCATGGATTATTTTCCTCTACTAGCATTTTCCATGATGTTTTATGTGGAACACACATCAAGTTTTTGGACCACTTTCCCCACATCTGCTGATCTGCTACTTTCATTCTTCCCACCGCTAGCAATATGGTTGACTTGTGAATATGGGCACTGTACCAACAACAACAAAAACAATCGCTAAACAGAAACCTTCCACCTCCAGGCACAAACGTGTTCACCAAGTCAGATCTTACAAACTAAAAATGACTGTCTTCAGCAGTGGTATGTTATTGAGAACTCCCACCTCATACCAGTGCTAACCTCAGAGCATTCAGACAATCTGGTTTGTTTCGAGGCTTCATATGCAAACATTTGCACGCATTTTCACCTTTCCAAGAGGCCATGCATCTCGCTAAAGTTCAAGAGCCATTCTTGGCAACACCTAGCACTTTGATCTTGTTCCTTTTTGGAGAACTATTGAAGGGAACTGGTTGAGGAACAGAAACGGGCAAATAAATGCTCAACAGGCCCAGAAACATACAGTGGGGGAAAAAAGTATTTGATCCCCTGCTGATTTTGTACGTTTGCCCACTGACAAAGAAATTATCAGTCTATGATTTTAATGGTAGGTGTATTTTAACAGTGAGAGAGAGAATAACAAAAAAATCCAGAAAAACACATTTCAAAAAAGTTATAAATTGATTTGCATTTTAATGAGGGAAATAAGTATTTGACCCCTTCGACTTAGTACTTGGTGGCAAAACCCTTGTTGGCAATCACAGAGGTCAGACATTTCTTGTAGTTGGCCACCAGGTTTGCACACATCTCAGGAGGGATTTTGTCCCACTCCTCTTTACAGATCCTCTCCAAGTCATTAAGGTCATTTTCAATGCCCTGGCTGAGGGAAGAAGGTTCTCACCCAAGAGGTGCAGTTGTCCTGTCCCCTTAGCAGAAAAACACCCCCAAAGTATAATGTTCCCACCTCCATGTTTGACGGTGGGGACGGTGTTATGACTTGGGGTCATAGGCAGCATTCCTCCTCCTCTAAACATGGCGAGTTGAGTTGATGCCAAAGAGATCTGACCACACTTTCACCCAGTTCTCCTCTGAATCATTCAGGCAAACCTCAGACGGGCCTGTACATGTGCTTTCTTGAGTAGGGGGACCTTGCGGGCACTGCAGGATTTCAGTCCTTCACGGCGTAGTGTGTTACCAATTGTTTTCTTGGTGACTATGGTCCCAGCTGCCTTGAGATCATTAATAAGATCCTCCCGTGTAGTTCTGGGCTGATTCCTCACCGTTCTCATGATCACTGAAACTCCACGAGGTGAGATCTTGCATACAAAATCAGCAGGGGATCAAATACTTTTTTCCCCCACTGTATGGCATTGCGTTTTTCATTGTTCATGTTTCTTCAAGTCTCTCTTACCCAGTGAATTTGTCGTGGCTAGCAATTTTGCAATCTGCTGTCTGGTATTTTATTTATATTAACACCTTACAGACTTATCTTGAAGGAGGCACTTCCAGAGATGTCTTTCTTTGAATTACGATGAATACACAGCCTTGAAATTCTATTGCTTTTTTACTTGCATGGTTTCCAGGAATTATCAATAGAAATATCTTATTAGGAGTGATATTAGTGGTATATTGATGGATATAAATGAGCCCTGCTGGTACCTGCCTTCTCTGATTACTGCACTTTTGTGTCCTGAAAACAGTGAGTTGGCATGATTTAAAATGTGAACACTTGGAATGTGCCATGAAAAGCATAGTTATTAAACACTCAGTTTTTTTGAATTGCTCTAGGACCTGCATCAGCAAGAAGAATTTCAAATGATTTCAAGTGCAGAAAACGTGGTTCCAGTGTTATGTTTTTGTTCTTTCTGGATAGTTTTTTTTTGTTCCTGAAGGGTTATTTGAATTAACAAATGACTCATTAAGTAAGGAATAAAACATGTAAGAGCATGAGGTTATAAGCAAATAAACAAACGATGAAGTGGTGTGATGTGGTGCAGTGCGAAGCAGAGTTACGGTTACCACCCCAAAGTTGATTATTTTCTGATATACTACAGAAATTTTCCAGAGATTACAATTTTATTGAGTAAATAATGACACATGGTATTTTTTTATTTATTTGTAGTAATGATTAATTTTGTAGAATGTCCTCAAAACAAGTTAGTTCCAGTATCACTTATGTTAAAGCAGCAATACACAATCTTTCCCTCACCACGTTTTTCGTCTCTATTGACATTATTAAGACAAACCGCATACCTCTCTATCCTGCAAATTTTCCCGTAATGAAAAACTTACAGCCTATATTACAGCCTGTTACAAAGATGACACGAGATTTATTTAGCATTTTTGTTCTCCAAAAAACACCTTCTGACCAATCAGATTTGAACATTGTGATTTAAACGTCATTAACAGACCATTAACTTATTAACATACTACATTCTCATGACTCAGTGAATACGTTAATCTCTAGAAGTATACAACCTTACAAATCAAATGTAGACATCTTTAGCTTTTTTACAGTGCTAGGAAATGTTTCCATAATCAATAAGATGAAACTCTCATCTGAAAGGCCTCTGCGCTATCCCTGTGTGTGTGTGTGTGTGTGTGTGTGTGTGTGTGTGAGGTGAGGAGAGGAGATTGGGCCTTGAGAAAGCAATGCTTATTGACATGCTGCTTCCGATATTTCATCCATAATCTTGCCTGGCTGTCAGAAGTGTTGATCGTGCTGATGTGTGACGGCCAGGCCGAACACAGCATCTTGACCCCCATCATCTGTCATTAATGAGGCAGGGGGAGGTTGCTAGGCAGAGTTGCGGGCTGAATTATCATATTAATTAGCTCCCTGTCTGGCTGGGGGAAACAGTGTTGAAGCCGGGCCAGGTTATTAAAGCTCAGGCAGAAAAAATAGGTGTAAATACACCGTCCTATATCCTTTGTGTGTTTCTTATTCCATTGATTCATTTACATTTACACTGACATTTATTAGTTAATTAGACGTTGCCTTTATACTTTCAACTGAGGCTATGCCTACACCTAAACCTACCCCTAATCTTTACTTGGTAACCAAAAGAAATGTTGGTGTCTTTTTGTTTTTTAAATAAAAGCTGCATAAAAAAAAGAAAAGAAAAGAAAAACAATTTTCCTCATAAGCACCAGCCAAATAAGTAAAAATTGTCAGATGTTCCTATCTCATGGGAACTTTTGGTCCCAACCAAGATATAAAAGCATACCCCATATAACCCCCCCCCCTCCCCCAAGCCCTCCCAACTCCCGCCTCCACACCAAGACACACACACAAACACTCGCTCAATACAAGCTCACACAGATTCACAAAAATCCCTCTTTTATAGCAGTACCATTGCCAAATCTGAATCTGGAACCATGCAGGGCTGACTTTCCCAAAAGCATCACATCTTTATATCATGGTTAAGTGGTAGAGTGAGCACCACATTGAAATCTGTCTACTAATCAAGATGATCTTAACTTTACAATGCTTCTGAGGAACCAGGTCCTGTTCATTTCCACTGCAATGGAGAGTCTTGGCACAACTGCTTCAGTTCCTGCACCAAAACAGATAACATCATTAAAACCTTGTATGTCTAAAAACTCTTTGTAAGTACACACACATGTCTGAATCTCTAATAGGTTGACTCTCATGCCAGTGCAAAGGCAACTTGGTTCCCAAAAGGATTTGCAAATTCCATGACAGTGGAAGCACCATGTCAGTGAAAGGGGGGTAACAGAGAGAAAGACAGTGCAACACTATGACTGGGTAAGTGCTCATACAAAGAATCATACACACAAAGCAGACTGTTACACGTGAGTGATGTGATATTATTAGAAACATCGAAGAAGAGTTACTGAGTCATCTCTGTGCTCTCCTTGTACATATATCACTCAGGATGCCCTTTGTATTACAGAAATTTTCATGCGACTCATTTTGAAAACCATTTTGAAAACCAATTTTCCATGTTTTCAGTGAAGCTTGGTGTGTGTGGTGGTGCAGCGGGTACTTTGGCAGTTAATCCTGCGGCTGAATACAAACACAAAGCCTGGTAGACTTGCACTTCTCATTCAGCCCTGAACTCTGGGCTTCAGGCCAGAGAAAGAGATGGAGATAGAGAGAGAGAGACAGACAGAGAGAGAAGAGAGAGAGAGAGAGAGAGAGAGAGAGAGAGAGAGAGAAATATATATATATATATATATATATATATATATATATATATATATATATATATATATATATATATATATATATATATATATATGAGAGAGAGAGCGAGAGAGAGAGAGATTTTCTGTCAAAAAAATAATAAAATAAGGAACATACTTCCCAAATGCTTCCCAAATACATCCACATTTTAAAATTCTATGCTAATGATCAAAAGGTTGTGAGTTTAAAATCCTATTACTGCCAGAGAGCTGCTTTTTTGCCCTTGACCTCTTAACCCTCAACTCAACACATTTCTAACAACATAATTTTGTACCATAAAACTTGCATATCTTGCATATTTATGTACAAAAGCACGAAAGGTTACAGCTGTTACCTATTCTTACTACAGTGCCCTCCACTAATATTGGCACCCTTGGTAAATATGAGCAAAGAAGGCTGTGAAAAATTGTCTTTATTGTTTAACCTTTTGATCTTTTGTTAAAAAAATTCACAAAAATACTCTGCTCTCGTGGATATCAAACAATTGCAAACAAAACACAGGTTTTATACATAAGGATATTCCCATTGATATTTTACATTTTTTTAGTACACCTGGGTGACTAGGAACAGGAAATGTTTCAACCATGACTTCCTGTTTCACAGGAGCATAAATATGAGGTAACACATAGTCCAAATTCCCCTAGTCATTCATAACAATGGGTTAGACCAAGGAATATAGCTGTGATGTGTGGCAAAAGGCTGTTGAGCTTCAGAAAATGGGAAGTGGCTATAAGAAAATAGCACAAACATTGAGAATGCCCATTTCCACCATCAGGGCAATAATTAAGAAGTTCCAGTCAACTGGAAATGTTATGAATCAACCTGGAATCGGACGTGTGTCTATATTGTCTCAACGCACTGTGAAGAGGATGGTTCGAGTGGCCAAAAAATCTCCAAGGATCACAGCTGGAGAATTGCAGAAGTTAGTTGCATCTTGGGGTCAGAAAGTCTCCAAAAGTACAATCCGAAGTCACCTACATCACCACAAGTTGTTTGGAAGGGTTTCAAGAAAAATGCCTCTCATCTCTACTCTCATCCATAAACAAACTCAAGCGTCTTCAGTTTGCCAGACACTACTGGAACTTCAAATGGGATCGGGTTCTATGGTCAGATGAAACCAAAAGGTGGTTTTGGCGCACACATAGAGGTAGCCATACAGAAAAGTTCCTCATGCCCACGGTTAAATATGGTGGTGGCTCTTTAATGTTTTGGGGCTGTTTTCCTGCCAGAGGACCTGGACATTTTGCTAGGATGCAATGGGTATAGAAAAGAATCACCCCCCTTTAAAATAATCACATTTTGTAGCTTTGCAGCCTGAAATGAAGACAGACACAGATTTTGTTTTATCCATCTGTATTTAGTCAATGCAACTTATAACATCCAAGTGAAAGATATAACACCAACATGACAGAAAAAAATTAAAAAATTAAAAATCAGAATCACTGCGTTGGAAAAAGAGTCACCCCCTTGCTTTAATTTGCCTTAATTTTTCAATTACAACCTTTAGTCTGTTGGGATATGTCCCTACTAACTTTGCACATCTAGACTTTGCAATATTTGCCCACTCTTCTTTG
Source organism: Cranoglanis bouderius (assembly GCA_023630585.1). Classification (NCBI taxonomy): domain Eukaryota; kingdom Metazoa; phylum Chordata; class Actinopteri; order Siluriformes; family Cranoglanididae; genus Cranoglanis; species Cranoglanis bouderius. The sequence goes on from CM042553.1 coordinate 13,747,531, forward strand.
CAGAACTGCTCAAGTTCAGTTAAATTTGATGGTGACCTTTTGTGGACTGCAGTCTTCAAGTCATTCCACAGATTGGGGTTTAAGTCTGGGCTCTGACTAGGCCATGCAAGGACATTAACCTTTTTCTCCTTCAACCACTGTGTGGTCAGTTTTTCTGTGTGCTTTGGGTCATTGTCATGTTGGAAGGTAAACCTTCTTCCCATTGACAACTTTCTGCCAGAGGACAGCAGATTTTCCTCAAGAATTTGACAGTATTTTGCCCCATCCATTTTCCTTCTATCCTGACAAGTGCTCCAGTCCCTGCTGCAGAGAAACACCCCCATAACAGGACATTACCACCTCCATGCTTTACTGTATGAATGGTGTTATTTGGATGATGAGCTGTATTGGATTACTTCCAGACATATCTTTTGGTGTTGAGGCCAAATAATTCAATTTTAGTCTCATCTGACCATAACACCTTTTTCCATGTGGCCTCAGAATCTTCAAGGTGCATTTTAGCAAAGCTCAGTCGTGGGTGGCTTTTTTCTTGCAATCCTCCCATACAAGCCACATTTGTGGAGAGTTTGTGATATTGTTGTCACATGCACACAATAACCACTCTTTGTCATAAATTCCTGCAACTGCTTCAGAGTCGCTGTAGGCCTCTTGGTAGCCTCTCTGACCAGTTTCCTCCTGGCTCTTTCATCCAGTTTGGAGCGACATCCTGATCCAGGGAGGGTCTGTGTTGTATCAAATACCTTCCATTTCTTAATAATAGACTTCACTGTGCTTCTAGGCATTGATAAAGCCTTTGAATTTTTTTTGTATCCATCTCCTGACTTGTGCCTGTCCACAACTTTATCCCGGAGATCTTTTGACAGTGCCTTGCCACCCATAGTTGATTGTTTGTTTCAGTTGCACTACAAAATGCTCCAGGAAAGCTCTTTTCATGCTGAGCTAATCAAAATGACCACAGCTGATCACAGTTGAAAGTCAAATGGCTTTGTGTGCCATTGAGAAGGTGATTAGCTACATCTGATTGAGTTTACAAGTCATATTTAGGAGGGGAGTGATCCTTTTTCCAACTCAGTGATTCTGTTTTTTTTTATTTAAAAAAAAAATTTGTTCTGACATGTTGGTATTATATCTTTCACTTGGATGTTATAAGTTGCACTGAGTAAATACAGCTGGATAAAACAAAAACTGTGTCCATCTTCATTTCAGGCTGAAAAGCAACAAAATGTGATTATTTTAAAGGGGGGTGATTCTTTTCTATACCCACTGTAAATGGCATCATGGACTCTATCAAATATCAACAGATATTAAATGAAAACCTGACTGCCTCTGCCAGAAAGCTTAAAATGGGCCGTTTTTGGATCTTCCAGCAGTTTACAAAATGGTTTACTGACCACAAAATCAAGGTCCTGCCATGGCCATCCCAGTCCCCTGACTTGAAACCCATAGAAAACCTGTGGGGTGAACTGAAGAGGAGAGTCCACCAGCGTGAACCTCGAAATTTGAAGCATCTGGAGAGATTCTGTATGGAGGAATGGTCTCCAATTCCTTGCCATGTATTCTCCAACCTCATCAGGCATTATAGGACAAAACTCAAAGCTGTTCTTTTGGCAAAATGAGGTAGCACAAAGTATTGACTAAAAGGGTGCCAATAATTGTTGAACGCCTATATTTAACAAACTTTTTTTTTTTTTATAAACCTGTGTTTTGTTTGCAATTGTTTGATATCCATGAGAGCAGAGTATTTTTGTGATTTTTTTTTTAAACAAAATATCAAAAGGTTAAACAATAAAGATAATTTTTCACAGCCTTCTTTGCTCATATTTACCAAGGGTGCCAATATTAGTGGAGGGAAATCTTACAAAATGTAACTATAAGCTTCAACTGTATTATGGTGCATGTCAATGAAAATATATTCGAATACCCAGATGAAACTGTATTTTTTATTTGATGTTCCCTCCCACCTCCCAAAAATATGACCATAGGTAGAATGGCTACTCTAAATTGCTCTAAATTGAGAATTATTGTGCATGAATGGATGAATGAATGAATGGATGCAAGCATGAATGAATGAATGAATGAATGAACTTTTTTAAAACTTAGATTAAATTTGTTATTTAGATATTTGATATAAAAAACAGAGACAGTCTAAACATGATCTAAACAAACACCTCCTTGTCTGCAGTGTGTGTGTACCGCAGTGAATAGATGACCTGAAATGGAGAGTGGGAGCAAATGTAAATACTGTTTGGGTGGAATTCCACACTTGAACGCTTACGTAAGTGTGTGTGTGTGTGTGTGTGTGTGTGTGTGTGTGTGTGTGTGTGTGTGTGTGGAGAAAGATGTGTGGGAGGATGGCCTGAAGCTGTGTCAGTCCTCCATCCTACCAGATTACAAACACAACCTCATGTTTATGACTCAAAGTACAAGAATATCTCTCGCTATGATGTATGGAAAACTTGTTTGTTTCCCCACAGATGTGAATGTGTGTTTGTGTATTTTGTTTGAGACATGGCAGTTCTGGCGCAGATTGTAGTATTGGACATGTGATGTCTCTGAAGTCAGTAAATACTCCTACCAAAGCAGCCAGTCAGTCAGTGATGACACAGAATCCAGGGATCATAATCATGGGAGCCTGTTTTCTTTAATGTACACTCTCTTACTCCTGGCTATGTGTGTAAAGATGGAGGAGGGACATCAGCTACTCACACACCCACCCTCACCGCTTATGACTTACAGCATGCACAGTCAGCACAGACGAGCTGCCAACAGATCCGGTGCAGAACTGCAGATCTCCTGAGCAAAAATGCATCCAGCATGCAGAACACTTTATTGTTACTGATAATTATGAGCAGAAAAGTTTTCCGGTGCTGATTAAAGAAAAATTGGACAGCACTGGGGCAGTATTACACCCGAGTCTTTGCAAAAGCTGTTTAGAGGATATGAAAGAGTTTGCAGGCATTATATAGCTGAAGAGTAGGTTACCAATTATAAAGGAATATTTATCACAATCAGAAAAGTGATGCAAACTATTAAAATTATATAATCTAGAGTATTTCTAGGTTAATATCTTAGATAATGGTTCATTTGGACACTATACAAACAGTCAACTAACCATCTGTATAGGGGTGGTGTGGTATCACCTAACATGAATTTGATTATTTTCCTGTACCAACACATCCTGAACTGTTTTATTCCTCTCATACCACACAATTTGCCACCAGCCTCGATTTTTGTCTCTTGAAGTTAATAAGACAAAACAAACGCAGCTTATCGTGCAAATCCCACTGCCCTGAAGACTTTCCCATGGCAGAAAATGTACTGACTGTTACAAACTGCTGACAATGATAACTCCTTCTATGAATGCTAAATATTACATATACTATTTGAACATTTTTAGTTACTAATGAAAGAACCTCCATGAAGCACAAAGAGTGTACTACTACAAATTACTACTAAACTATTGCTACTATATCTTCATACCTTTCCTTACTATACCTTTCTTCATGTTCTTCCTAAGTGTGTACAAACCTTTGCACCTAGAATATGAATAGCAGGAGTGTGGAGAAGTGGGCAGGAGTGAGTGAATGTACATGTGTGTATATGTTTCTCTGAGTGTTTTTTTGTCTGTGGGTTGTGCTGTCTACTTGTATATTCTCTAAATATGTTCTCCAAAATAAGCATTAGACTACTAGGATCATGTAAAAGACACACAAAATGGCACAGATGCAATATCCAAATTGCGGAAGGTGTTTTATGGCCTGCATTTGCATACTTGAACCTGATTGGCTCTTATATTTTATGATGCAGTAGTACTTCACCTGTTCAATTTCTATTTTCCAATGAGATTATCAGCTCTGTTTATTTATTAAAGAATGTCAAAAACACATCAGTGACAATTTTCACACTTTGAGTTTAATTAATGAAATTCATTAAAATGAATTTTTAACTGTTAGAGAGAGTGTAAACATCATATAGCTTGATGTACCATGAGAACTGTGACATGATTCTAAAATTGGAGAGATGCTGCAAATCCTTCAGTGATGTTTGTGTTCTTCTACTTCCCCTGCTAATGAAGTTTCTCATCCCAGCTGCAGCCCCCTCAGGACGAACTCCAGCTCCTCCGGCGACACATCATCACCCACTGCTCATTGTTCTTCTGCTCCTTTTACCGTGAAACCGCCTCCGAAAAAAGCACCAAACTTTGCCACAGTGTGGGTGGTGTGGAGAAAAAAAGTGACAATGCCCGCATGCCCGGCAGGCTTTAATCTGCTGTGTTAGGAGGCTTTTTCAGGGGGGTGGCACTGACGTTTGTGTAAGGCCATCTTGGGAATGGAAGATGTGCTACTGTCCTTCAGGGCCTTGCAGACGTGTGTATGTGCAGTAAGCGTGGGTTGTTTATTTACTGCAAGAGCTGCCCACTTCTCAGGCCTCTAGGGGAAGGATCGTATCCTGTCGCTATGCCCTGAGGCCATTCGTGACTATGTGGGCCACGGTTTGGCCGAGTTGAGTAGGAACTCGAAGGAACTCGCCTCTGAGTAATCTCTCCTTCTCACTCAAAAAAAAGAAAACATAGCCTAAGCTAATGCCAGAGATGTGCTCATTAAATCACAAGGCCAGCCAGTCAAAATAAAAACTGTTTGTTTGCTGGTTATTCACCCCTGCTTTACACTCGTTTCCTCTGCTGATTTAACCTTGCCACAACCTCACTCCAGTGTTTTGAAGGAACGTTTCCAAGAGTGAAGTTGTGACCTTAGATTTGCAAAGGAAGAAGCTAAGAATGTGTAGAGGAGGAGAAGGAGGAGGAGGCGTGTGTCAGGGAAGAGGGAGAGAAGACTGAGGGGGCGAGTGATGGGGAAATGCATGGCATCTGCTGCCCTGCTGTTTGGAGCTCTTGCTGACAGCTGAGGAAAGACTTGAAGACCTTCCTCTCCAGAAGCTGCACTGAATTCACACTGAGTCCAAACTGATCTTCAAAAGAGGTGGCAAAAGCACTTTACTCAAGTAAAAAAAAAAACACGACTCATCTAAATAATACTCTGATAAATATTTAAGTACAGCTTCACATTCTTCACTCAAAGTAAAATTATGAAAGCAAAAGTACAAGAAAGATTCACAAAAGAAAAAGACTGATTTTAGGTACTGATCGTTAATTAGTGCCTCTTTCATCAAGGAACCAAGGAACACAAGACAATATCAGCTAAGGCTAACTAACAGCAGCTTTATTCCTAATTGTACTTTGCTACGTCCCAACTTTGGTGCTGTACTGGTAAAATGCCTACAAACCTCTTACTGTCTCTACATTTCACTGTTTCCACTCTATTGTCTCATGTTTTGCGTGAACTCCCTTTGAGCCCAGTATATAGCAGACTAACAGTTGTGGTTTTAACCCATAGTTTGTCCGGATGCTATAACTTTCTCTTTGAGCTCCTACCGAGTCATGTATATAATCCCTGCCCCTGTTACAGGCCCCTGGCCTTCCAGCCTCCAGGCTCCCTCCGTGTTTATGAGTCATCCTTTTAACGCTCCCCCAACTCCAGCATGCCTGTCTTCAATTTCGTACAGATATCGTATATCCTGTCCAGTTTTTTCTTTCCCGTATGTCCTGGAAGCAGCTCAGTCTGTAGGATTTTCGGTTTGGTTATGAACGCTAAAACAGCCCTGAGGCCTGAACTTCTTCAACCTCAACTTTCTTTCATTTCATACAAGTTGGCTTTGAAAATATCCATACATTTGCAATAGTAAGGTGCTCTAGATAGACAGCAACTTGTCCTCTGAAGCCAATAAAATATGAATAATGAATTTTAATGAATCTCTGGTATGAAAGAATGTATCAAGTTTAACTATATCTGGGCTGATTTTCCAAATGCATTGTGGCACAAATGGTAGAGCAAACAGCATAATAATTACTCTCTCTATTAATTAAGATGATTTTACATTGCTTTAGGGAAACTGGGTAGGGGCAGGTGGGCCTAAAATTTCACGTTGATTTTCAGAGAAATCTCTGCTCCCCAAGTCTTCAAGTAAGAGATTAGCAAGCCAGACTTTGTTAATATGGTGCTTTTCATCATCAAACTGTCTCAGATGTTTTAAAATTGCTAATTCACACAGTTAGCACAACAGTGCTCTATGTGGACCAAACTGTGAATATATATATTTTTAATTGTTTTGCATAAATTTCACTCATTTTCTACCACACATAAATTTCTCTACAGCCCAATTTACGTACTTCAAAACTGTCAAAACTGATTACATCAGGTGCGGCTGGTATAAATTTTACCAGCACCCTCCTTACTCTCAAAGATAAAAATACAGCAATATAAGGTTTCATTCTTGGCATTGACATCAAATTATTTGTTTATTTGTTTGTTTTGCAGAACCAAACACAACCAACAGTCATAAGAAAAATACAGAGAGTGATATAAAGAAGAAAGGCTGTGGCTGATTTCTTTCTAGCCAAGTCTGTATTCATGTATTCATGGATTCATGCAATCTATCAGTGACAGACATCTCCATTTTGGCTGATCCTTTTTAGCCCTTTTCACTGGCACATCCACAAATTGTCATCAGCAGTGATTGAGAAGGCACATGTGAAATAATGAATATGAAGGAAGTGGATTATTTACTCTATCATCCTTTTTTCACCAAAATGCATTTGGAGGGGAAGCTAAGAGTAGATAGACTAAGCACATGTTGTCCTGTCAGAGTACAAATTACACAAAAGGACAGATGACAGAACTGTACGTTTAGTGTTTTGTTGTTGTTGTTGTTGTTGTTGTTGTTGTTGTTGTTTTTGTTGTTGTTTGAACAAAAGGGTGAAAAATTTTCTGTTTACCATGTTTGGGCAGAGGAAACACAGCATGAACCAGGTAGAACTTTACAGACTTGAAACACTTAAACATTTTGAAATCATAATTTATCTTGTCTTTAAGTGTATTAAGTTTGTCATTCATTCTTATACCATTGATGAGACCTCATGATATAATACATTGCTCAACCCCAATAGTTTCATTATCAAGCTAGTGACGGATTTTAGATTTTAACCTCCGATCTGACCTCATGACTAGCTGAAATGGGATAAAACTCTCAAACTGATACCAGCTAAATAACAGATCCTAAAAAAGGCCACAGTGAATATTCTTGGTCAGAGAGGTATGGAAGGCTATGGAAGGTTGAGCTTGTAAGGGACAACATGGGATATGGGATAAGGACAATCCTGATTTATAGTCCATTCAAAGATGAATTATTTTGGTTCCCTGGTGGACTAGTGGCTAGCATGTGGTGCTCTCACTGCCATGGCCCAAGTTCAATTTCTGGTCAGGGAACCAGCCCCAGCCACTGGAGGGTTGCACGAGCTAGTGCACTCTCAGTGCCAGGCCCAAGCCCAAAATATGTGGATGCTTGTGTCAGGAAGGGCATCCGGCATGGTGATCCACTGTAGTGACCCCAAATGGTGGCAGCTGAAAGAGCGGATTTTTAAAAAAATTTATATAATATATAATATTATATAATATTATGTATTATATAATATATATTATATAAAATAATCCCATAATATATAATATTATATAATACGACTTCTTTATACATATATTGTATATCTAATGTATATTATACATGATGTATACAATATTTACTCTAACTGAACCACACTGAAAAGGTGGAAAGCTTATAATCAAACTATTTTTCTTTGTTATGGTTAGAATTTTTTCTAATACTCTAAAATGCTACGAAAGCACTTTTATATTTATGTTATTTATGGTATGTGCTTTACATTTATAATGTGATGTATTATTCTGTTTGTAAGTAAAAGTGAAATCAACAATAACACAACAAAACAAACTAGTGGTAGGGTTTATATTTAGTAAAGGGTTTATATTTTTAAAAAATAATAATAATAAATAAATAAATAATAAATAAATAAATTAATTAATTAATTATTTTTTTTTTAAAAAACCTTTTGGTTTAGGCCACTCTCACTTTGGGTTTAAATTAGAATACAGATACAGGTATGAATATTTGGACATACAGATACAAATACAAATAGTAGAGTGGCATTACACCCCTAATTTAGTAGTTTGAAAGCCAGCAATGTATTTGTCAGCTTTGGTTTGGGCGTCATGTTGAATTGTAATTGTAGAAGGATCTTGTAATTAACCAGCAGAATTGGTTATTAAAAATTTTCAAGGTCTTACTGACGGTCTCAAGATGGTCAGTTTACCAAGATGTGAAAATATTTGCCGCAGACCTTCAAATTCAAGCGCTATTTCAAGCACTACATCAAGCTGTGACTAGAAACACAAGTATACAACAAATTTGCCAAGCAGGAAGGCGGCTGAGGCCCCTTGCCCTGAAGATCTTTTGGAGAGGAGGGAGGAATGTACAACTTCCTTTGTTTAGTTGTTTGGTTTAAATCACCTTTATGTCCGGACTTCAGAGGAAGTTGCCTCCTTGATGTCCCCAGTGATTAAAGCCAGCTTTGCTCCTCTATGTACATGTGGAAACGGGAAGCAAGGTGTCCTTGGGGCTTTGACCCTGACCCCATAAAACACAGACTTTCCACAGTAGCATTGTGCATGTTGTTTGAATAAGACAGTGTGTGTGAGAGTGTGTGTATTTGTATGAGCTTGCATTTGTGTTAGTAGGTCTACATGTCCTGTTACTGGAAATAAGAGTAGGTTATTGTCATAGTTAAGCAAACACTTTTAACTGCACAATTATACAGCATTCAAAGGAAAAATCCACCCTGAATGACCTGCATATTAATGGTTATAATTAACATTTGATCTTTAATGACATTTAAGATTTATTTTATAATGAAATTCTGTTAACCTGTTGGTCTATTTTCCCTTTGGTTAATTTTGGCCAGCAGAAATTAGCCCTCGTTTCATCTCTACCTAAAGAGAGCGATGCAGAAGAGCTTTAATCCTTTAGTCTGTCCAGATCTTTCACCTCCTCATCTGTACACTTTGCTCAAACAGATCAGCTACCAAAGCTTTCATGTTCAGTGCCATCACACTCATCCTTTCATAGATCTCTAACTAGCTGATCCTAGTTTCTGCCATAACTCAGAGCAACTGTGTTGTATAGCAACATTGAATTCTGAAACTTTGAGTCCAACTTTTTAATCAATGTCTCCATTACTTTAACATTGGATTCTTCATTTATATGACAATGTACATCACTGTAAAATGGTCTGTGAGAAAATAAGCTCTTTTGTTTTTATTATTTCTGTCCTTGGTTTGGATTAGAAAAGTCTGTGGAATTAAATTCCTGTCAAACATAATTATATGTGAGTTCTCATGTGACAGTCATTCAGTTTGTAAAATGGGTCTCATTATATAAATTTACAGATTAAGATGACTATTTTATGTGGACATTTTTACACTTTGTAGCCTCAATTTGTAAATTATGTTTTAATCCTGTTTTATAAATTGCTGTTAATCCAATCACAAGAAAACACTTTCATTTCATCAGGTGTTCTAGCTTCGCTGCAATTTCTTCAACACTTCTGAGAATTTTACTACTGTAGATCTATATCCAGCAAAATTACAAGTTTTACAAGTCTTACATTTCAATACAGGTTTGCATTCACACACAGCCCTATCCTGGAAAATTAATGGAATATTTGTAATATGGAATATTTACAATAAGAGGTGAACCAACACTTCTTAAGAGTCCACACAAGGGAACCAGACATCAATGTATGGAAAGGAACGGGATTTTTTTTTCTCTCAGGAGTCTACACACGCCCAATCAGTGTTGCACTAGTTTAAGCTATCATATGCTGATGAGATCGTGTAAAAAAAATAAAATAAAATAAAATAAATAAATAAATAAAAAATTATCAAAGCTAAATTTATTGTTGAGTTTTAGTTATTAGTTATTATCTGATACTTGAATTTAATGAGTTTAATCCAAACCTCAATAACCTAAAAACAATTAGTCTGCAAAAATGTTAACTTGGACCTAATGTGTTCTGTCAGTTTAAAGTTCGGCAGTATACATCTCCATGGTTTCAATAAATAGCCAGAATATTATTAGATAAATTTAAACAGGCTCACAAAATAAGTATTTTCTGAGGAAATCAGTGAAGATTTTTACAGTTAAAGGGGTCCCTGGTTTTGAGAACCCCGGCATTAGATGAACTAAATTTCTAGTGTGCTTACAGATTCCCATTAAAGACAATTGCACATCCACATTATTACCAGCACCGCCCAGAATAACTGCCTGTTTAATTTGTGTGCACATTAGAAGGAAACCAGATGTAGATTTACATTGCATGTAGCCTATTGAATACCAGTGACCTGTGGAATAATCCGTCCTCTCACATTAAATCTCAAAAAATCTCAATCTGTGTGGTGCAGGCTAAAAAAAGAACTTGAGATAGCTACTCAATTGTCCTAGTGGCGCGAAATGTGGGTGCGTGTTACTATTTTTCATCTGCTTTACATTTCAAATGGGAGCCGAAAAAAGCCAGACTGTTCCGCTCTGGACGGCGTCCACGTCAGCGAGTGGCGTCGCCTAGCAACCACTTAGAAGCAGCAAGAGCAGGAGGGAAGAAAGGTGCTCAAAGCATGTACACCATTTTACACATGCATACACATTCCCTACCCTGAAAGGTGCACTTTTATATTCCTTGTTTGTACTTGGTGAGGTCTGCAAGGCTGTAGTGTGACACATTTCTCATTTTTGGGGATGAAAAGCATGTTGATATGGACATTTTACCCAGAACAACATTCAGTATTGGGACTGTTAACATGGATGAGGTAACGTAAACGTCAACTTAAAAATGTCATTAGTTTAAGTAGTATTAGGGATGACTTTGGTTGGAATTCATCTGTAATCATCTTTTCATATGGAGTTGTAACAGTTTATACTAATGTGCTTGTACTAATATGTTTCTATAATAAAAATGTACACAGCGATTTGACAGATGTGCCACATAAATGATTGAAAAAACATCTGCAATTGTTTATATGGTGAGTCTCCAGTGTCAGTGCTTCATAACACTCAAAGGTAAAGCTGTAACTGTTTTTTTTTAGCATGGGAAAGTCTTCAGAACACTTTCTATTTTCTCTGTAACATGACCTACTAAATTTTGTGTCTTATTAACTTAAAGTGTGAAAAAAGAGGGAACGACTGTTTAAAGGATTAGTCACTTACTTGTTTTACAGATGTTCCACAACATTAAATGTAACTCTAAACAGATAAAAATAAATACCACTTGTTAGCATTGAAAAAGTGCTGTGGAATAAAAGGAGTAAAACACTGGTTTGTGCTGTTATATGAAAAGAATCAACTTTGGGGTGGTAATGTCTCATCAGGCAGCATCAACAGCATGCCTGTTGTGTTTTATTCCTTACATAACATTCCTGCAATGTATTAGAAACATCTACATTTGAAATATTGATTTCAAGTTTGAACCAAAGGTTCCTAGAACCATAACATCCAGAAACTTTCAGCTAACCTAAAGGTATTAGCTGGTGTGATCCAGACAAATTTCTGTTTTCTTGAAGGAAATGTCTTTTGACTGAAATATGTTTCACAGTGTGCACAACGTAAGTAATGATACATTCAAGGCTTGCTTTTCAGACTCATTCACATTATTGACGCTACATCACAAAAGTGCAGATTTTATTTACATCCTACTAGGGGTAATAACTTCCTGCTAGGATTGCCTTCCACGTGTGCAAACTTTTCTTATCTATAAATGTAGTAACAGTAATGATAGCCATTATAAAACACATCCATATTCAAATGAATCATACCATTCGAGTTCTGATTTGTTTGATTCACCATTAAAAGTGATATCTATAAAATATTATGTAGGATAAAATTAGGACACATACAGTAAAGCCCATTCAAATTTTATTACAAAATAGAATAAAAGCATAATTGTGCATAATGAGTTGATGGACATTTAGGTGTTCTTTTTTGAATGACTCATTTGAATGAATCGAGTTGAAAAATAACAAATTCACTCATGCTGTTGTATTAAGCTCCACATTCAGAACTTTTCTCTTTATGATAAGTACAGTTTTACCTCAGAAAGCCTTCTTGCTTTTCCTTTATATTGTTTTAGTGTCTGTTGTTTTAAACCTTTGTGCTTAATGAGGTTGTTGGCTAAAGGTCAACACTGTGTGAGTGTAACCTGGTCTATGTTCAGGGTGGGGGTTGAGCTACTGAACAGAAAGGAAGGGGTTTTTCTATACGGCCATGTTTGTTAAGCTAAAATAAAAAAGAAGTCCCCTCTTGTCCAAAGTCCACTTCATTAGTTGGCTGAGATTCTCCATTTGATGTAAAATGGACATCATTCTTCTCTTGGCCTTGAGCCAGCTGAGTGGGAGCTACTTCAGTTGCCCCTATCCCCATTAGCCTGACAGCCTCAGCAGATGATGATAAATGTAGAGGTGGAAAGCAATTACTGTAGTGGGGTACACTTAGGCAGAAAGAAATCAGAATAAACCAGTATGGAGCTTTCACAACTAATGACTGAATGTGCTGTACTGGGAGTAGTGGGATGTTTCTGTATCTACATGCAGTATCTCAGGTCAGATTTAACCCTATAGGGTTAACCCTATAGGGTTAAATCTTGTTGGCTAAAGGTCAACACGATCAACAGGTTTTATTCATTTCATTTTATATGTTTCTCTAGTGTGAAAACTATAATAAAGCCAACACATTTATTTGTATCTTTAACTTTAACATTTAAAGTTTCCAGGATGATGAAATATAAATAAATCAAAGCGTTGTGAACAGAAACACACTGCATAACAAGAGCCACTGTGTTATCCAAATATGATACAAATGTGGTAGAAAAATCATATTAAAATATCAATAATAGACCATTTAAATACTAAACTCCCCAAACATGGTAGTTATATCTGTAGTATGACATTTTGCACTAGATTGTGGCTATGGAGATATTCCCATTCAGTCACAAGATCAGAAGAGGTCAGGCACTGATATCTGCCAAAAAGGTACACAGTTGGTGTTCCAGTTCATCCCAAAGGTCTTCAGTGAGGTTGAGGTCAGGGCTCTGTGCAGGACACTCGAATTCTTCCACTCTAAACTAAGAAAACCATGTCTTCATGGACCTCGCTTTGTGCACAGTGGCATTGTCATGCTGGAGCCTTGGGCCTCTTAGTTCCAGTGAAGCGAAATTTTAATGCTACAGCATACTAAGACATTCTATACAATTGTGTGTTTGTTTGTGGTAACAGGTCAGGTATCTACACACTTTTGGTCACTTAGTGTATATGTTAAAACCTTTTTAGTGCATGCACTAGAGTTTTCTGTATTTGATGCATTGTTGATATTGTTGACATAGCAGTATTAGTGCTGATTTTGCTTCACCTGGCTATCATTTTGTCCTTGTAAGAATCTCTTACATTTTGGAATTTGATCTTTTGCTGCACTTCCTTTACACAATGACTGCAAAAAGAATTTATATATATATATATATATATATATATCCAGTGACTGAGTGCCAGCCAGCTCCATCTCCCTGTCTCTGAGTGGCCTGGCCTAAATGTGGAGGAGCTATATTCAGATGGCTGTGAGTGTGGGTGTTCAGTGAGAGAGTGGCTCAGGCAGCGAAGTTGCCTACACACTCCTTCATTCTGACTCACTCTTCACAGTGGTACATGAGGACAAAAGTCAGGACCAGAGGAGCTGAAGAACCAGACTGAGTAAAACAAAGTGTGAGCCAGCGTCACTTCCTCCTTCCCTGGAGCCAGCTGCCTTTGCACACTACACTTTTAATCGTGCTCTTATGACCTTGCCATCCCTAACACTTTACCCTTCTAGCTAATATTCTACCATGTAAACACCCCTGTTCTTGTTTAATCTACTCCCTAGCAACTCATTGTGATATCGTTGATAGAAACCCACCTCCTACAGGTCTTATGACAAATTACTTCACCTCATTGTTTTAACGTATTCAACTCAAAGGACAATAAACTTTCTTTGGTTAAAGCCATTGTCCATAGTAGAGAGGTTGTTCTTCTCAAATCAGTCAATAAATTGTTTTGGTCTGAAGATGACTTTGCTACCATGCTACCTGTACTTGTTGCTTCTAGAGATTGTTTATGAAAAAGTAAAAGTGCAGTCAGAGATTTTGGCAGATGCTAGCTGAAGTTTTGAAATTCAGTACAGTCCCTGCCTTCAGTATATCCCAAAAGTGTGCCCTATCATCCGGAGATCACAAGTTCAAATCCTGATGATGCCACAACCATAAGTGGCTGGCAGTCCATGAGAGTTAAATTGGCCCTGCTTTCAGGGGGTGGTATACTCTCCCCCATACCAATCACAGCAACACTAGCCAATTATTGGTGTCTGTGAGCTCATGCATGCACAAGGGAGAGGATAGTACTTTCCTCTGAGTGTGTTATGTCGCCCTGTGACACAGCATGAGCAGCAGTTTGAAACGATGCATCTTGCTTGTGGGCATGCACTATTCAGAGGGTTTTTGTTGTTGTTGTAGTGGTTCCTATGAAAAACAGTAGTATCCAAAATGTATATGCTCTAAAGCTAAGTAGTTAAACACCTAATCAGTGTGAAAATTGGTTGTTTGATTTACATCTTACATACAAGCTTCATTAATAGATTAGCAAAGCAAACTAACAGGAACTACATGAACAGTTTATGCGGTTTACCTTGTTTGATGTAATAAACACTAGCCAAGATGGCAAAGTGACAAAACAAGACTCTTTGTATGGTTGCTAAACATAGTAATAATTCAGAGAGTGATTATGCAGCAGTGGATACAACACTATGTCTGGCATTTTGATCATATTTTGCTTTTGCATTTATATATTACATAGTCATTTTAGCTAAAAAAAAAAAAAAGTGTTCAAAACAGATCACATTTACAACAAACACCAAATAACTCATTAATTAACTCATCCTCTATTTTGAATATGTTGGATAAGGGATCATGCGGCAGTCAGGGACCAACCACAGTACAATAGACATCAGCGTTTATCTCACATACAAACCCATTTTTCAAATAGACAAAATCAAAGTCTATATTGTTTTGGGGAAAAAAAGTGTATTTTTCAGCAGTTTCAGTATGGAAAGAAGCCAGAAATTGAGTTTTCAAAAGTACCCACATTACTGCCTCCTTGTCTTGATTGGTTTGATGTTGTTGTATCCATCATTTTTTTCTCTTCCATTTGCAGAGCCCAAGGTGCCACAGAGATTAGAGTATTTCCTCTGACCACGTGCCACTGCTGAAATAAAAAAAAAAACAAAAAAAAATTATTTGTTAAATTGCTGACTGCACCTTTAATGTGAATTTGATCATATCACATTGGTTTCTCTTATGACTGAATCTTGTGACACAATGTCTCATTACAATCCTCATTATATTGAATTAGTCCTGCTATGAACAGACATACTGTAGTTATCCGCCAGTTATCATAGTTAACCTGGTGAACAATATGAGAAACATGACGTCCTTCTGTTTCTGCAAACATTTCTCCTGAGACGTTGTGGTGCGTGTGACTGTTAGGTATGGAGTGTTTCTTTAACGTGCACACTCCTGTCCTCATGCTGTCATTGTCAGCATTTCATCTGAGGGTGCCAGTAAATAAAGTCCAAGCCAACTAATTCCCTTGACATTTACACAGCTACCTCAGTGAGTCAGCTTGAAGAGAGAAAGAGAGAAAGAAAGAAAGAGATGCTATTAAGAGATGAGTGGATCGGTTTATTTGCCTCTAGAATGCATTGAAAACATGTTGATCCTGGGTGTGTTCTTGTGTGTGTGCGCTGTCCTTCTGATATTGTTAATGCTGGATACTGTTCCTCTGGCTTACCTAGGTTGTTGTAATCTCAAAGAGAGCATCAGCTCGTGGACGTGCGTCATAAGGGGAGAGCATCACCTCGCTGGAGTGTGTGCAGGCGTACAGGACACTATCACATCTATCTCACACAGCTCTGATGGAAAGCCACATCCCCACTCCTCAATGGAACCATTCAGAGTTATGTAAAAAGAAAAAAAAAAACATTTACATTTGCATTTACATCAATTTATTTGGCATATTTATCCAAGTGAGGTAGCATAGAGCTGTTAAAAAGAGCCAACAGTGATACAAGTGCTGGATTTACACCTTAGTGGTTTTCCCAACACATTCGTTCACAACACACAGTTACACACATAAAAAAAAGAAAAGAAGATAAGAAGTGTTCATGTGCTCATTCAGCAACATTAGCAGCAGATACCTGCTCTACTGTTGCCAGCTAAAGAAATAGCTCAGTTTTTACCAAGTTACCAACAAGCAGCTATTGTTAGGAGAAGTAATGGAAACCAATCTCAAGTAAGAAAACTAGCTTTAAGCCAAGGTCACAAGCAAGTTAGCTAATATTGAGCTGTTATGTAATTAAAACCATTAGCCAGGCTTGCTCACTAGAGTATAAAAAATCCCTGTCTCACAGATAATTATTTTAATTCTTTACATTTAAATCATTCTTCAAATACTGATTTGATTAAAGATCCAGTCAGTCATGTTAGTTGTCCAAAGGACATCCGCTGTCCAAGCTGCCTAGGCTACAACATAATTTTGCAGACAGGTGCGGCTACTCGCCATATTTAGTCCCTAGCATATGTATTCACTTCCTGAAATGCAAAAAAAAATGAATGCTTCAGAGAGTCTCTTATCAACTTCATATGGGTTGTATAACTTCATCTTCATGTTGCCTACACATTGTGAGCCCATTAGCAAGTGAAAGAAAATAAAGAAGAGTGTAATCCTGAAGGCAAATTAAAGGAGCTATTATAATGTCAGCTACATGTATAAAGTCACTTGAAATTCACATATGCCACAATATGCAATGTTGTTTATTATTATTATTATTATTATTATTATTATTATTATTATTATTATTATTATTGTAATATTTTTTTTTTTTTTTTTTTTTTTTTTTTAGAAATAAGTGATTGAGAGTTGTCTCTAAGTCCCTTTCAGTCCTGAAGTACCCCCTGTCTTTTTCCTTTTAAAAACACACCCAATTCACCTAAGCAGCTACAGTAATTATCAGGCTGTTTAAGTTGAAGTGGGTGTGTTAGAGCAGAGAAAATACTCAAATGTGCAAGACAGGGGGTTTTCCATGACCAGTGTTGGGAACATTAGATGATATTCTGAGCATGTGCAATGCAACCATATAATCAAGCTTGACAGAAACTCTTCCCTTCTTTATTAATTTAACTGTCATTCTGATGCAAGTTTTATCATGGAAGATACACTAAAAAAAATTTATAGACGTTACCCAGGGAAACAAATCATGTCCGGATAGGGCTAGAAACACCAAGGAAGTGTTGGTGCAAGCGTTCCAATGTCTTCAAGACTCCACATCCAGGTCAGCACTTTATTATTCTTCTTATATACAAATGTGCCTAATATTCCATCAAGGAACTAATGAGCTAATAAAGATCCACGTCTAACGTGGTGACGCAAAACCTCATTACCTATTTACTTGGCTACTACTCTTTCTTCTTTTCTTGCTATAATTATTTTTGATACAGATATTGATTTTGATAAAGTAAAGGCAAATCAAACATTTTTCAGGTTGTTAAAATGGTAGGCTCAAATTTATCCACAATGACCAGACGTGAGTTTGTACAAATACGGCAAAGATTAAACTGATGAATAAGGAAACTATTGGTGAAATTTGCATACGCTTGTTTTACGATCAGATTTGACAAATAAAGGCCAGTGTGTTTTTCGGTGCCAATTTACAAATACGTCCAACTCTGTCCTGCTTGTTTTCTGTAGCTGCATGAAACAGATCTTGTATGAAGAGGTTGTTGATTTAGTTACAGGAAGAAAAGGAGCCACTGTAAATTCCACTCACAGTGTACTCATCAAAGATGATATTCATCTGGCTTGCTGAGTCATGTAACAGACAACAATCCACCAGTCACGGTAAGTCTTTCTTATGAACATAACAATGTGTGCTCTCACAGAACATCTCACATAAATCATCAGCCAAGATCTTTTCTGTCGAAAGGGCAAGCGTTCAAATGAATGTCATGTGACCTGATGAAGTATTACAGTACAATATTTGGTGTGTCTAAACAGAAAAAGGCACCTCAATCATGAGCAAAGACCTCAAAGAAGACATCTTGGTAATATAAGACCTTAATGAAGTTGTGTTCAATCTCTTCACTGTCTTTAATCTTAACTTTAGATATTCAAATGATATTGACAGTGGAATAAATTTTCATGCCGACTTTGACTTAGCCTCCTACCCCATGTCTGTCTTTGCTTTCTTCCATCTCAGATTGATAACGGCTTATTCTCTCACTGCCTTTATTTGACAGGAACCAATAATCTTTGGGTTTCTTGGCTTCATTAGCTGTGTTTGCAGTCAATACACTGGAGGAAGTTGAGATTATAGGTGGGGGAGGGGGAAGGGATCTTTGCACGCACTTTCACTGTGTTCCACCCTCAGGCGTGACATAATCAACATCAAACGATTTAGAAGTTCTTCCTAACTGATATAACAGTAGAAACAGTAGAAAAGCCTGATTGTTAAGGTTGGCCTAAAAACAGTCTGGATCCAAATCTTAAAACTGACAGTTTGGCCAAAATTTACACAAATGTAGTAGATCACCTGTTCCTGGAAGGAAACAGAAGTCAGCCTAGAAGTGCTGCCTAGACGAGGCCATCACTGACCAGGTAAGGGGGGCATTATTCAGAGAAGCAACCAAGAGGCCAAGGTTAATTCAGAACCAAAATTTGAATTTTTGGCCTCTGCACAAAACACTACATTTGGCAGAAACCTAAAACTGCTCATCACCCCTGGTACTGCTGGCAGCTAAACCACTGAAGGATAGGGTGGTGTGGTGCAGCCCAAAGTGAAGTTACTGTTATTGCTCCGAAGCTAATTAATTTCCCATAACAGCATGCACAATTTATATGATTATCTATTTATTTATTTATGATTATTAATTTATTATTATCATTCTTATTGATATATGTCCCAGAAGCAACAGAAATAATAATGCATTAGAAAAATAGCATTATACAGTATAAATTTTGCAGCAGGAACTACTGTCTGAGCCATGCTATTATAGAAAATTAATCAACACCTTCTGACAATCAGATTCAATACAAGTCAAGCATTCAATAGCACTGTGGTATAAAAAATGTTAGTTAAGGAAACCTAAATGTAAAGCATTACACAAAAAACCTGTTAAACGTCTTTTCTTTTCCATGAGCTACACCCCTTTACTGTTCTATGGTGCTACAACATGCTTAAACATTGAAAATCAGGTGCTGGTAAAAGCACAAAACAGGAAACTTGACAAAGGCTACTGGATGTTGAGCTCAGTCTATGTCACAGCAGCCTTGCTGAACTTCCTACATCTCTATGGTTCACTAAACCTCCCCATGGACACAGAGCACAATGCTGACAATGCTGAGGGTCATGCCGAAGGACAAAGTCCATCATGGAGCCTTGAAACCTGCAGAGCATGTACAGCCCAGTGCCTCGTCATGTTCTTGATTGTAAAGATAAAAGAAAGTATGATAAGTGTAAGTTAGTTAGTTTATCTGTTGATTTGTTAAATCAGATTCTTTAGAGCACAATGTCAGTATGACGATGTAATTCTAAGAGCTTGCTGGGATGTAGTTGAAAATTAGATGTCTATAAAAGGGCAATATTTTGACTTCAGGTTTTTAGGGTGTTTTGTAGACACACTTCAGTGTAGTGTGATGCTCTGGGCAATGTTCTGCTGGGAAACCTTGGGTCCTGGCATTCATGTGAATGTTAATTTGACATGTACCACCTACCTAAACATTGTTGCAGACCCCTTCATGGCAGCCTCTTCACCCCTTCACCCCTTAACCATTGTTGCATACCCCCTCATGGCAAAGGTGTTCCCTAATGGCAGTGGCCTCTTTCAGCAGGATAATATGCCCTGCCACACTGCAAAAATTGTTCAGGTATGCTTTGAGGAACATGACAAAGAGTTCAAGGTGTTGACTTGGCCTCCAAATTCCCCAGATCTCAATCTGATCGAGCATCTGTGGGATGTGCTGGACAAACAAGTCCGATCCATGGAGGCCACATCTCGCAACGTACAGGACTTAAAGGAGCAGTTGCTAACATCTTGGAGCCAGATACCACAGCACACCTTCAGAGGCTTTGTGGAGTCCATACCTCGATGGGTCAGAGCTGTTTTGGTGACACAAGGGGGACCTACACAATATTAGGCAGGTGGTTTTAATGTTATGGTTGGTCAGTGTAAATAATGTTTGGTTATTATTATTATTATTATTATTATTGTTGTTGTTGTTGTTGTTAGTGGTAGTAGTACTAGTAGTAGTAGTAGTATAAATCTTGCAATGAACCACTAACACACACAAACAAACACACATGTAAAAATAAAAGATGCAATAAAATGAAACATTCTGCCCATACAACAAACACCTTTTATAAAGCCAGGATGCCTGTACACTGACATCAGCCAGATCCTGATCAGCTTGAACTAAACCCTATGTCCCACTTCCTTGAAGCCCCCCTTGACAGCTGTGTCAACAAGCACGAGGGTCTTGGCCTTAAACAAACCTTCAGGAGAGCCATTGTACGTGCGCCCCCTAATATACTGCCATAATGTTTGCACAGACTCTACTCTAATGACAGCTGCTAAATCTGAAAACCACACACTTCATGAACAAGGACCTCGCAGGCACACTCTTCAATTTGTCGTCATGTTTCTTAACTGGCTCTGTCGTGTTTAATATATGTGGGACACGTTATTGGTTTTAATGAGCCTGGGGTCAGTCATTTCTTGGCTTTGGCTGAACTGTATTCGCTGAACTTTTGTGCCTCTTGTAAATTAGATTTCCGTTAAAGAGTTAAGGTAGAGCTCTCCATAAGTTAAACAACAAGATTCTTTGATTTTCTCTTGCAAAATGTGCATCAAGCATGGAAAAGGAGCCGATGAATGCTTAGAAAGAGGTAGAGGCTTTCATTAGGTGCAATCTCCTGTATACTATATTGTAATAGCCTGTATTTTTAATATATTATACTTTACTTAACAAGGAATAGTACTAGAAATATAATTCTTCCTACAGAAAAGTAACTTCTGATCAAACTTGCCAAATATATTTTTCTTGTCCTGATTTTCTGCAATCACATTTCCACTCTCAACATTAAGATTTTAAAGTAAACCATGTATATTTATTTAACAGCCACTGGGCCTTGGCTGTTCTAGCTGGTGGCCGTTATTTGTCTTTCACTTGTACGGTTCCCCGTCTCTGGTTTCTACTTTTGTCTGTTTTTCCAGCAGCACTGTTGTTTGGTGTCATAACAAACTGGCCTGCCCTCCATTCAAGTCCTGTTCAGCTATGCTCATTCACACACGCCGACTGAAGGTGACTGACTGCGTGACTGTTGCTCTGCTATGTGTTTTCCTTTCCTTTCCTCTGAATTTCATCAGGCTAACGGAGGTGTCATAGAAGAAGCCCGGGAATATTTTGTCACAAAGGACCCCTATTTTAAAGGGCTTGTGTTTCAAACATGTGAGGACTGATTGTGGCCTGGTCATGGTGGCAATGGAAGGGCAGTAAAAAAGGGAGAGGGTGAAGATATGGGTGTTTATATGTGGGTAAATATGAGGGTAATCAGGCCGAAGCTGGAGCTGGCTCAGGGAACCAATAAACCTTTTTAAGAACTGGCCATGTTTCCACCAGTAAAGGAGCCAAGACATTACCTAATCAAATGTGGGAGTTTTCTAATCTGTGTATAAAAACATTAAAAAATAAAAATGGAGGGCATTAGAAAATACTTCTGGCTTTGAGAACATATTTTCATATTTCCATCCAAAGTCAAATCCATCAGAGTCCATACGAGGGGTTGCGTGACTTTTTTTTTTAACTAGTCCCCCAGTTATTAAAAAAATAAAATAGTAGACTAGTCATCTTTTCCATAGTTAAAGCAAAAACTGATTCAGGACATCACTATTTAGGCTATTATTATTAGTGCAGTTAAATGCTGATAAACAATAGCAAAGAACATGTCAAACTGCGCTTCAGTTAACAGTCCACAAATTGCATTTACATCTTTAATGCTTTTAAGGCTACACTTTTAAATGTAAAAATAAATCAATCAGTGCAATAAATGTGCAGAAATAATGTATAATCATATTACACTATTTAAGGATGTACCAATTCTTAACATGCACTCATACGGATGATTTGTTAGCAAACATGACTGGAACTGAGAGTGCGCAACATGGAAGCTCCTGTCTATCAATAGATCCCTTGTTATACCTCAGTGGATGAAATATGCTATATCTACAGCATCTGGTAGTTTTCTAGGTAATGAAATACCCTGAAAATACCCTGTTCAACTCCTGCCTCAGTAGAATCCGTAAACAAGTCTAGACCAGCTTCATTGAGCTGGCATTCACCACTGATCTGACTCTAAACTAGTGGGATTGAAATTAACTAGCAACCCATGGTTACAAAAGCACGCTTTCACGTAGTGCTAGTCACAGAAATCACTATGCCACAGTGCAATGATTTTATTTAAATTTTATTAAGCTTCTAAGGACAACAAAAATAACTGTAATAACATATTAACATTTCATTTAAGCAAAAGAGAAAAAAAAGACTTTTCCAGAGTGCTTTTAGACAATATTTAAGAATAATTTCCAAACCCACTTCTTATTTTAATAATGGTCATGTAAATGAGTTTTTGTCATAGCCATGAAATGATGCCACCTCCAACCCTTTCACGTCGCTGGTATATAGCCAAGCAGCATTTTGGAACTGAACCAGCACAAGATCCATCTATTTTGTTGTGAAATGATTGAAATAGGTTTGAGAATTATTCTGGATGTCTTTATTATCCTGGTACACTGGTGTAGTACTCAATGGCCACTTCCCAAGCCAGATTAATAGAAGCTCATAGTACATCTGAACTTTACATGTGAATAGCCGTTGGAGGACTGATTCATTTGAAGGTTCAGGGTGCCCTCACCTTAACCTTTAATTTCTTCTATGTAGATCTCTATAGGCATAGACGCCTCTAAATATGGAACTCCTATCATTTTTGGCTGAACTAAATGTCTCCCCATCTGTCTTTTATAACAAACAGACTCAACATCATATTGAGGCTGCAGTTCATAGAGGAAGGGGCTAAAAATCACAAACTGATTTTGAGCTGAAATTGGGCTCGATGTGCTATGCACGCACACACAAACACACACAGCCAACTCTTCAAGCATGGCCCCAGGCTGTTTGAGCCATGGCGGTGACTAACATCTTTGGCGAGGAAGCGGCTGACGCCTCAGAGCTGCTTTCTTCACTGCCAGGCACTATGAGCTGGGAAAAAGGCCAGTGGCGATACAGAAGGGAGCTACAGGCAATTCTAGGCCTGGCACATCCCAAAAAGTGTGTGTGTGTGTGTGTGTGTGTGTGTGTGTGTGAGTGAGTGTGTGGAATGCTATGAGAAGGACAGCAAGTACAGAACACCGGCAAGCTGATAAGCAGTGCTCCGTGTGCATAAATAGCTGTAACAGGCATGTCAAAGGACATTGATGACGTTTTGCCTAGGTAAGGCATTTAAAAAGGGCCGCTGCAAGGCCCTGGGTCAGATAGAGTAAAGGTAAATGTTAAATCTCTCTCTGTAGTTTCCTGACCTGCTTCTATATTTAGCATGCCCTAGAACAAACTAGTCAGATGTGGCTGGATGTTACTTCCTGTTAGACTTTAACCTTTTATGTGTGCATGCATTTGTGTGTGTGCATGCATTTGTGTGTGTGTGTGTGTGTGTGTGTGTGTGTGTGTGTGTGTGTGTGTGTGTGTGTGTGTCTGAGTGACTTGTCCTCTGATACATCAGCTCACAGGCGCTGACAAAAGGCCAACTGAATAAACCCGCAGGACAAAAAAACCTGATTATGCAGTGACAGGTACTGTCCCTAGGATGGTCCGTTAAAGCTAGCCTTTTGTATTCTGTGCTGAATAAAAGAAATAGTGCTGACCGCACACCACAGGCATTAACACACAGCACACAAGCATTGGGGTTTGACCTTCACGTGGATTCCTGCTGCTCTGCTGCTCTGCTAAAGGTGCTCCTTTAGCTTTTGAAAGAACAGCCGCATGTTAGCATGTTTCTCAGAAAGCTGCACTTGTGTGAGCTGGTGGGTTGTGCAGCTTTGAGCAGGTAAATAAACACACAAAACAAAGCCCCTATTAATGCCTTTAAAACCCACTGACATGTTTGAAAACAGCTGCTCTTTTCCAACATTTCTGCACCGTTTTAGTTTTCAGAAACTAAGTTAAATGTAGATTGGACAGTACTGTTTTTGTATTTGAGATAAAGAGTCTTATGACGACAAAGAGTAAAATTAATAAAATTCATGCACTATTCATTTACATATTACATTAAAATCAGATTTTCATTTCCTGAAGCAAATCCACAGTGTTAGGAAGGAGCTGAAAGAAAGAAAGAAAGAAAGAAAGAAAGAAAGAAAGAAAGAAAGAAAGAAAGAAAGAAGCTATAAACACTCATCTATACTTTCACCTTCTTAAAGTTAGCAAGACAAATAAATGCAGCTCATGTTACCAAGAAACTGCAGAGCACAAAGCCCTCTGTCCTGAAGAGATTCTCGTGTCTGAAAAATTTAAGTTACAGCTCTGACTGTTACAGTCTGAGACTCCTTACAAAATTGTTAAATAAACATTCAACAGTCATACATGTTTTTAATCAGTTCACGTGGAGCAAATAAAAAAATATATTTTTTAAATAGAAATTATTTTAGAAACATATTTGAATGAGTGCATAAATCAACACCTTCTGGCCAATCAGAATCAAGAATTCCATCCATCCATCCATTTTCTGTACCACTTGTAATGTAAGGGGTTTGTAATGTTAGTAAACTCCAGTTTCTATCCAGTGGCTACAAATAAGTCATAATAAGAACGGAGAGCAGTGCAGACAACAAAGCTATTATTATTCCATCCATATTCTGTACCGCTTATCCTACACAAAGTTGCAGGGAGACTGGAGCCTATCCCAGGGAACTCTATCCCAGAGGCACCCTGGATGGGGTGCCAACCCATCGCAGGGCACAATCGCATACCCATTCACACACTATGGACAATTTGGAAATTCCTACACCACATGTCTTTGGACTGGGGGAGAAAACCAGAGTACCTGGAGGAAACCCCCGAAGCACAGGGAGAACATGCAAGCTCCACGCACACAGGGCGGAGGCAGGATTCGAACCCCCAACACTGGAGGTGTGATGCAAACATGCTAATCACAAAGCCTCCGAATCAAGAATTCAACATCATCATTTTATATAATATCACATAGCCCTGCTTTTTATTGTAGCTCAATTCAATACTATTCTGGTTTACACACTTCACCATATACAACTCCTGAGCAAATTGGCTATGACTAAAGCAACACCTTTACAAGTGTCCTTTGACCACAACTATTTTCAGCCACTCTGTGACCATGCTGCCATCCTCTTCCCACCATGCAGTGGGGCAAAATAGATGAATCACACCAGAGAACCGCTTTGTTTTCCAAACAAACGCCACAGGCTGATTATCAGGCGTTGGCCAGGCCTCGCTCTGTATATGTGTGCTGACCGTTGGAGCAGTTCAAAAGGGACGTTGGTGTGAAACATAAACAGACATGGTCTCGGGGGAGGAGTGCGGTGAATTCTGAGGTGACACAAACTTAAACACAGCGATGAAAAACCTCCAAACTTTTTCTCAGTTCAGTTACTATATCTGCCACAGTGTTCATTTTTTTATCTGTCAAACTGATTAAAAACAGTACACTAAAGTGCGTACACACAGAGATGCTAATAGCCAGTGAGATCCTGATAGTTATGGCCAGTTAAGCGTACAATACATCTCAGATGGTCCGTGGATGGAGTGTCTGAGACTGACTCTACTTTAAGCCTGACCAACTGTGTCTGTCCTTTTCCGTTATTGTTAGCACTTAATGTTGTGAAGACACTGAGCTGGACAAAGACTGTGTACACAAAACAAGAACATAGCACTATATTGGGACATCTCACTCTGTTCTCCAAAAAAGATTCAAATGACTCAAATCTCCAAGACATGAGTGCGAGGAGACGTGATAATATTAGTGTGTGACTCAGACTTTGACACCGTTTTCTAACAGGAACAAAAAGTAGCAAGAATACCAGGTTCTCTGAGGCGAGGGTATTGCCACTGCACAGTGTTTTGAATAGATTGGATTACTTCATGTGATTGTGGGCTTCATTGTACAGGGAAAGGATTGCGAATGAAATCCCCTCACAGTCACCAGTGCTTATCCGTGCCTCTGTGTCGTTCTTTTCAGCCACCAGGCCTCCATCCCACATGCATGTAATCTCAGTGACGAGACAGGGAGAAAGAAAATTGAATATGTGCGAAAGGGAACGTTCAGGAAGCGAGTACAAAATACAAGCCGTGGGTTCAGTAAGTAAGGGTTCTGTAAAGAAAATGGATTAGCGAGCGCTTGTAGCGTGGAATCCCGTACGTCTTCTTAAGTTCATTTCAGAGGTTATTAAAAGTCATAAAAAATGAGCTCAGCATGCTGAATTATTCATGTCAGCACCTTAATTATTGATGGAATAAAAGAAGAAAGAATCCATTGTGTAATTTTTGCCTATCTAAAAAAGTGTACTGATTTAAAAGTCTTAATACAGGGTCAGACGAGGTTGTCCCTGAACAGCTGAAGAGGAAATTTAACATAATGACGTTAGTCATTATCACCTGGGGACATCAGCAGGACACCATGGAAAAATGGATAAATGCAGAGAGTCGTCCATTTTGTTCACCTGCTTTGTTTTGATACGTTCAGTATGGTGGGATGGGTGAAGAGGGATACAAAGCTTTTACCCCACCTCTTATTGTTTTTCCCTTGTTTTACCCCCTCCTTTGCTTGGTTTGGAGGGTTGTGTGTGTGTGTGTGTGTGTGTGTGTGTGTGTGTGTGTGTGTGTGTGTGTGTGTGCGTGTGTGTGTGTGCGTGTGTGTGTGTCTGGGCCCAGACACTTGAAATGATTTAGTGTGGGTGGAAAGGAATGCGTGCCCAGATGAAAAAAAGAAAAGAAAGTGAAAGAAAAGCGGACTGGCGAGAGGGGGTGGAGAACCAGCAAGATAGCCACAGATAGACCGAGAAAGGGCAACTGGGTGGGGGGTGGGGGAATGGGGGGTGTGGTGAAGAGAAGGAGCGCACACTACCCAGGGTGGAGACTCTTCACGCTAAGGAACATGGGAAGAGTAAATAGCATAAACAGGGGGGGGGGGGGGGCACAGAGAGAAAAGAGAAAGAGAGATGGGAGATGGGTTGTGATGGAAGGGGGTGGGAGAGTACGGTATGCACTGTGGGGGTCAAGAAATAAAGAGAGAAAGAGCATGAAAAGCTAGCAACCCACTCTCCTACCTTCTGCTCTCCATCGAGCAGATTTCCAATGGCTTTTGCAGGTCTCGCTTAGGGGAACATCTAGTCCAATCAGAATGCAGCCTACACACCATGCTCTGAGAGCTAAGTGAGAGAGAGAGAGAGAGAGAGAGAGAGAGAGAGAGAGAGAGAGAGAGAGAGAGAGAGAGAGAGAGACCTCATTTGGGTCCTAATGATGCACAAGCAGAAGCTTAAGGTTAGCATATGCCACATTAAATCCAACATCCCTCCCTCCACCCATCTCTAAGCACACGGTTCAATTTCATTTCCCATCATCCCCCTCTCTCTCCATCTTTCCCTACTTACCTCTCTCTCCATACCATTCCCTTTCTCTATTTATCTTTGTTTTCAGCTCCCATTTATTGACTCCGACCTCTTCTTCTTTTCCTTTTTCTGCATCTCATTGCCTGTTCCCCCAAAGCCTCCCTTCCTCCCTCCCTCTTTTGTCAACTCCCTCCTCACTACACACACACACACACACACACACAAATACACACACTGAAGGCAGCAGGCCTGTGTGTCCACACTCAGTTGGAGTGGCTGCAGCACCGGGGCTGCCAGAGAATTCCGTCCGAATACCAATGAGCTCCCAGCTTTTCTGAGGGAGTGCAACCACTGAGTGGGTGGACAAGCATGCACACACACACACACACACACACACGCACACACACATGCCACAAATCCTCCTAGCATACAAAGGCACTCCTATGAAGGCTATAAATAGCCAAAATAGCCAAATGTACCTGTATTGGTGAGCTTTATTTTGATACAGAGGGATGGATCGAGACATCCATCTATTGATTGTGCGACTCAAGTCAGTCTGACTTTGTCGCCTGTAGGTCATCATCGACTGTTCAGTATTGACTGGATGATCGACTGGATGATCAACTCGAAAAGACTGCATGCACATGGTGCGTCCTGTTTGAACATAAATACATGACCTACAAAATGAAATTAGCTAGTCTGTTTTAAATGTTCTTCCTGCAGTGGTAATGAAGGACCAGGATAGTTGTACCAATTTCATTAAACCAGACATGGTGCTCTAGAGGTGATTCCTCAGACTGATTACATACAGTACATCTGAATTTAAAATACATACTTTAAATGGCTAACTTCTCTTGAATGGCAGAGTCTGATTATATAGATTAGTATTTGGGTCAAATTTGTAACACAGCACTAAACTGACATGTTTATACTGGAAACTTTTAGCCACAAAACCTGTGTGTGGTAATCTGACTAGCTAGCTAACTAAGTATAGTAATTAGCTAGTTTACCAGTTAATCTAACTTGGTTAGGGATGAGCCTAAATCATGGTGGTTAAGGTGTATTAAACCCCATCCCACTCATGTTTACTTCACTCATGTTTACTTTGAGCTAGTTTACTAGCAGTTAAGTAGCTGGCCAGCTGACTTAGCTAATCGTAGTGATGAACCTAAATCATGGAGGTTATGGTATATTTTGACATGGTAAATACATCCATCCCACTTGTGTTTACCTGTGAGCTAGTTTACTAACAGTTCACTATCCAGCTAGCTAACTTAGCTAATGTCAGTGGTGGTTATGTTCACAGGTTTGGCTCATGTTAAATAAATTGCTGATAATATGACACGTAAATTAAGTATAAAGATACTGAAATCACACGTGTCCACCTGGGACAAATGTGAGCTAGTTTATTAGCAGTTAATTTCTTGGGGCTATCTATGTATTCGAGGTGGCTGTTAGATTCTGGCATTTTAAAGGTGACTATAATGGTGTAGAGAGGGTATTTTTAGGAGGAAAAACAAATTAAACCATTTATTATGCGACATTGATTATTTCATTCTTTAAAAGTAGTTGATATTCAGGGGAAGTCAAAGCCTAAGGTTCTAATAAAGACAAATTTGACATGAAACCCAGTGAACGCATTCTTTGAAAGGTTGCAGGACAGACTAATCTGCATTAGTGTTGTAACTGTGTGTTCTGGAGTGGCCCACCGATCAATCCATTGATTGTTGCCTCCGTTTCCACAGCAACAGGAGAAACATTTTAAGGAGGTTATCTTTTTTAGTAGGGAGAAATAGGAAATGCAAACACCATCACCCCTGCAACTGTTGCTTTACAGAGCTAAGGCACATTAAGTCTTGGACAAATCTGTGCTCCACTATCCATGGAGAGTTTATCTAAGTCTTTTCAGTTCCTTTAACTGGAATATATAACTACGCCTCTGTCTGTTGTCTTCGTGTCCGGTTCTCAGACCATCAGTGCTTCCTGGCAGTGAGACAAGATAAATGGCATAAAAGTAAAGTAGCTGACTGAGTTGGCAGAGTCATTACCCTGAACATGAGGAGCAGCTGGCCGTGAATACGTCAGCAAGGGCTGTCTGGCACGCTGGAAACAGGCTGACGGGGAACACGGCTTATGCTGCACATCTGCTAATGACCCAGCAGCATGCAGGCTGAGCTGAAACTAACTCTGATGGTGTCTCAAACTTTTTGAATACCTGGGCTTATGGGATAACCATGATAGTCATCTGAGATACTTCATCAGTTCTGCAAATGTAATATAAAAGTGCAGCAAGAAGCAACAAAATGGCCAGTGGTGTATGTTAGACATTAATAGTGACAATATATTAACATTTGCATCTCCATTATTTAAAGGGAAATATTATTCTGAGCTTGTGGGATAATCTTCAAGACATTGTGATAGTCATCTGAGATACTTCATCAGTTCTGGATCCTTAGATGTCCTACAAGTCTACTCACCTTGACTAGATGTTTCATGACAGCACTTAAGTGTAATGCTGGACAAGCCTTCGAGCTAACTTTTTTATGCAACAGTAACACTGGTGTATTGCTAATTTGAATCTGCTGATGCATTAGGGATTTTCAACCCACGTTCAACCTACTTTGGACCAAATTTGTGCTAACATTACTGCCAAACCAAGACCCTCTCCTTAGCACAGACACAAGAACAACGTATTTTTCTGACTCCAATAGTGAAATACACTTTTATGTCACCCCAGTTCAGTATAGTTCAGTAGGCTACTGGAGCCAACGACTTACTAAATCCAACAGACTCAATTATTTAACAGATCAAAACAAACATCTCACTTGTGGCTGCTAAATGTGAATCAGACAGATTGTTGGTGTAGGATATAGACTGCTGGAATATGCATATAACAGCATATAATTAACACAATCAATATAATGTATAAACCTATTAAATACCAGTACTAGTGATCTTTTCCCATTATAGAGGCTTGCACATGAGTACATAATTTGTCAGTTTAAGTCAGATGGTTATGTCTAACATTAGAATATCAGCATGATATCTATAAACGAAGTTCAATCATAGTCTTAGACATTATGAAAAATGTCAAAACGCTATGCCACTTTTATAGAAATGAGAGATGATTTGATTGGATATCACCTAAACACACCTCTTCACAATGTCTTCATTCGAACCCAACTACTATTACTATTTTACTATTACGGCACCTCTTGCAAGGTTACTATCAAATGCGATGGTCAGAGAAATACCATATAATGGTGATATCATGCCTTAGTTTTTCACTTGGGTTATGATACAACAAAAATAGGGCCACTGGACTAGTGACTATATGAATTAGGGTATAATACGATATTTATTTCATTAAAGACCTCAAATGTTCCCCAACTCTTGTTCCATTCCCTCCGTCCTGCTCTCTCTCTCTCTCTCTTCTAGCCCTTCTCTCCCCCTCTTTCCCCACCTTGGCAGCATGAAAACAAACTCATTTCCATACAAATGGAGTGTGGGCCTGCAGCCAGTGGAATTGTAGATATTTTATCTCTCGACTGGAGAGCCCTGCTGCTATCACTCGCTAGTCGTTAGCCCTAGCCTTTGTCTCTACCGCTATCTCTCTTTCTCTCTCCCTCCTTCTCTTTCTCTGACATTCTGCAGTGCATATACCTGCAGCACCTGTCATGGAGGACTGGCAGCTGTATGGCTCAGTTCAAGCTCCTTGGCAGAGCAAAAACAGCAGCTGGCTCCCCAAATTCTATCTGCCATGTCTGGCATTGGCTAATGCGGAGATGTGGGCACTCAAGCTCTCTCCCCTGCCCCCCCTCCCCCACTCTCTCTCTCTCTCTCTCTCTCTCTCTCTCTCTCTCTCTCTCTCTCTCTCTCTGTCTTTCTCTAGCCACCCACTCTCTGTTTTTTTTCTGCCCAAGCACCTGACAACCTCTTTTTTTGAAATCCTCATTTCATCCCCCACAAACAAAGCCCAGATTGTTGCTATGTTCTCTCCTCCAGCACTGGACATGCATGATGCATAACAGGGAAAGTATAAGGGCCACAGATGGCCAGTGTGTAATATACTTAGTTATAGTTCCCGCTATCATGGAAGCTCGGATTACATGATCTAATTCTCTGTCTCTCTCTGTCGCTCTTTGTTTCTCTCTGTCCCTTATACAGAAACACTGTCCCTATTCAGAGAGAAAGAGAGACGGAGAGAGAGAGAGAGAGAGAGAGAGAGAGAGTGTGCAGTTAGGAAGAAATACTGGGAGAGAAAGAGAGGACTGGGCTGTTTGGCGTCTGATTGAGGAAGCGTTATTTTTCTACCAGGAGAGTGCAATAAAAATTGAATGAGGGGGATAAATAATTCAGCCTTGGTTTCCAGCGAGAAAACGACGAAAGTGCAGAAATCGATGCTCGCTTGCTCCTCGTGCATGGTTCAGCAGAAAGAAAGTGTGTGTATGAATGTGTACTGTATGTTTTGTTGGAGATGGTTTGTGTGTGTGTGTGTGTGTGTGTGTGTGTGTGTGTGTGTGTGTGTGTGTGTGTGTGTGTGTGGGTGATAGCTAGCTTGGTACTGGCAGCATTTTAATAGGGTACTAAGATATGCTATCCACAGACAACTAAAAGTAAACCAGGAGAATAAGGGTCTGACTAGAAATTCAATGAACAATTACTTTAAAAAGGACATGAATAAATATGTGGTGATAACTCAACATGATGAGTGTAAAGGAATGTACAATCATAGGCACTGTTGTTTTGTTTTTTTGTAAATAGAGGATAAGAATTCAGAAAATGAGATGTTTAAAGAAAGAAGAAATGAGCATATGAGGGGGTTAAAGGGTTTTTATGCATAGTCAAGTGCAAAGTTTGCATACCCATAGGACAAGTGGAAAAAAAGTAATATAAAAGTGCAGCAAGAAGTTATTTAGTCTGTTAGTTTTCACAGATTTTCCTTTATTATCAGAAGTAACAAAATTGCCCAATGGTGTATGTTAGACATTAATAGTGACAATAAATTAACGTTTGCATCTCCATTATTTAATGGGAAATATTCTCTGATGATTTGGATGCACATAATTTGCCTTTATAATTTCCTCCAACCTTTTTCATATCCTCTAAGCAACGTCTGTATCCTCTCAGCTATAATATTGAGCCCCTTTAGCCACCCTCCCCACTCCCCAATTTTTCCTGACATGTCTTTTATAACTATGCCAGGTCACTTGGCAAATCTTTACTTATTCTTCTTGAGATATATGTTCTAACTGTATCAGATGTCACCTATAACTAATTAATCTGGAGACTAATATGGTCAAGTTCAGATTGTTTTATTGTTGATTTTGACATAACTTTTGGATTTCTGTGCTGTACCAGGATGCACCCACATTTCATGTGTAACATTCTGTTATTCTGGAATTCTGTTTTTTCTATATAGACTGTAAATATTTCTTGTTTTTTTTTTTTTTCCATTTAAAAACCATGAGGGTGCTAACCTTTCACCGCAATTGTAAATACAGACATGACAAGTAAATGACAGAGCCAGACCTCTGGCTTTGTTATTGTGTAGGATTTTGCTGTTATGGTTTAATATGGGAGTGGTCTCTACCAGGATGACTCCACCCCCATCCACAGGGCACAAGGGCTCACTTAATGGGTTAATCAGAATGAAAATGATGTAAATCATATGCTATGGCCTTCACAGTCACCAGACCTCAACCCAATTGAGCTGCTATGGGAGATTTTGGAGTGACGTGTTAAAGAGTGCTCTTCACCACCATCATCAAAACACCAAATAAGAATGTATCTTTTGGAAGAACAGTGTTCATCCCTCCAGTATAGTTCCAGAGACATGTAGAATCAATGGCTCAACACCTTACTAATACACTTTGTGTTGGTTTTCTGTATATGACACAGTGGAATGTGTAATGGAAAGTGGGAGTGTACAAAAGGTCTTTTTGAATACCAAAATATGTCTAGTTTACTCTGTCTCTCTTTGTTAAGATCAAGAAGGCAAAACCAGCGTTCCCATGGTAGAAAGACATGACACTTGCATTTTTATTCTATCCAAAATCTTTCTTTTTTCTCTTTGTAATTTTTTGGTAAATGTGTTAAAGGTATAAACAATACTCCTAAAATTGTAATAGAGTAATACTCA
Source organism: Cranoglanis bouderius (assembly GCA_023630585.1). Taxonomy (NCBI): domain Eukaryota; kingdom Metazoa; phylum Chordata; class Actinopteri; order Siluriformes; family Cranoglanididae; genus Cranoglanis; species Cranoglanis bouderius. The sequence goes on from CM042553.1 coordinate 13,781,379, forward strand.
AGAAACAAAGGGAGTGTATAGAAGTGTGTGTTTATAAGTGTGTGTGGTATGAGGGTGGCTTTCTGCTTTAATGGGCACTGAATCAGAAAGATAAAACCATGGGGAGAGATACAGCTATAATAAATATAGCTGTCTGAGTAACCTAAAGCAAGGTAATGTGAGGTTAATGAAGCATTTCACCATCCCACTGGCAGAAGTAAACAGTCACGTCTGTTTGTTTGACTTTTCCACACTCCTGGGACCGAGAGGCAGAAAGGACAGAGGCGTGTGAAAGGGGAAGAAAAAAAAAAAGTAAACAATTGGATGATGCTCCAGTCCCACTCTGACACCCACGTGCTCTGCTGAGCCATCACTTCATCCACAGAGGAGAGACTGTTGTATTTCCTATTGTTTACCAGTTCTTTCTTTAGCTCTCGCTCTGCCACTCTCCTGTTTTCAAGAGTCATGGTTTACCAGTGTTTCACATTTTGGATAAAGCTGCAGTGCTACACCAATTTGGTGCAGAATTTTACCACAGCAGTTTGCTCTCCATAGTCAGTTCAATGATGAAGCTGCTATTATGGGATTATACATTAAAAGTGATAATTGTGTGAGAAATGTAATTCACACAATTCTCCACGTCCTTGGCAAACAATCCAGCTTGGTTTGAGTAGCTATCAAAACACAGGTCGAGCTGGTCAAACTGGTAGAAAATCTTTGCTAGCTGGGAAATCAATTATTACTTGACAAAACTGATCAATAAATGTTTGAGATTTTGATCTCAATTGCTTCCATGTTGTGTTCCTGTTTTTAAATTAGTAGTAGCATTAGTAGTGGTAATTCAGGAAGTGTTTACTTTCTACCAGCTGCCAAAGATGGTCTACCAGCTTGAACTTATGGGGTAAATATGGCATTTAGCATGGACAGGATTTAGGTTCTCCAAAATGGCTGTGGCCTTTGCGTTGCAGCACTTAGTAATACATTGAAGTTTTGTTCGTGTTTACAGACCACAGTAAGTCATGCAGTATCCTATGTATATTTACACTGATTTTAGTTACTGATGGTAAATTGGTGCCCCTTTCACCAACAAACCAAAGAACATGCAAAAATCTTAGCTAAGGCTAATTAACAACAGCTGTAATCTTTCAAATGCTTGCTAGCATGGCAGTAACTGTTACAATGCAAGCTAGTTTCAATGCTAATTACTTGCTGACACAATTACAGATTACAGTTATAATTATTAGGACTCATCTCTGTCACCTCTGTTAAAATTTAGATTAGTTAAGAATCTTGATAAGCAGTTTGATGCTAAAAAGTCACCATGTGTAGATTATATTAGATTAGAGAAAGTAGTGATGCACTATTTATAAATTAAATACATAAAAGTCAAAAGTATTAAGGAAAAACTATATTTGAAAATTTTAGTATTAGTATAGTAACATAATAATTGTACTTTTCTATATCTCATCTCTTAATGTGTGTATTTGCAGAAAAGAATTACGGAAAATATTTGAGATGTACTTCCATTACTCATTTGTTACATTGGCCAATCAGCTACATTGGGCTAAGTGGAAATTGCATTAACTTTATTTTTCCCCAAATTATCCTTTCAAATCATCCCTTGTCACACTCCGTTCATATTCCTGTACTGTATATACAGTACAGTGGCAATAACATCGTCTGCTTGGCATACACACAGCCTGAGTATATTCAGAAATGAGTAAGTCCTCTGTGCAACCCATATGTCTGGATGAATCATAGTGTAAGGTGATTAGTTTGGCAGAATATCACTGTAGCCTTTTCTTCAGCCTCTTGAAAGTTGCTGGATTTCTCTGCCTCTGATCTCAGTGGGAGACTTGATTACTCAAACCCAACAGAGTGGGCTAACTCCTGTCATCCAGCACGAGGTGGCTGCTGAGGACCCTCACCACTGCTCACTCCTACAGACTCTTAATTAATTAATTCAGTTAACAGAGTTGCCGCTAACTACCCCAATTCAAGGTTGACAGAATCCGCTGGGGCACAAATTTCCAGCCTGAGACAGTCTGCCTTAGCTGGAAATGAGGCTCTGATAATCTCAACTCACATCAGGTTACTGCTTTCTCTCGGCTTTCAGGAGCCAAACACCAAATCTGGGCACCACTGTGATCCGAGAGTGACTAGTTGCTAGGTGTTTTTCATTCCCCAAGTTTACTTAACATGAAAGACAGAAGATACAAATTTTCAAGCTAGCACATGACACAATCCCACAACAAAACCCTATACGTTTTGATCTCCTGTAGTTTTAACATCAGAAACCAAACTTTAAGAGGCCTCGAAGAGACGCCACTTATTTTTTCCATAAACTCAGAGGTGTTAACATGAGCTCCCACTGAGGACTGTTTAGGGCCGACGTGTTACAGCATGCAGCAGAACCAGATTACAGGAAGGGGAACTGTAAACCAGCAACAGAGAGCAGAGCTAAACTCACATCACACTGTTTTTCACATGACTCATGACAACATCCTGCTACTCTAGACCCTAGGAGTCTGTGACTTATAGCCAGTTGTCTACAGATATTATTATTATTATTATTATTATTATTATTATTATTATTATTATTATTATTATTATTATTGCTATATATTTTTTTATATAAACATTATAAGATGTCATATATCATTATCATCATTGCTGTCATTATATAGTTATTATAACTATATATTGAATGGGTCAAAATTTTAGAGGTTCTGTTGTTCAGGAATAAATATTATCAGGAATAAAATGGTCCAATAAATAAATATGATGATACATATTTTGTGACCTTCGTATTACATTCACTCATTCATTTCATTATTCAATCAGCCAATCATGTGGCAGCAGCACAGTGCAGAAAATCATGCAGATACATGTCAAGAGCTTCAAATAATGTTCATATCAAGAATCAGAATGGGGGATGGGGAACATGGGGGAAATGTGAGACCCTGGCTGCAAAACATTTGAGAACCCCACTTTAGACTGTCTCAGAGCCCTGGATAACCTCACCTAGGATCCTTGGTCTCTCACACCACTTACTGCAAGTGCTGTCATGACCAATTCCCCTTTCAGTAATTCAGCTCCACCTCAGACACACAGAACAGCCTGTGAGTGAGATAAAATTTCAATTCTAACCCCGTTTCTCTAATGTTATTAAAAATAGTGCTGTATGAAATTAATTTATGTTTAAGTTGCAAGATTGCTTTCAGTTTTATCAGGCAAAACAGTAGTCTTGACATTTGATTAAAAGAAAAACACCTGATGCATATTTTCATGATCCAATCTACGCTAAAGTTCATCCAGTGGAAAATGAAAATGGCTAACCACACCTTTATCATCTAGCGATGAGAAAGAAAAAAAAAAAACAAACAAAAACAGTGAGACAAAGCTGAAAGAACAAGGCTACAGTGTATCTGGGTCACAAAAAGCATTTTCAGTGTCTTCACATGCTCCTTAGTGCCAGCTTGGGTGAGACTTGGCCCAGAAATAGACGGCAGACAGAAATAGCAGTAGGTGTGCTTGCATCTGTCCTCTGACACCTGTCTACCTAACTGCTTTATTACAGGGTCCAGAGAGTTCCCCGACTGCCACTTATCTCATTCCGTCAGAGCAACATAGGATAAACAGCTATTTTCACCTGCGTCAGGAAGACAGCCAAACCCTGTATTAACACCAATCTGTTGCAAGTTAACACATGCTAACTGCTAATAAAAACTGCATATGCGAAATAGACTAGACAGTATTACAGTATTACTATTACTGCGGGCACTTTGTTTAATTTATATGTTACATACTAGGCTTTGTTGGCAGATTAACAAAGCAAGCTATACACTCCCCAGACATACCAATAAGCTCTCTTACTTCCTTCCAAGCTTTATTTTTTGAAATGTCTCTATACCAGTGTCATGAGAGGTCATATATGACAGGATAAGATGAAACTACAGTTCTAAGCTTTTCTTCCATGTTTGTGAGCACAAATCACAGATGAAGAAACATTGGACTGAAGAAATATTGGACCACATGTACCATAGGATTGGCCCAAGGAATCATTCAGGCCAGTTGTTTGGAGTTGTCACTTTAACATGTGCATAGAAATGTAGCTTTTCATGCTGTTGCTGAAATTGTGGTTCTGTATTGTGCATGTACATAGAAAATAAATGGTTGCTTTTCACTTTGTCACCTGCTAGGGTGATCTGGCTACAAGCTTCAGAATATTATAGGTTGCATCTTGATTAGCTACTTGCAGAGAGAGAGAGAGAGAGAGAGAGAGAGAGAGAGAGAGAGAGAGAGAGAGAGAGAGAGAGAGTTTTACTTGAACAGTTGTGAGTAAAAGTTGTTGCCCATTTGCAATGTCAGTCAAAAGACCTCTTCCCATAAAAGAAAGTGGTTCTTGCCCATGTCTAATGAAAGTATCAGACTGTACAGACTGGCCAGTTGCAAAATTAAATCACTGCTAGTTGCTACACAGAAACCCCCCCACACTGGTGTAGACTTGCTTATCTGCATTGCTGAATATGTGTGAATACACATCCATGTTCAAACCTTCCCTTTCACAGAGGTTTGTATATATTCTGACAGACGTTTGTAGTACCTCCTAGTGAGCACAAAGACAAAGAAGTGAAGGCGAAACAACTCAATGCCAAACATACGACATCTCATCTAAATTTTAGCCAGGGTGAAAGTTTTAAATATGTCTTTAAAAAATCTATCTTTAATCTATCTTTTCTATCTTGAAAAACCAAAATTACTTCCACTTCTTTGAGACATCAAGAGGGTACATGTTGGTTACATTCTCTGCTGGAAAAACAAAACAAAACAATAGAAACCATCACAGAAATTCTAATGCTTCCCAACACAAATACCATTACAAACCTTCAGCTGTTAACCATTAAAACCATTACCAAATACAGGTGCATCTCAATAAATTAGAATATCGTGGAAAAGTTCATTTATTTCAGTAATTCAACTCAAATAGTGAAACTCGTGTATTAAATAAATTCAATGCACACAGACTGAAGTAGTTTAAGTCTTTGGTTCTTTTAATTGTGATGATTTTGGTTTACCTTTAACAAAAACCCACCAATTCACTATCTCAACAAATTAGAATATGGTGACATGCCAATCAGCTAATCAACTCAAAACACCTGCAAAGGTTTCCTGAGCCTTCAAAATGGTCTCTCAGTTTGGTTCACTGGGTAAGCCACAAACATTCATTGCCAAAGAAGCTGGCTGTTCACAGAGTGCTGTATCCAAGCATGTTAACAGAAAGTTGAGTGGAAGGAAAAAGTGTGGAAGAAAAAGATGCACAACCAACCGAGAGAACCGCAGCCTTATGAGGATTGTCAAGCAAAATCGATTCAAGAATTTGAGTGAACGTCACAAGGAATGGACTGAGGCTGGGGTCAAGGCATCAAGAGCCACCACACACAGATGTGTCAAGGAATTTGGCTACAGTTGTCGTATTCCTCTTGTTAAGCCACTCCTGAACCACAGACAACGTCAGAGGCGTCTTACCTGGGCTAACGAGAAGAAGAACTGGACTGTTGCCCAGTGGTCCAAAGTCCTCTTTTCAGATGAGAGCAAGTTTTGTATTTCATTTGGAAACCAAGGTCCTAGAGTCTGGAGGAAGGGTGGAGAAGCTCATAGCCCAAGTTGCCTGAAGTCCAGTGTTAAGTTTCCACAGTCTGTGATGATTTGGGGTGCAATGTCATCTGCTGGTGTTGGTCCATTGTGTTTTTTGAAAACCAAAGTCACTGCATCCATTTACCAAGAAATTTTGGAGTACTTCATGCTTCCTTCTGCTGACCAGCTTTTTGAAGATGCTGATTTCATTTTCCAGCAGGATTTGGCACCTGTCCACACTGCCAAAAGCACCAAAAGTTGGTTAAATGACCATGGTGTTGGTGTGCTTGACTGGCCAGCAAACTCACCAGACCTGAACCCCATAGAGAATCTATGGGGTATTGTCAAGAGGAAAATGAGAAACAGGAGACCAAAAACTGCAGATGACCTGAAGGCCACCGTCAAAGAAACCTGGGTTTCCATACCACCGTGCCACAAACTGATCACCTCCATGCCGCGCCGAATTGAGGCAGTAATTAAAGAAAAAGGAGCCCCTACCAAGTATTGAGTACATGTACAGTAAATGAACATACTTTCCAGAAGGCCAACAGTTCACTAAAAATGTTTTTTTTTATTGGTCTTATGAAGTATTCTAATTTGTTGAGATAGTGAATTGGTGGGTTTTTGTTAAATGTGAGCCAAAATCATCACAATTAAAAGAACCAAAGACTTAAACTACTTCAGTCTGTGTACATTGAATTTATTTAATACACGAGTTTCACAACTCGAGTTGAATTACTGAAATAAATGAACTTTTCCACGACATTCTAATTTATTGAGATGCACCTGTAGTATGGCATATTAATGATATAGGTCCTTAATAGTATCTACTAGACATAACCTCCCACCAATAGAAGGCAACAAATTACCAGTAGATATCCACAAGGTCCATTCCAGTTTCCATTAAAACCAATACAATTCCCATTATAACCGTTAAAACCATTAGGAATTCTATGAGGGTTTCTGGGTTTTTTTTTTGTTTTATTTTGTTTTCAGCAGGGTTTACATTGCTGACATGTTACAAAACATTCACTTGACTCTCACTTACAAAGATAGAAGGTGGATTTGTGCTGGAAAGATGGGCATGCAGATGATAATTTAGTTCAACTATATTCAACTTTTTTTTTTTATTTAACTAAGAAATTATGTGTCTTCATGATGTTATTTGAAGCAAGGATCAGACAATTTGTAGCTCTAGTGCAAAACTAAACAAGTAAAGGATGCCATGGCTGATGGTCTCCATTGCTGGAAAATTTGGGAAATTTGATTTTTCTGATGAAACTTTCCTACCATTATCCCATGCCATATTTCAGCCAGAGCTGCAATTTCTTTTAAGTCAGGCCAGGCTGAATTAAAACATTTTTAAATTTCACCTAGATGAAGTCAGTGTGAAGGGAAAGTAACCCCCAACAGAAGCAAATGTGTGTCTTTCATGTCCCATGTCCTTTTTCATTTGTGTTTGGTCTGACTGCTGCTTTAGCTGAAACAACCCAGAAAAGCACAAATTTCAGATCACCAAAGCAAGGGGTTATTAAATTGTAAGTGGTATGGATAAAGCACAGGTGTTGGCTTAGAGGTTGATCTACTCAACCTTTATCACTGTGCAGGTATCAGCTGTTGTAAGTTGCACCACGTCATCAGCCAGTCACTTAAGACTCAGCTTTTTATGTTGTCGTTGTTTTTTTTCCCCCTCTTTATAACCAGGACACATTTGACTGATTAATATCAGTGACATGATATTATTGGCTAAATGAAACAGAATGCACAGTCATCATGAACATAAGGCAGTGAGAGATAACGTGAGGGTTTCCGATTTGAAGGTAATGAGTACACCAGGAAGAGTCATGTCATCTTGATTCTCATTCAACTGACTCATTTACCTGGTTTGTCCAGGTATTATAAGACTACACTTTTGACATACCATGAAGGAGTGAGGTTGTATGTACACGTATGAGTGTGTGTGTGTGTGTGTGTGTGTGTACGCGACATATTGCTAATGTATCTGTGCACATGTGAGTGAAAGAGGCAAGGCCTTATCAGCATGTGCACATCTGCTGTTCTTTGTTTTCTTATGTCAGACAGAAGTGCAGAGAGTTCTTGGCACAAAGGCCTATAATCAAAACCCACACCCTGAAACCCACACAGCACATGGTACCATCCACCCACACACTCCCGCCCACACACACACACACACACACACACACACACACACACACACACACACACACACACACACACACACACGCACACAATCACACTCACTCAGCCACGTGCACATCCTGTCATCCCTAAACAGGACTGGACTGACCACAAACTGCCGCCCCCATGTTAATAAGTGTGCATGTAAAATCTAAGCTCTGGAGCAAAACAGAAAACAGCGCAGTGAGCTTTTGCTGAGACGGCACACATTTTAATTTATACACATAGACTGACAGTGAGGTCAGTGCTGGCAGCTTTGCTTTCATTTTCCCCTGTTCTTCTTTTTTGGAAAATGGCCACACCTCAACTCTTGTGGCAGCCTTGCAGGAAGAAAGAGGGTTTATTGTATCTCTCAGTTCCTCCTCTCCTCTGATCAGACAGGGTTACAGATCAAGGTCTCTCCTCAGTGGTGACTAATGCTATAGCAGAACACTTCCACAGTATGAGTCACACACACACACACACACACACACACACACACACACACACACACACACACACACACAAACACACACACTTGGAACCGCCACCGCCGTGAAGCCGTGCTTGTGGGCCCTCTCACACACTCGACACTTACACTTTTGGAGGCTTACTCATTCTCACGTTTGCCAGGGTTCCTTTTTATGAGCTGCTCCTCGCTGGTCCTTCTGAGCTGCCTGTCACACTTATTTTAGGGAGTGAGCATACAGTGTGTTCTCTTGTGGTGAGGCAGGACTAAAAGATCTCTTATATAAACTGCTTTAAACATAAACACTGAATTAAACCATTTCACACATTGATTGATTTAACTTCATAGTGAAATCTGGTTGCGTTTCAAACAAGCTCTGTGCAATGTTTTCTGTTACAGTCAACAGTAAATTATCATTGTCATAGCTCCTAGATATGAGGTCATCAAGAACATTCCCCGTTCAAATGTTTAAAGGAATGTGTGACTTATTTTTAAGACAATCTCTATCTCCTGCATCTGCCATTATGACAGACAAGAATTCCAACATTTCCCAGTATACCAGTACTGAGAAAAGAACTGAAAACCTGTATCTAAACTACATCTATAATGAAGGCAGTTGTTGAATTCCATAGATAAATGTTTATGCAATACATATATTTGTGTAGAATGCTTTCATGAATTCTGCAGAAAATGTTAAATTAAACTCAAAAAGTATGTAATCCATTCATTCAGAGATGTAGTTGTATGAGTCTAATGGCACACTAATACCACAAAACCTTTAGGAAAACGTAAGTATCCGGAATTGTTTTTTAACTGTATTCACAGGAATGAAACACTTGGGGTGTGCTGTTATAGGAAAATAAACAACATGATGGTGTGATTTTCCAACAACAGGACAATCCTGAAGTGTATTATTCCTCTTATAGCACAGAAATTTGTCAATTTTTTTCTTAGTTATTAAAGAGCAACATCAAACTTTTTATCCATGTATAGGTACTTTTAATGTTTTAATGAACATTCACAAAACAAGCTACTTCCTCGAGACTCCTTTAAACACCATATTAGACATTTTTATACATGATTAGACATTTTCTTTGTTAAATAACAACATATTTTTTAGTTGTTTATTATTAGGCTTATATTATTTGGAGTACCCGCTACAAGTCTCTGTGAATTTGTTGTTACTATAGAAACAATAACATATTAGAACGAGTGCAATAACATAACTGCTGTTATAGAAAATTAATCAACACCTTCTGACCAATCAGATTCATGTGAGTAGCAGTTTAAATTTTAAATTTGCATTGTACATTGTATACTGTAAACATTTAATGGCATAATTCGACATCTTCCCTCTGGTGTCTATTATAATTGAGTTTTTTAATAAGCATGTGTTTTTTTCTTTGTAAAGCAAAACATTTCTTTTTTTTTTAAATTCTTTCCATAGTCATCACAAATATGCTTCAGACTGAGATTAGCTTGAAAGGTGCTGGATTATTCAATGGAGTAAGTAATGACCTATTTAATCATGTCTTCAAATTACATCATAAAACAAGATTAACTTTCATAATTTTATAATGTTAGAATTTTATCCTATGCAATTATAGCACACAACTGCACTGAACACCACTCATGTATTCTGAGAAAGTTTGTCCCTCAGCTCTGCTCACTATCACCATCACCAACACTCCTCAGGTTCTGGCCTATGGTCTGTGGAGGCCTCGAAATGTCTGCTTCAAATATTTCCCCCCATCTCCTACCAGACAGAATAATAGTACCTCTGTGTCATACAGTCTTGTACAGTTTAAGACCTTGACCTGCTTTACTTCTTTTGCCATCCTAAGGCCACCTCTCCATTTCTCCGCCATGTCCCCCCATTACTTCCCTGCCCGTGTTCTCTTCTCCTGCCCCACCCCTTTACTATATTCCTCCCATTCCTACAGCTGCTGGCCTTGTCTCCAAGGCCATGAGCGCCCCGTGCATTCTTGCACACTGACACACTATGTTTACAGACATCAGACTGAAGTCTGTTGGATTTCCCATTTCCGATATATATATGAATACATGTCTACAAGGATCAATATCCTTATTTGAGGTTGCAAACATGGAAATTGAAATCAGGTGGTTTATCACAGGGACAATGAATGAGATGTGATATACTTATAAGGTGACAATATTCCTGGTATTATATGTTGCTGATTTGGTTTACTGTGTTTTGTTTAATATGTAAGCCTCTAATTTACAGTGCATCCAACAAACTACTTTGTGTTTCAGTGGCTCCTCTGTAATAAACAGGAACAGTACAGAAATGTTTTGAGATAAAGGGATCATGACAGCCTCCCCCACTAAAAGCAGAGTTGTAGACTGATTGAATGTGGCCCTTGTCGAGAAGGTCATCTTTTTCCAGTGCACTTCACCTGCGTGTTAGCTCTGAGTTGACACATCAGCACATTCAAATGTCATTGTCTGCCGTCCTGTTGCATAATTTTCACTTGGGCTGAACAGCTCAGGGGAATGCAATGTTCCGAGTGCTGCTATTTCCCAGCCTCGCCCTGCGCCGCAATAACCCATGCTCTCGTTTCCTGAATCTGCCATATTTGGATATTATTTGTGTTACATCAGCTTAGAAATCATTTTATTTAGATTGCAAGACAGTAGGCTGGTTTAAACCAAATGTGGTGTTTTGGCAGACCACACTTTGACCTTCCCAAGTGTCCACACAGCACTCATTGAGCCGGAATGAGTGTGTGAATGTCCTCAAAATCAAAATTCACTTTCAAAAACAGTTTCAAGTTCACAGATACACAAAGCTTTGTTCGTGCGTCCTTCCAAACCAGACGTCCCTGTTATAGCAGCCTCTCCGGGGGCGGCTAGGTGCAGACACACATGCACGCACACTTGCCAAGCTAAAGTGTGTGTGAATACGGGGGCCGGCAGCTGAGGTGTGGGTGGCAGCCGAACTGAGCGGCCTGCTTAGAGGTGATGAGGCCTGGGGCTGCTTGAATTGGCGCTGCACAGAAGTTGGCCTTTACGCCGCTACGCCCATGCATCACCCAGCCACCCACACCCCATGCCCTCTACCCTGTGCAGAATGTTGCTCTTACTCACTCGCCAAAGAACCACTATTGCCCATTGTGTGAGAGGTTTGGTCCTTCAGTTTAAGTAGTCCCAAAGTGAGCGGTGGAAAAAAAAGGCACTCAAGAAAATCTGAATTATATACTTGATGCTAATCAAGAGCTCAGCATGTGTTGTGCCAGCTTAGGCCCTTGAGCTAGTGACAACTAATTAAAGAGACTATAAGAAAAAAATCTTAACACTGAGATAAGAACAGTGCAGTCAATACAATGGCATCCTGACTCATAAATAATTTCACCCTGATAATCATGAATAGTTGGCTAATAAAGCAGCAGGTGTTAGCATATGTTGTGCAGAATTTTACAAAGTGAATCAGGCCACATCTTATCAGTTAAGCCGTGTCTACCAGGAACTAGCTGACTCATGGTTTGGCTGTTTTTATAAATTCGTTTTGGGAGGTGAATGGGATAGGCAGTGTAGACTTCTGCCATCTGTTTTGACAGAATGAATGGATTTTTGCTTACCTGTGTCAACAAATGTGTCATGAGGAAACTTGAAAAGTTCTCAGGCTGTAGTGCTCAAAGACAGAAGAAACAAACAGGCATCTGTCATGACAGATCAATTTTCACATGCCTAGCAAATACTGTATGTACTTTTGTGTGCCCTCTTGACCCTAAGTAAGACGAGAACAAAGATTAACCTCAGACGTCACATTCATCTGATGCCTTGATATGGCTTATCTTTCTAGGTTCACGTTTGACTAATGTTAAATGACAGACTATGAGTAAATATTGATGACTTAGATCAGATTGACTCATAGTAAAGGGGGAGGAAGAACAAATATTACTGTAGTCTGGGATGGGAAATGGCAGTCTGATACAATAACCAATGAGAAATATGCCCTGTGTGCTATCGGTGTATGAAAGGTGAGGAATTGGAATTATTGGCTTTGGGAGGTTGTTTGAAAGCTGTCTCCACCCTGTTCTATCAGTTACCTATGACGGCAGAGTCATTGTTCGAGGCCAGCTGTGTGTGAAGGGTCATTTCTCACCATCAGCCTCTACAACTTGTGAAAGCTGAATTCAAATGACACCCACGCTCAGCTAAACCCTTATATCCTGTGTGTGTGGGTGTGTGAGTATGTTATGTGTGTTCAAGGCTCTTCCTGTTTGAAACTCACCTGGCTCAAATTGCACATGCGATCATTCCTTGATAGCACAAGCTCAACCAATCTCCAGCAATCTTCTTTACATTTATGGGTTAATGAAATTACACAACGCACTGTTCTGACAGCTCATTTCAGTGTAATGTTATACAATTACTTCCTGATGAACTGTTGAATCTATGACATCGAGCCTTTCAAAATCAACACGATTTAGTGTATGAAGCTTGAGTTGAATCCTTAAGCATGACATGACATGCGAAATGATTAATCAATGAGTGATTAATTGTTAAAAATGTTAGAATCTATTTCTGGGTTGTTGTTTTTTCAGCAGAAAATTATTTGTTCAATCAATGATTTGTGCACAAACGGGGAAATGTAATTATGGAGCCGGCGAGGCAACGTTCAGGAATATAGAAGAAGACGTTCATGTAATTAGTGTATGATTAGCTAGATTGAGTAAATTTCCAATACAGTCAAATTGTCTGTCTGACTGACTTGACTATTCAGCATATTTCTCATAGCTTTCTTAAAAAAAAGAACTAGCTAGCTTGCCTGCTTGCTAACAAAATAAATCTACAAAGCTAAATCATTGGGCTAACTTCAGCATGTACTCAGCGTGTTAGTCATTGCTTTCTTGGACGAAGAAGCTAGGTTGTTCCTATCAAAAATTGTCTGGATAACTAGACAATTAGTTGGCTATTGATTGTTTGCTTGCTAAGTAATCATCTGGCTAACTTGGCTAGTTAGCATGTTGGTTGGAATAAGATCCTCTCTAAAACCAAGAAATCTGGCCAGCCTGAGGCCTGTGAGCAAGACTAGATAATACTACTACATTCAACTTAACATGGAGCGAGAAGTTGAAACCTTTTTTTTTTTTTTTTTTTCCTCTGAGCATTTGAGTTTCAAAATGGGGAAAAAGCACACTAATGCGTCTATGTTCATCTTTTGTGATCTGTATAGTCAATATTATAGCTTTAACAAGCTAATATGTCCATATGTTGATTGATCTAAAGCAAGTACAAGTATTTACAGTATAAACCATGTAAATGTAAAGAACAGTCCCTCCAGGATTTCGCGATTTTACGATAGAAGAAATTAACAAAAAATCAAGCCAACTCCGCAATATTCAGAGGCATTTGCAATTTTTCAAAATTTTTCAAGCTTTGGGCTAAGATGCGTCATGTGATGTCATCACAACGCACATTCAGACAAAGCCCTCTTCAATTCACGTGCATTTAACAGGAGTACAACTAAACATCATTGAGAAAGACGGTGCACAACAGTTTAGTGCAATTGCAATTTCACCAATTCAAGTAGTTTTCCACAAAAAAGCCACAGCAAAATCAAGCATTTTTGGCCAAAACAATCATGAAAAAACTCTGTGAAATCCTGTGAGGACGGAGTAGTAATTCCTAGCTATGGGGTCGTTTTCTTTAAATTCAGAATTCAGAGTTAAGAATTTTAGTCAGATCTATCTCTAGCTGAGTTTTTTCAGCAGGGAAATGCACATAAGTAGGTTACCTGCTTGCTAGCTAAGTAAATGTACAAATCTATCAAAATTATCTGTATTGTATAAATAATCAACATGTTGGTTACTGTTTTCTTGCAAGTAGAATTAGCTAACTTACCTGCTTGCTGACAAAGTAAATCTACAAACCTCAATCATCTGGCTAACGTGGCTAGTCATGTAGTTGCTTTCTTGGAATAAGGCACACACATAACTGGCTTGCCTGTTTGCCAGCAGTCATCTACAGACCTATAAAAATTGTCTAACTTGGTTAATCAGTGGGTTGGTGACGTATTGATTATTTGCCTTCAAGTTATTTGCTTTGCTAACTTGGTTAGTTAGTGGGATGAATATGTACAGCCGTGGCCAAAATCTTTGAGAATGACACAAATATTAATTTTCACATAGTCTGCTGCTTCAGTGTTTTTAGATCTTTTTGTCAGATGTTACTAACTGTTACTGAAGTATAATCACAAGCATTTCATAAGTGTCAATGGCTTTTATTGACAATTACATGATGTTTATGCAAAGAGTCAATATTTGCAGTGTTGACCCTTCTTTTTCAAGACCTCTGCAATTCGCCCTGGCATGCTGTCAATCAACTTCTGGGACACATCCTGACTGATGGCAGCCCATTCTTGCATAATCAATGCTTGGAGTTTGTCAGAGTTTGTGGGTTTTTGTTTGTCCACCCGCCTCTTGAGGATTGACCACAAGTTCTCAATGGGATTAAGGTCTGGGGAGTTTCCTGGCCATGGACCCAAAATGTCGATGTTTTGTTCCCCGAGCCACTTCATTATCACTTTTGCCTTGTGGCAAGGTGCCCCATCATGCTGGAAAAGGCATTGTTCATCACCAAACTATTCTTGGATGGTTGGGAGAAGTTGCTCTCTGAGGATGGTTTTGTACCATTCTTTATTCATGGCTGTGTTCTTAGGCAAAATTGTGAGTGAGCCCACTCCCTTGGCTGAGAAGTAACCCCACACATGAGTGGTCTCAGGATGCTTTACTGTTGGCATGACACAGGACTGATGGTAGCGCTCACCTTTTCTTCTCCGGACAAGCTTTTTTCCAGATGCCCCAAACAATCGGAAAGGGGATTCATCAGAGAAAATGACATTACCCCAGTCCTTAGCAGTCCAATCCCTGTACTTTTTGCAGAATAGCAGTCTGTCCCTGATGTTTTTCCTGGAGAGAAGTGGCTTCTTTGCTGCCCTTCTTGACACCAGGCCATCCTCCAAAAGTCTTCGCCTTACTGTGCGTGCAGACACACTCACACCTGCCTGCTGCCATTCCTGAGCAAGCTCTGCACTGGTGGTGCCCCGATCCCGCAGCTGAATCAACTTTAGGAGATGGTCCTGGCGCTTGCTGGACTTTCTTCGGCGCCCTGAAGCCTTCTTCACAACAGTTGAACCTCTCTCCTTGAAGGTCTTGATGATCCAATAAATGGTTGATTTAGGTGCAACCTTACTAGCAGCAATATCCTTGCCTGTGAATCCCTTTTTGTGCAAAGCAATGATGGCTGCATGTGTTTCCTTGCAGGTAACCATAGTTAACAGAGGAAGAACAATAATTTCAAGCACCACCCTCCTTTTAAAGCTTCCAGTCTGTTATTCTAACTCAATCAGCATGACAGAGTGATCTCCAGCCTTGTCCTCGTTAACACTCTCACCTGTGTTAACGAGAGAATCACTGACATGATGTCAGCTGGTCCTTTTGTGGAAGGGCTGAAATGCAGTGGACATGTCTTTTTGGGATTAAGTTCATTTTCATGGCAAAGAGGGACTTTGAAATTAATTTTAATTCATCTGATCACTCTTCATAACATTCTGGAGTATATGCAAATTGCCATCATAAAAACTGAGGCAGCAGACTTTGTGAAAATTAATATTTGTGTCATTCTCAAAACTTTTGGCCACGGCTGTATATGTAAATAATTGCTTGCTTGACGTCCAGCCCTGTTAAACTGTCTGGCTAACTTGGCTAGTTAATTTCATTTTCCATGTAAAAAAAATAAAAAAATAAAAATCAGTGAGTAGTTCAGTTGTGTTTTTTTCATTTTCCATTTAATTTACTCTTTTGTCTACAAGTCCAAAACATTGCAAGTCTGAAACTTTGAAATGATATGTTTTCTGTTTTCTGTGCTATAAACTGTATTCAGTGTTTCTGTTAATGGTAAATCCATAATTATTCATTAACATTACTTGCTGTTGATCACATGTGTAACCCTAGGCAGGGCCATGATGTTGGACTGCTATAACACACTGCCTGTTGTGTTTCTCCACTGTTCTGTATGTTGGTAAGCCCCTTGCAGTCGACTCAAACAAAGACCTCAGCATGTGTTCAGGGGGAAGGCATGCAGCAGAACCTTGTTTCGCCTTCAGATGACCTAAAAACATGGCCATGTGCCGAGTGGGGTGCACAGCAGACATACCAAACATTTCGAGTGGGCTGTTCCCAACTTCACAACCCCACAACACTTCCCCTCAACAAACAGCCCCCCCCCCGCAGGTTTTTCATTTTTTCTGCCTGTTTTCCCCCAAACTGTTTCCCGATCTTTGCCCTCTGTCCTGTTTCACCCCGCCGCCCCAGACCACATTCTTCTGTGAGTGGGTGGAAGGTCGAATGGGTATGTGGGAGCCCAGGGGAGCAGCAGAGGCTGTGTTCAGAGGAGAGCTGGTGCACTCCTCCCTATTTCTCCTAGACGGAGGGGTATGATAGGAGGAGTCAGTGGTACAGAAGTGGAGAAATTGCTCAAGACAACTGTTTTTGTGTTCTTGTCCTCAGAAAAAAGACGCCCCATGTCTGGGCCCCAACAGTAGAGCCACAGAGAGACAGAGAGGCAGAGCTAATCAATGAGGGACCCCTGCTGGTGCTCATGCATCACTGCATATTCCTCATATCAGGTCATTTCAACGTGACAAAGTTCTGTGAGTAAGTTTATTATAGGTGTGTTTACATCTTGGTTCCATGTTCAAACTAGTAACAAATCTGACTTTTCAAATACTGTTTAAGTGTTTAATATTTTTGACATATTTGAAGGCCAAAATCCACCTTCAATGCAGTTAAAGTTGCAGTTTATTACGATGGATTGGCATCCCACCCAAGATGTATTCCTAGAATAGGCTCCGGATCCACCAGGACCCTGATCAGGATAAAGTACTTAATGAAGATGAATAAATGATTGAATCTATCAATTATGTAATGACATATAAAATATGAAAAATATGAAACTATGTAGCTGTATGCTCTACTGGGCACTATGTAGGGTGTACAATGCTATTATGTTATACCCTATGTAGTGTGAATATATAGTGAATAGGAAGACATTTGGGAGTCAATCTAACTGTTTTATAATAAATTGAAAAAGACAAATATTTTGTGTGACAACAAGTTAAAATGCTCATTTTTAAACCAGTGGCCAAAATCAAGCTAAATAACAGCACCAAGAAAAGTACTGTGGGGAAATTTTAAAAAATTAGTGTTAATGGTAAAATTATGTTGCCTCCAAATGAAGCAGGGTAACTTATTCTGTGCCAACAGTTGGAAGTTTGTGAATTCAGACACCACAGATACCACTTTTACTCTGTATCCTCACTTCGACATTGTTTGCAAGTTGCTTTGGACAAAATAACCTATCAAGTGAATAAATGTTATTATTTCCAACATTAGTTACTGGAAAACAGAAAAGCCCTTCTTTATTGGTTGCTTATAGGACTGCACTGCCTAAGGCAAAGCAGTTGGGCATAACTTCATCTTCTGTGTCAGTGCAGAAGCACTGAAAATGAATCATTTCCAGCCAGACCTGAGACAGGAGGTTGTTGTGATTGTGTAGTTCTCGCTATGAAGCAATAAAAGGTTCGAAGAACAAGAAATGATTGTTGCGGCAGTCACTCTGATGGCTCTGGACTGCTGTGTTACTCATTTTTATGATATGTTACTTCACAGCTTAATGTCATTTCTGTCTCGATCTATCTGTGTTCTGTTTTAATAAGCTATTTCAGTCCTAGATGAATTGATTTCAATTGAAGATGAATTGTTTGTTTCCACAGCAGATTCAGGAGGCTTTGCAGGTCTGTGGGCCGCGTGCGAGAGGGTAGGACAGGAAAGGGTGGGCGAAAGGAGACTCGTGTTTCCTCCCGTCGCTTCACTCCCGGCCCTCAGGTGATCGATCAGCAGAGACCAAGCTAATGCACGCCCACGTGCACTGATGCAATACACAAGTGCATGTTAGCACACAGTTGCATTATGCACACCCAAGCATACAAATGCACATTTTCATTAAGTGTGGAAAAGAAAGTTGGTTTACTCCATCATGAATTAATTTAGTTTAATAATTACACACATTAATTGTTGTCAATCAGCATCAAAGCTTTTTTTTGCCTCTGGATACACAGGGTATGACTGACATAATGAAAAGAGAAAATCAGCTTCATCCTCAGCTATGTGTTTATTATTGGTTTAATAATTCAATAAGATAATTTGGAAAGAAACTCTAAATCATTAATCATTAATTATATAATTTGGGTATGAAGCACAGCTGTCTCTTTGATTATTTTTATTTCCTGCCTTTGTATTAGCAGGTTAGCAGGTCAAATTTATGATCATTAATGAGTGATAAAAGTCTTTATAATAAAATATATAATATATAGTATATATAACTCTTTTCAAAGCAGCAAAGAGAAGAATATAATAAGTAAGCTGCATAGTTTCATTTGTAGTTTTATTGTAACATTTTGTGCATTTGATGTTAGAAATGTAAAATGTACTATTATTCTTGGTTTCTTTCTTAATATGATATTCTGTCCTGTAAGCACATTTATAAGACAATGTAAGAGTGTATATAATATTTATGCATATTAATCTTTTCAGCTAATGCAATATGCCATTTCTACAGTGCCCTCCACTAATATTGGCACCCTTGGTAAATATGAGCAAAGAATGGCTGTGAAAAATTGTCTTTATTGTTTAACCTTTTGATCTTTTGTTCAAATAATTCACAAAAATACTCTGCTCTCATGGATATCATTGCAAACACAACACAGGTTTATCAAAAAAAATGTTTGTTAAATATAGGTGTGCAACAATTATTGGCCCTCTTTTAGTCAATACTTTGTGCTACCTCCCTTTGCCAAGAGAACAGCTCTGAGTCTTCTCCTATAATGCCTGATGAGGTTGGAGAATACATGGCAAGGGATCTGAGACCATTCCTCCATACAGAATCTCTCCAGACCCTTCATATTTCGAAGTCCACACTGGTGGACTCTCCTCTTCAGTTCACCCCACAGGTTTTCTATGGGTTTGAAGTCAGGGGACTGGGATGGCCATGGCAGGACCTTGATTTTGTGGATAGTAAACCATTTTTGTGTTGATTTTGATGTATGTTTTGGATCATTGTCCTGCTGGAAGATCCAGCCACAGCCCATTTTAAGCTTTCTGGCAGAGGCAGTCAGATTTTCATTTAATATCTGTTTATATTTGATAGAGTCCATGATGCCATGTTTCCTAACAAAATGTCCAGGTCCTCTGGCAGAAAAACAGCCCCAAAACATTAAAGACCCACCACCATATTTAACCGTGGGCATGAGGTACTTTTCCATATGGCTACCGCTCTGTGTGCGCCAAAACCACCTCTGGTGTTTATTGATAAAAAGCTCTATTTTGGCTTCATCTGACCATAGAACCCGATCCCATTTGAAGTTCCAGTAGTGTCCGGCAAACTGAAGATGCTTGAGTTTGTTTTTGGATGAGAGTAGAGGCTTTTTTCTTGAAACCCTCCCAAACAACTTGTGGTGATGTAGGTGAATTCGGATTGTAGTTTTGGAGACTTTCTGACCCCAAGACGCAACTAACTTCTGCAATTCTCCAGCTATGATCCTTGGAGATATTTTGGCCACTCGAACCATCCTCTTCACAGTGTGTTGAGACAATATAGACACACGTCCTCTTCCAGGTTGATTCATAACATTTCCAGTTGACTGGAACTTCTTAATTATTGCCCTGATGGTGGAAATGGGCATTTTCAATGCTTGTGCTATTTTCTTATAGCCACTTCCCATTTTGTGAAACTCAACAACCTTTTGCTGCACATCACAGCTATATTCCTTGGTCTTACCCATTGTTCTGAATGATTAAGGGAATTTGACCTATGTGTTACCTCATATTTATTCCCCTGTGAAACAGGAAGTCATGGTTGAACAATTTCCTGTTCCTACTCACCCAGGCGTAATAAAAAAATTTTTTTTAATATCAATGGGAATATACTTCAAATATATTTTTCTCATATAAATTCATAGGGGAGCCAATAATTGTTGCACACCTATATTTAACAAATATATATTTTTTTGGATAAACCTGTATTGTGTTTGCAGTTGTTTGATATCCATGAGAGCAGAGTATTTTTGTGAATTTTTTTAACAAAAGATCAAAAGTTTAAACAATAAAGACGATTTTCACAGTCTTCTTTGCTCATTTTTTACCAAGGGTGCCAATATTAGTGGAAGGCACTGTACATATAAAATCTATAAACCTATAAATATATGTATATTATTAAAAAGGATGTCTATATGAGTGGTAGGGATGTCTAAATGAAACTAATTTAGGCATTTTCAAAAATCTTTGGCAGAGCCCTCTCTAATAAATCTATATTGCTTGGTGAGACATAAATCATTGTTCTATGCTTGTCTTGAGTGTGAAATTTTGAGCAAAAATGTGCACTCCAGGTGGAGAAAGCAAAGCTGACATCACGGCCTCACATGCACACACACGTTGCTGCTCCTGCAGGCTACCATGGCAGCAGTGTGTCCTGTCAACAGCAGCTCACCTTGAATGAATGTTAATGCAGGCCTGTGGGAGCTGTAGATCCGCCCTCAGCTGTGGGGGTGGGGCAGAAGTGCGTCAGTCATTAAGCGCTGCTACACACCCATGGCAACGAGTGTTGTTTGTGTACAAGCTTGCCAGGACACAGCGTGAGTCTATCTCCCTCTGTCCCAGGGACAGCACTCCCTGGGGACAGCAAACAAGACGCCAACACCCCTCTGGGGCGCGTCTCTGTTTTTACTCTAGGGCTTAATTCTTGTAGTGAACAGGATTTTTAATGAAAAGCTCCTATTTGTGTTTGTGTTGTTATTTTTGGCACCTTTACCTTCATTTTGAACCTCACCATTACCTGTCCATTTAGCAGGAGCCACCTCTTGTGCCGTGTTGAGGGATAATGATGCTTCCTTGTATCTGTTCCAACAGGGTCAAGCTCTTTGGGGGATGCAGGGACGGCACGTTTCCATGGCAATGTGCTCGCAGGCTCTTCCTCTGAGGATGAAGAGGCTCTGTTGCAGTAAGGATGGCTTGCGTGGTATGTCTTTGAAGTATTATGTACTCTACTGGCCTTCTTCCAGGCAGAATCCACAGCATGCAACCGAAGGCATTCCTCTGAGGGTTAAATGTAATTACACTTGTGCAAATAGCAGTGTGTTTGGATAAGGATTTTAATGGGCATTGTTTTTGTGTACATGCTGGCAAATGACATAAAGAGGATTCCCGTAACACAATCCTGCATATACTGTAATGCTTATAATACTAAGGTGAAGTGGTGGATTAAGACAAATCTGAGTGGTGAAAGAAATGGCATGAGTCATGGGTTTGTTTGAGCACACATGTATGATTCACATTAATACAATAATAGTAATAGCCTTCCCTGCAGCATTACACACATTTAAATGAAGACAGACATGTGTTGTATAGCTCCTCACTCCAAATAAAACAAATCACTTTATATCAATAACGCCATCATACGTTTGTTTACGTAAAATAATACGCTAATACCATTTCCTTCATTTTTTGCACTGACACCCATACCAGATTCCAGTTCAATTTGAGTAACACTTCTTGTTACTCAAATTAAACTACTACCCACTATTTCCCAGAACTGATAAAGATTTAAACACACACAGAGACACATGCACACATATACACGCCTACACTTGTGCACACACACACACACACACACACACACACACACACACCCCAGAACCGCTAATGCTGGAAATAAGCACTATCCACCTCTGTATTTGGCATGTAAACAAACTCAGAGTAACAGTGAACTCATGCTTTACCTCTTAAAGCCACAATGCCAAAAGGTATGGCAAAGCCACTTGAAAGGGCCTAGGGGTTTTACATAGTATTCTTTGGCGATGCATATATTATTTGGTCCTTGCCTGATTTTGTCCACAATTATAAGAATACTCCTGCATTTTTCAACCTAATATCTACCACATCTGTAATGTACAAGCAATCATCTCTGACAATAATTTTTTCATGTTTCCTTGACCTGACAAATCTCGAAAATTACTTGTGCTACTTACTTATGGTGGCAGTTATTGGGGTAGTGAATAAATATATATAGCTGAAACAAATTTTTTTTTTTTTTTAGAAATCTAGAACTTAAATCCTAAATGCATATATATATATATATATATATATATATATATATATATATATATATATATATATATATATATATATATATATATATATATATAAAAAAAAAACTCAGGGTGGCATGGTGGTACAGAATGTAGCATTGCCATCTCACATATCCGTGGCCTCGGGTCGGTCCTGAGTTCAGGTATCTGTCTGTGTGGAATTTTGCAAGTTTTAGCTGCATGACTGTGGGTTTCCTCTGGGTATTCCAGTTTCCCCCCATCTCCAAAAACATGCCTGAATGTGAACTGGCTTGTGAACTTGTAAGCATTTCTAAAAACTCTAATAATTCAATTCAGTTTTATTTGTATAGCGCTTTTAACAATGGACATCGTCACAAAACAGCTTTACAGAGATACATAAATTTTGGATCTAAATTTTAAATTGATAAATTTATCCTCAGTAATGCCTCACAGCTCTAATAATAAGTACAGTAATTCCTTGTCATAACTTGAAATCATGTTGTAACATGTACTCAACCTTTATAACTAACAATGACCTGTATATTATTATGAAGGTATTATTGTCAGGTATGTTTTAGTAAATAAGTATACGCAAACAACCAAAACCATGAAAACAAGAACCATAAACCAGAACAGGAAATACAAGGCAAAAACTTGCAGACTATGAACAAGACTATGGTACACACAGCAACACACAAACACAACAACAACAAAAGCTATACAGTGAGGTGTTGACAAACTAGAACTTATACAGGGGTACTAATCAGGGTGAAATGAGACACAGGTGATGGTGGTTAGGATATGTGATATGCTGGGGCTGATGGGAAGTGTAATTTGGTGCCCCTTTGGCAATACCATGACATAACTAATATATTTATTGATAATTATTTTAAAAAATAATAATAATAATAATTATAAATGTCATCACTGACTGCTTCAGGTAAGGAGTATGATTTATTAAATTATTCCTCATTATAGGTAAGTTGTAGGACATTATTTATTTATAAAAAATTATTATTAACGTGATTTTTGTAATGTAATAAGGGTATCCTTCATGCTAGATTCCAGTCTTTGAAATCTTGCTGCTCTCAGAAACAAAACAAGCTTTCAGGATTGCTACAGTATATACATAGGAACAGTGCCTTCTTATGCTTTCTCTGCTTTGATACCTGGTTTGACCAGGCCAGGCAGCTGAGCTGCATTGTCAGTGAGGCATTTGAGGCATTTCATTTTCAAGTAGGGTGAAATCATAACATTCATCCTACCCAAAACAAGTGCATGTTTATAGGTGAAGATCCTTGTTTTAAAAAATGACAGATGTCATAGTCAAGGAGTAAAAGATGTCCATAATTAATGAGGCAATAAATTTGAATATTGTGGAATTGTGCTAAAGGGGTTCCTTTTCAGTCCTCTTGGTTCCTCATAAGGTTTTACTTCATATCCTCTCATGGTTTTTTTTTCCTCTTTCCACTGTTGCCTCTGGCTTGCTCATTAGCTACCTAGATCTACATATGTATTTCTATAAAGCTAATTTGTGACTATTGTAAAAAAAAAAAAAAAATGCTATACAAGTAATTCAATATAACTTAATTTATTTAAATGTATAATTTAATTTAAAGCTATAATGGTTTGGGGAACCTTTGAGAGCACTGGCAATTTGACAGGGGCATAATGAATATTTGGGGTAAAATGAAGAAACCCAGTTTTGTTGTACATACTCATGTCTTTTTTAGGCACCTAAAGTATTTGCATGGGTCTATTTAGAGGAGTTCATCTGCACTGTATTTATTTTTTCTTTGCTTTGCTCTTGGCATATGCTGGTATCAATTATGAGGGCCAAACCAGTGCATATGAAGCAGAGATAATGACATCAGATAAAGAAAGCACAATGTACCAATCTGAAAAATAACCAAAGCATTATAAATGAGGTTGTCTGCTTGGCTGATGTGTGTAAGAGTGCCTCATAAACAAAATGACATGTGTCAGAAGGAATGCTACAGTATACAAGCCACAATATACAAACCACAATGAAATCTCAAGAACAGACCTAGAATTGGTTTAAGGCAGGGGTGCACAACTTTAGTCTTGGAGTTGGTGATGTGCACAGTTGATTTAAGAAAACTAGAGGAGTAGTTTGGAGACATTTTAGGGTTGAAATATGAAACCAAATGGGTGGAGATAAAATTCAAAGATCACAGTTTCAGAGATAATTCTGATAGTTGCAGTAGATGAATT
Source organism: Cranoglanis bouderius (assembly GCA_023630585.1). Classification (NCBI taxonomy): domain Eukaryota; kingdom Metazoa; phylum Chordata; class Actinopteri; order Siluriformes; family Cranoglanididae; genus Cranoglanis; species Cranoglanis bouderius. Next base: position 13,806,065 of record CM042553.1, read on the forward strand.
CTGAAGCACACAAGAATACTGTATATAGCTGGATCTGATACAATATAATGCTATTTGACATTTTGTCAGGGCAGGACAGTGGCACAGTGGGTAGCATTTCCACCTCATAACACGGTTTGTGGTTCTGTCCTGAGCTTGAGTTACTTACTGTCAAGTTCTTCCTGTGTCTAGGTGCATTTCCCAAAAGCAAGCCTAGGAGTGAATGTGTGTGTGAATGGTGCCCTAAGATATACTAGCATCCCATCCAGGGTCTTCCCTCCTTGTACCCAGCGTTCCCTGGATCAGATTTGGATCAACCACTGACCAGGATAAAGCAGTTACTGAAGATGATGATGATGATGATGATGATGGATAATGGTGTTTCTTCATAATATGACAAGGGCCATGGCCCAAAAATAGTGATATATCAATCAAAAGCAGCATAAATGTGGGAATATATACAACTGGTCAATAAATCTAACACCATGGAATTCACATGCTAGAGACAAGGCAATAAAACAATAAAAAGTCTAAAACAAGCCACAACCAGAGAATGCATCATTTTCTAATCCCCTTAAACTTCCAGGATTAATCGGCAGTTCAAACTTTTCTCACTATTTAACTACATTTCTTTCCTATTAATTTCACTGTAGTTACTGAATAGATACTAATTTAATTTGTGCATGATCAATTGTTTCACATGGAAGCTCATTAACCTGCTAGCTTAACACTTCATTGACTAGCAATTACTTTCTTACTATACTTAAGTCTGAATTTAGGTATCTGTACTTTACCCGAGTTTTTCTTTCACCTAATACTTTTGACTTTTACTTACTACATTTCAAAAGAAAAAAACATCTACTAATTTCTCTATGAATTGGTTTTTGCATGATTGTTTTTATTTGATTTTTTTAAAAATGTATTATTACTGCATGATGTCACAAAATAGCAAAACAAATAAGTTTCATTCTGTCTCACTGCAAAGCAAAATGTCAGAATTGAAAATATTTCATTCTTACACCACGAGGCAAACAAATACTGTCATCTACTGTCCAAATCGGTGCTATTGCAGTAGCACACAAATACAATGCAATATGTCAGACACATATTTGGATAATTTTTATGATGTCATATTTGTTTCTTTTTTTTTTTTTTTTTTTTTGGTCACATTTTTCATGGACTGAAATTTTATTCATCAATGTTTGACCCACATGAGAACAACAGAAAAGACACACAGAAAATGAGTCAGTGAGAGAGGCTAAATGGAAAACTGTGGTAATGTACAGGAAGCTGCTGAGTGTGTGTGTGGGAGGTTAATGCAGAGGACAGAACTCAAGTTGGTCCTGAGGTTAAGATATTTATAATCTGCCGTTTGCTTCACCTCATCCCCCGGTGTGTTTTATCTTGTCTTGTGTAAGACACCATTATCTAGGTCAGTATGTAGTGCACAGGTATGTAATTTTTCAAAAGAGGATTAGTTATCCTAGTTATGATTTATTTGCAAACATCTGCAGTTCTGAAAAACCAGTAATGCAATTAAAATTTAAAATTTATGCAATTAAAATTTCACTGTGCTGTAATGTATATGTGACAAATAAAGGCTTCTTCTTCTTCAAAATGGTGCTAAGCAGATACATTTCTGACATGAAAGGTAATGCATATGCAGTTGCACTGTGACACATTTTACTCTAACATATTACATTTAAAATGTAACAATGACACAAAGTTCGAAATACCTGGTTTTCATTTGAAAGTATCTCCACCCCATATTAGAACCCCACCTCTTTTTATACATAGCTTCCTCGTCTCATGCAATTGCTTGCTTAACTGTTCTTTGACCCCTAGTTCATGCATAAAAGAGCTACCAAAAGGAATAGAGCTGATTTTAGATGACACCAACTTCTGAAGAAGTGTCAGGGCCCAACTAAGTGAGAGTGAAAGATCATGAGACTGAAAATCCAAATAAATCACAAATGAAACACTACCTAAACAATGTGTAATGAAAATAGGCAGTATAACATATTGTTTGGTAGACCACAACAGTGAATGACTAAATCATATGTTCAACCATAAAAAAAAAAGATTTGTAGATGTGACAAAGACAATCATAAAGAAAACACCAGTGTGATCCCCATGTTCACCACAAGCACAGAAAGGCCTAATTATGATTGGTTAAAAAGTGCATAAAAGGCCTATAGTGTACCAGCTCAAAGCCTTATATACAGATCAAATGAAGATAAATCCATACTAGTAGTGAGAAGAGAAAAGAGGAGTGCAGAGACAAAAAGCAACTGCTTATGATGAGAATGTGAAGCATGATGGCCTGTGCCAAATGATGTTTCAGGATGAAGTCTGAATGGCACTGAATAGACTTAACTGTTTCAATTTGACTAAAAAAAGGAATTTGCTTTACTACAGGATGCTAAAAGTAATGGGTTATGGTCCTTTTTGGAATAAGTGTCTAAGATCATATAACTTTCATTCATTCATCTCCAGTAACCATTTTATCCTGGCCAGGGTTGCAGACATCAAACCTATCTCTGAGGCTTCAACTTTAACCACTGCACCACCCTTTATTATTTTTTACTACACACTAAACTGTAAATCAAGACCAGTCTCAAATGTTTTCATAACAAGATATGTTAGTCAGTAAGGCTAGTGTGTCATCTCTCTTTGGTATAGGAACTAGGCAGGTTAACTGGTCAGCTCAAATCATCAGGACTCTGAGACTGATAAAGTCCTTCAGTCTTGCCCATTCTCTTCATCTCTCTTCTCACCTGAATGTCCATAATAAAGAAGGTGTTCACAGAGTCGTTCACAACAATCATTACTGAATAGGCAACTGCAATGCTTTTGACGATTGTGCAAATGAGGGAGATTTACATTTACATTTATAGCATTTAGCAGACGCCCTTATCCAGAGCGACGTACAAGAGTGCGTTAAATTCTCCATCAATGAATACTTCATTTCTGGTTCATACGATTACAACGAAGTGCACTGAACACAAACCTGTTGAAAAGAGAACAACTGCTAGGAGGTTTTTTTTTTTTTTGTTTGTTTTTTTTTGAGGAAGAAGAAGAAGAAGAAGAAGAAGAAGAAGAAGAAAACACTAATTATCAAGGGGTAAGTATTTAAGAAAGAGGTATGTCTTTAGGCGTTTCTTGAAGATAGCCAGCGACTCAGCTGTTCTGACATTGATGGGAAGTTCATTCCACCACCTTGGTGCCAGAACAGAGAAAAGTCGTGAGGCAGATATACCTTGCATCCTGAGAGAGGGTGGGACCAGTCGAGCAGTGCTTGTTGACCTGAGGGTTGTGATGCGGTGCGTGGGGTGATGAGAGCTCTAAGATAAGAGGGTGCTGTTCCACTTTTGGCTTTGTAGGCAAGCATCAATGTTTTGAATCTGATGCGTACAGCTACTGGAAGCCAGTGAAGGGAGCGCAGCAACGGGGTGGTGTGAGAGAACTTAGGGAGGTTGAAAACAAGTCGTGCAGCTGCATTCTAGATCATCTGTAGAGGATGGGTGGCACTCAAAGGTAGACCTGCCAGGAGCGAGTTGCAGTAGTCTAGTCTGGAAATGACAAGAGACTGCACAAGCAACTGAGTGGCCTGTGTTGTTAGAAATGGACGAATCCTTCTAATGTTGTAAAGGATAAACCGACAGGACCGTGTTAGATTAGTAATAGTAGTAGATAATATTTACATTCCTCACTTGAGTAAAAGTTGAAATAATTTAATGCAAACATTGTTAAAGGTACAGTATTGTACAAATGTTTTAGGCACCCAATTTTTTTTAGTACAAACTTTGTTATAGATTTTTTATTTTATGACTTCTACATTATCAAGTCAGTACAAAAACATTTTAGATTCCCAAACATTAGTTTTCTAGCGCAAAATGTTACAGACAAATGTTTGTATGTCATTAAAGAAAGCACCATATTACGTAAGAGACACTTTTCAAACAAAAAACACAATGAAGGCTGCTGGGTTTTGCTGCAAAAATAAGAAGCAAGTGCAAATGTCAAAGTCTCCAGAAGAACTGTGGCTGGCTCTGCAAGATGCTCAATAAAACTTACCAGCTAATTTCCTTATAAAACTGCACAAATTGTACTGGAGACTACTATTTTTATTTGTATTTTTTGTCACACCAAATATTGACTTTGTTTCATTTACTACTGTTTACTGCTCTTTACTGTATTTTTTTTTAAATGTAGAAACATTTAATTTCATTATTTTGAAGGCATCTCTGCTCTAGAGCATTTCTTTGCATGTGCCTAAAACTTTTGCACAGTACTGCAACTCTTGCACCAATTGCTGCACCAATGTGTACTTAATTGTGTACTCATGTATCAAATGAAAATTATTATAACAATACGTATAGTAATTGTTAAATATGTGCATAATTATTATAGAAATCATTATGACTATGCAGCAGTAGGCCTACAACTTTGGATTACCATGGGCGAATTTTATGCCATCCTATGGCGCATGATGTGGAAAACCTACTGTAACCACTATATAGTGCACTAACATGGGGAATTACATGGGGAGCAATGAACCATATCTGATTCACCCATGTTTCTGTAAATCTGTTTCTCGCAGATCAAAATAGGACAAAAGGAAATAAAATCAAAATAAAATCAAAAGATCTGCTACTCAGACATATGAGATTAACATTATTCATCTCCTCTCCTGTCCATTGCATGCACAATGCGTGGCTATGCTGTAGATGGCGGTAAAAAGAAGGCGTGGCACTGACTGACTCCACCTTTATGCATATTCATGAGATTATATTAATAATCATGAGGCCCGGTTGTTCATATAGCGACGCCATTTTAAGTCCGGTCTCATCGCTTGCGCACTTGGCAGCAGTTTGTGTGCGTTGCTTCGGGGAATTTCTGAAAGGTAATTGTTGCTTTGTGATGTATGTTTTTTTGTGTGTTCGCGGGTTTTTTCTTTGTATGTGTGCTGGTATAAAGGGTGTAGGATGGGTTGACGTTAAGTTTTTTTTTTTTCCTTCCTTTTTTTCCCCCAGTGTCTCCCTTTACTTAAAACAATCCATGATTTTATTTAAGTGAAGTTAACTCAATTATCCCATAATCTCATGTTAAATTGGCAAATAATCAATTGTGGGAAATACTGTTGTTTATAACACTTACAATGTTTCATTCAAAATAGCTAGTTAGTTAATGTGACGCAGATAAGTGTCTACGTCCAGTAAAGAAAAGTGCCGTTTTTCCGAAACGCAAAACATCGATATGTAGCTTACTTGATGGAGAAATTGAGTATTTAAAATAATTCCAATTGTTTTTCAACCACATAGAATTTATCGGCCCCGTCTGGAAACGAGGAAACGGTAGCAAGGCCGCTAGCAGCTCGGGAATATTAGCAGTTTCTGCTAGTTAGCTTTGCAGCCTCGCTTTTGTTCTACAACGAAGAGATGAAACGCGTGATTAGCAATCGGCTAATGAGGCCTGGCTGTTTTTACAGGCTTTGTTACAGCGATATGCTTGTATAGACAAAATGTTTTCTTGACCTTATCTCGTATGTACTATCACAATTTGGTGTCGCATACGAAAAAAAAAAAATCCCGCCCTATTCTATTTCCGTCCAAAATGAAAGCTCGCGGCCATTTTCTACAGCGCTAACGCTTTAACAAAGTACATGGCTATTTACGTGCGTAGGCAAAAACGTCTTTCGTAAACTAGCATTAATTCTAAGTAGTCTTGTTGCTTTTTTTGTGTGTATATGTAAGGTTTACGGTTTCTACACTCTCTATGGTGCGCCTTTTGTCCGATATATAGTCGTTTGAATACCATGCAACCAGAAACGCCTCCCCCTCCCCCAGGGGTTAGTAGCTCATACATGCTTGAAGCTCGCCGGATGGCGCCATTGTTTAATTTGCACAATCATTGAATCATGTTCATTTTCACATTGAAACGTGTTGCATGAAGAAGGAAGATTTGATCTGAATAGAAAATGGGATATTTTTTATTTCTCATAGAAAGAATTCTTTGGTCATGGCATCACAAACTTTGTAGGTATATCAAGAACAGACAAAATGGGGTGGTAGTGAGGAGTTCAGAAATGGACAATGTGTTTAGAAAGAAATTACTTTAACCTTTAATTACTGTAAATGAGCTGACGAGAGAGTCACCAAACCTACCAACAAAGTCCCTAAGTTTGCCTTGTAACTAACATTGGATTAGAGAATGCATCATGTCTGATGCCACTAAAGTGTCTGTATTATGGGAATGTTTTGGGATAGTCCTGAAATGTGCCATTGATTTGTGTTTTTGTATAATAAAAATACCCCCTCCCCTCCTGGTTATTACAGATGTCTGACGAGGGGAAACTTTTTATTGGTGGACTCAGCTATGAGACCACGGAGCATTCCCTGGAAGAGGCATTTTCCAAATACGGCACCATCGCCAAAGGTAAATTTGTGTCCTTTGTATAGAAGTGTAATTTTCACTTAACTGCATATGTCTTCAATTAATGTTTTATATTGAATCCCGTTTAGTTGATGTCATCAGAGATCGTGAGACTGACAGATCCAGGGGCTTTGGGTTTGTTACATTTGAAAATCCAGATGATGCAAAGGATGCAATGGCTGCCATGAATGGAAAGGTAAAAAAAAAAAAAAAAAAAGTAGCTCTCATGCTGTGTGCCATTTTTTGTGCAACCTATTTATGTACATGAATAACTTGGCAGAAAATAGTCCATGACCCAGTGAACCATTATAGGATCTATTTATTGATGGACTTCAGAGCACGTCTGTAAGTCTGCCAAATGCCGTAAATGTAACCTTTTTTTTTTTTTTTTTTTTTTTTCCCCCCTCCTCCCACCCAGACTGTTGATGGCAGAACGATTCGTGTTGATGAAGCTGGTAAATCTGGTGGTAGATCTGGTGGGTTCAGAGGTTCTGGTGGCAGGGGATTTTTCAGAGGCGGCAGAGGAAGAGGTGGGTATTGTTAGTAGGTCACATCTTGTGTGCTTTTATTTATATAATCCTTCGTCTTTAAATGTCTTTTAATCACTCTCTTAACCCCAGGAGGTGGTGGTGGGTATGGAGGTGGTGACCGCAGTTATGGTGGCGAAAGGAGCTACGGCCGTGGAAGTGGTGGTTATGGTGGAGGTGACCGTAGTTATGGAGGCAGAGATCGGAGCTATGGCAGCGGTGAAAGGAGCTATGGCGGCGGTGGTGGCTACTCCAACAGAAGTGGAGGCTACTCGGGTGGTGGCGGCGGCGGCGGTGGAGGATACAGAGACAACAGGTTCGTCCTTTGCTTAACTTCCTATTGCATATAATGAGAGCAGAATTGAGACAGCATGGTAGCCACATTTGTCCAAAAGTGAACGCCGTAACAGTGTTGCAGATACAATAAGGGCTTATGTCAAATCACTGCAGCTCGTCATGTTGATGAGAATTTATTTGATAACTGAATTATGTAGGGTTCTATAGGCCAATCCCTGACTGCCTAGTTTATATTTAATGCCTGTATTTGTCTAGTCATCCCCTAATGTCAGCTTGCCTTGTTTGTCTTACTGGTTGGTGTTGCTAATTTAATTGCATTCTTGTTACAGGAACCAGGGTGGTTATGAGCGTTCTTCTTTTGGTTCCTATAGAGACAGCTATGACAGCTATGGTATGTATAGAATCTCTGAATTGCTCGACAAAAATTTGTAACTGACTTGTAAAACTGAAGAGCCTGTTCTGTCCTGGTCAATATACCTATCCACTGACTAGCCGTCATTTTGAGACTTTGGATTCATGTTAAATCATAGCACAAATGCTTGTTTAATACAGCATTCACGAAGAACTTTTTTTCCCCCAAGATCATTTCAAAATCTACAAACAGTGGACTAAGTGTGCAGATGGCCAGTAGTTTATCCTGAAGATGCTTGAAATTGAGAATGACTCGTTGCTTAGTGGTATCAGTTCTTTATTTGGGAAGGATGTCAAAATGCACCAGTGCCTTTACTCTTGCCTGCTTCTTGTCCTCAGCTACACACGAGTAAAAAAAAGTCCTGATTCCAAGATCATCCCTTCGCTGGCTGTGTTAGATGTGCTCTTCGAAGACTCTTGATTTTTCACTTTGTTTAATTTCAGTTTTACTAGTTGTAATACTCTCCTACATAAAATACAAGATGCTATCAGTTTTTTAAACAATTATTTTCGTGTTCAAGCTGTCCTGAGATGGTGTCATTCTTTTGGGCAATTTCTGTAAACATTTGAGCCCGTTTTTAGATTGCCTGTACCTTCAGTTACCACTTGTTTGCTCTTGTTTCTCTATTGAAATCTGTTTTTTTGAACCATGCGTGAATTCTCTAACCAGTTCAGCACAGCCTGATAGCTTCTAAAACCGATTTGAAGTGAAACTTTGGACCAACATACAGTTACGAATGGATTGCTGTGAAAAAGACGGTTGCTATGGAAGAAGCAGTCTTACTTGGAATTACCTGCTTCTAAAAATTGAACTACATCAGTCTCTCAAAAGAAGCTTGCCACGCTGTGATGTGCTTTTAGTGGCTTGAAGTCCTTGTGTAATGCATTCCTTTAGTAAAGCAGGGTAGGCATGCTAATTTTGAGCTTACAGCTCTAGCAAGCCACCTTGGTGTTGCTAAAGATTTGTAAAGTATTCAGTTCCCAAAGAGTGAACTACTCTTACTGGTGCTGCCTCAGATTGGGAGTTGATCAAGTTCAAGGTGGCCCAAAGTACTTTGCTCTTTGTGACTTTTGAATAATAAAAAAAAAAAAAGTACTGCTTGGAGATCAGTTTTTTATATCCATGTCAAGATTTTGTTCCTTTGGGGAGAGAAATGTGCTGTTTTGTGTATCAACACCTATTTTTCCTTTTGTTAAATTGGCTTCATGAAGCCCATTAAATGACTTTCTGAACATGCTTTGAATTCATTGACCCTTAAAGATTTTATTAACCACACACTGACTGTTATGGGGAACTGGCAAAGGCTGAAGTGTTTAGGTGAATGGGTTTAAGTTAAATCTGGGAAATCATTTAGTGCATTAGTGGGGTTTTTTTGGTGCTCAGCAAGCTGAAAATTTAAGTTTTAAGAATGATCTGGGTTTGCAAAAGAGTATTGGGGATGTAGTTTTGCTACAGTCAGTACTGTGTAATGCTTCATTGCATCCAAGCGTTCTCTGCTAGCAATTTTGGAAAATCGACAATGTCCTTGGAGAATGAAGTGTTGTGCCTACCAACTCGAGTCCTCTGAGATGAAAGCTGCTCTCTTGACTAGGGCAATTGTGGAAATAGTCCTGTAATGTGAGGTAACCACTTTTGATCTCCTGTACGCATCCTTCCAACAGTTTTATTGTCCATCACATTTTCTACAAAATTAAGCCCAGTGTTCTTTCCCTAAAGTCAAGCTCTTAGGAGAGCAATCAATACTCATCAATTTTGTGCCTCTTTACCAAAGATCTGTGCTTTATGTTAAACTGAAGGGAATGCAGTTTTGTCCCATTTGGAATCTTCAACTTGCTGCTTTTATGGTTTAAAAGTTCCAAATTTGTAAATGTGCAGTCCCCCAATAGCACTAATGGCCTCATTTTGCCTCATTGCCTTTTTAAGGCACTGATGCTTGCCTTGGAAAAGCAGCCCTAAAGTCCTTGTGCTTTTTCCTTAATCACATTTTCAATGGTTCCTTTCTTGGCCCATTATATTGCTCTTTTTATCTAAAATGTTCTGACAGTTGCTAATGCATGTTAATAATTTGCTACTGCTTTGTTTTTATGTATATTCACACATCTCTTATGTTTCAGGTTGAAGCACATGGGATGTGCAGGTCAAGCTGAGCCAATGTTTACCAGATTAGTGTCTGGGACAAGTTTGGATGCTGTTAACTCTGACAGGCAAGTACTGGTTCAGTCACAACATGAGGCTCTATTACTGGATCAAAACACAATTTCTGTCGTAAAACCAGTAGTATAAATTTAGTAGAAATACTGAATCTTGTAACCAGTAAATTTTTTTTGTAAAAACTTTATATATATTTTATTTATTTATTTTAATTTTTTAATTTATTATTTTTTTAAAGCTCATATTGAACATTAAATGGGCAATCTAGTGATGAAATTGTAGATATAGTACTTGAATCCTGAATCATCTTTGTAATATTGTTTCAGTGTCTGGATGGGGGTAAATTCCCTGCAGTCCTGGTCTACACACCATAAGAAATGCACAAATAAAAAGCATGAAGAAGCAAACATCCAAGCTTCAGCCATGATCCCAGAATCTGGAAGATGTCTGCTTTTCTGGTAGATCAGGTTGTTAAGGTGGCAATGAATGAAACTGACCAGAAAAAAAAAATAAATAAAAATTAACACTTGAATATTTTTCTTGTTGACTTATTTTTCTGTTCTGCTGTGTACGCTAATGGACCTGGATATGACATGGTAACACTACATAAATCATTGAAATGTCCTGAAGACTTTCCCATGGCAAGCTTACTGTTACAAAATGCTGACACTGGAGACCCCTTCTATAAATTTTAAATAAAAACCATAACTGTTCCTTGTTAAATACATTTGAAAATCTATTAGGATTATGTGGAGTATCTCCCATACAATGCCTTGTAAATAAGTTTCAATAGAAACCACACCTATACCTTGAACAAGCTGTGGAATCAAATGTACCATCCTACCTTCTGTGGTTTCTCCAAAGTACTACACGTAGTCTATATTTGACCTGCTTACTCCTAGTTTATGAAAAATTGATTCCGTAGAGCTGGGGCAAGCTCAGAATAGGTGTTATTATGCAGCCAACAATTCCATTGTTTTTGTATAATTTTAAGCCCTGCATTGACACTTCATCTGTGCGACTCTTAAAAAGTCTAGCAGAGTGTTCGTCAGGGCCTGGAGTATTGCAGTGTGTGGGGTTTTTTTTTTTTTTTTTTTTTTTTTTTTTTTTTTTTTTTTTTTCTCCCCCCCCTTTCTCTTACTTCTAATTCACCAAGTCGAATCCAGTTAAGGCTTATTCAGCTAATTAATTGAATCAGGAAAACCACCAGAATGTGCAGGGTGGAGGTCTCCTTGACTAGGATAGAAAAAGACTGATGTATTTTTGAGATGCATATTTGATCATGGTGTGGATGTTAGTGTGCATGTTTTAACACACAGCCTCATACTGTACTTGTTGGTGCAGGATTGAGGCAGCTGCCACGAGGGGGCAGTGGTGTCCTTTGTACAGTGACACTACTACGTGCCATAAACACACTCGGTTGCCAAATTATCAGGTAGAGCTACCATAAGACACTTGGTTGAAATGGGACCACCATAGGGCCATGACTGGCAGACCATTCTTAGTGACCATTGTTATGAGTGTTCCTCTTTCTAATTCTGTTAATTAATCTAAAGTAACCACGTTATCCTGGTTACAGTCGTGGTGGATATGGAACACTAGGAACGAGGTGAGGACACACCCAGAATGGGACACCAGTGCACATGCATGCATGTTTGTATCCTGGCCACACCTGGAGGAAACCGTGTATTTCACAAAAAAACTGCCAGTGGCATCCCGAAGGAAATAATCTTTAATCACAAGCACATATAGATATGTATATAAAATAGGTTCTGTTGCTTAGATCTTTCATCTATCATCTAGTAGGTAGTAGTTGTAAAATATATGATGAATGGGGCTATTTAAAGGCAGGTTCTGTGATTTTGGGATAACAAGAGCGACAGACTAATTTTTTCCTTCTGTACCTTTGTGAGAAACATGAAAGCTATTGCTTTTCCTCATACAAAATTCATACAGACATAACAGCTGGTGACTTTATTTGCATCATTGTTTTAGAAGAATAGAATCTTATACTTTAACTGCATAAATTCCAGTAAATATGTATTCATGCTGTGTAGGCATCACAGACCTCAAGGATTTTCAGCAGAAATGTGTTTGTCAAACTCCAAGATTGATCATTACTAGGCCAAAGTTTTCATCATGGTTTAGCTAAATTGAGTTTATATTTATATTTGAAAGTCAAATAATGTTGACTGTTATTTGTTTATTTGTAAGGAGTACTGTTCTTGATAGCAATTTCTTGGTTAATTGTTGCTCAGATTATAGGATTTCTTTCTTTTGGACTCAACTGTGGTCAAGGAGTAAAGTTGGTTTGAAATAGTAACCCTGTCAGATTACATAAGTGGGCTTTATCCTTTTCTCATATTGTAACCTTGATGAATTTTTCTTGCATGCTAACTAATGTCCAAAGCAGTCAGCAGTGTTAGATGTTAGACCAAGTTTGTGCTGGTTCAGTTTACAATGGAACCTTTAAGTAGTAGATTTATTAGTAATTAGTTTTGAATGGCCTCAGTTTTAAAACCTGGTCCTCAACTGCACTTACCAGACTTGCGTCTGCTCACGTAGAAACAAGGGCCCAAGGCCTAATGTTAATCTTCCATGAATCTTATGTGCCCTGAAGAGAGTTAAATGTAATAACTGCATATACGACAAAACCACTCAAATTAGTAATGGGGTTGTTTTAGCCCTTGGTCTGCAATGGTATGTATCTGCTCCCGGTGTGTAAATACACTGAGCTCCAGTGCACTGATGCCCATTAACTAGCCTACCTTCCTGCGTCTAGACAAAAGTATGCTTCTGTCATACCTGAACCACAAGCCTTTATTTTGAATACGGACCCACAGAGGGTTTTGTGAGAGACAGAGAGTTTGGAGGCTGCAGCTTGAACATTAATGGAAAACACAGAACAGACCTGGACAGGCAGCATTTAAAAGGTAGGGTCTATTAAAGTATTTACCAGCAAATGGGCAGCTTTATTGGAACCAGGGGGTTGTGATTGGACATCATGATAGTAACAGGAAGTGTAATACTTGCCATAAAAATTACATCAATCAGTGGGCAAATTGCGTCTTTGTTGACGAAAAATAAAGCTAGGGAGATGACAACTCCAAAAAATACTGTGATTAATGCCACGTGAAGTCATCTTTGTTTGACTAAAATCACAGACACTGAAAAGGTCACAGCCCAGCAAGGTTGTCTTTCTGTGTTGACAAGACAAAAAGTATTATTCACCTTTATGTTCACAGATTCATCAGATGAAGGAGACTCTTGACAGCTTTGTCAGAGCACAGCTTGTCTCAGAGCTCAATAATACTGTAACAAAGTGGCTTAGATGAACAGAAGCTAAATGAGCAATACTTTAATAGAAACACTTATCAACAAGAAAAAACCACAATTAGAAATGACTACAGTAAACCCAAGACTAGGCCTAAACAGAATAAACACATTAACTAGAGAATGATAAAGTGAATTAATGAACTTGAACAAGAAATGAGAAAATAAATGGCATTAGAATATTGTAAAAAGTCAGTGGAGTCAAATCCTGGTCTTGGGACATGGACATTCCTACACTGCCTGTAACTTTCTGCTCCTCTATGTGTACCTCCTCAAATGACTGCTCATACCCTTTGAAGGAGACAGTTAAGAGGTGAAAACTGGCACTTCTCCATCTTGATGTAGAGCCTGTGCTCTAGAGAGAACAATACTCACAGGACCTACATGCTCCCCCAGGCTGTCATCTAAGTATACAACCCTCTAACCAAAGTAAGTCTGAGACCACACTGAAAATATGGGATTTTTTTTTTTAAATGTAAAACTGTAAATAAACTTTTTTTTTTTTTTTTTTAGAATTTTCCATCCATCCATTTTCTGTACTGCTTATCTTGGACAAGGTCCCAGGGAGCCTGGAGCCCAGGATACTCGGGGCACAAGGTGGGGGACACCAAAAGGCCTGGTCTTTGCCTATACAGTGGGTATAGAAAAGAATCACCCCCCTTTAAAATAATCACATTTTGTTGCTTTTCAGCCTAAAATGAAGACGGACACAGTTTTTGTTTTATCCAGCTGTATTTACTCAGTGCAACTTATAACATCCAAGTGAAAGATATAACACCAACATGTCAGGAAAAAAAAAAAAAAACAGAATCACTGAGTTGGAAAAAATATCACCCCCCATTCTGTTGAACCACCTTTTGCTTTAATTACAGCCTTCAGTCTGTTGGGATATGTCTCTACTAACTTTGCACATCTAGACTTTGCAATATTTGCCCACTCTTCTTTGCAGAACTGCTCAAGTTCAGTTAAATTTGATGGTGACCGTTTGTGGACTGCAGTCTTCAAGTCATTCCACAGATTTTCAACGGGGTTTAAGTCTGGGCTCTGACTAGGCCATGCAAGAACATTCACCTTTTTCTCCTTCAACCACTGTGTGGTCAGTTTTGCTGTGTGCTTTGGGTCATTGTCATGTTGGAAGGTAAACCTTCTTCCCATTGACAACTTTCTGCCAGAGGGCAACAGATTTTCCTCAAGAATTTGATGGTATTTTGCCCCATCCATTTTCCTTCTATCCTGACAATGCTCCAGTCCCTGCTGCAGAGAAACACCCCCATAACAGGATATTACCACCTCCATGCTTTACTGTAGGAATGGTGTTATTTGGATGATGAGCTGTATTGGATTTCCGCCAGACATATCATTTGGTGTTGAGGCCAAATAATTCAATTTTAGTCTCATCTGACCAGAACACCTTTTTCCATGTGGCCTCAGAATCTTCAAGGTGCGTTCATGTGGCCTTTCTTGAGGAGTGGCTTTTTTCTTGCAGCCCTCCTATACAAGGCACATTTGTGGAGAATTTGTGATGTTGTTGTCACATGCACACAATGACTACTCTGTCATAAATCCCTGCAACTGCTTCAGAGTTGCTGTAGGCCTCTTGGAAGCATCTCTGACCAGTTTCCTCCTGGCTCTTTCATCCAGTTTGGAGCAACGTCCTGATCCAGGGAGGGTCTGTGTTGTACCAAATACCTTCCACTTCTTAATAATAGACTTCTCTGTGCTTCTAGGCATTGATAAAGCCTTTGAAATTTTTTTTGTATCCATCTTCTGACGTGTGCCTGTCCACAACTTTATCCCGGAGATCTTTTGACAGTGCCTTGCCACCTATAGTTGATTGTTTGGTTCAGTTGCACTACCAAGGGCTAAAATGCTCCAGGAAAGCTCTTTTCATGCTGAGCTAATCAAAATGACCACAGCTGATCAGAGTTGAAAGTCAAATGGCTTTGTGTGCCATTGAGAAGGTGATTAGCTACCCCTGATTGAGTCATTTATAGGAGGGGGGTGATCCTTTTTCCAACTCAGTGATTCTGTTTTTTAATTTTTAAAATTTTTTTCTGACATGTTGGTGTTATATCTTTCATTGGATGTTATAAGTTGCACTGAGTAAATACAGCTGGATTAAAAAAAAAACTGTCCCCATCTTCATTTCAGGCTGAAAAGCAACAAAACGTGATTATTTTAATGGGGCGTGATTCTTTTCTATACCCACTGTATGCTCACTGGCAAAATGTAGTCTTGCAAAAGCTTTTTCCTGGCACGCCTCTCATGCAGGTCAAATTTGTGCAATCTCTTTCTGATTGTAGGAGAATGCACTTTGACACCAACAGTTGCAAGATTTACTAGCAGATCCTGTGATTAAATTCTGGGGTTTTTGGAGACTTTTTTTTTTTTTTTTTTTTTTTTTTGCATCAGACGGTCAGCTCTTGCTGAATTTGGACAAATTGGCAGTCGTTTGAAATCTGTGCTATTTGTAGATGATTTTTCTTACAGTGGATGTATTTCAAATAATTTGGAGATCTTTTTAAATCCCTTGCCAGATTCATAGGCATCCACAACCTTTTTTCTGAAGGCCTTACAGAACTCTGTAGATATTGGCATGATGACACCACACATCTCAATAACAAAGGGAACACCAGACACTAGATATAAGAGGGGTATAAATAAGACAGCTTCCACCTGCACTTCCTAAGCAGGTTCTAATCACTGGCACCCAATCTTGAACACCTGATTCTAATTTTATGGATTTGAATGTAGGGGTGTACTTACTTTTTCCATGTCACTGATCTGTTTGTTTGTTTTTTTGTAGTTAATTTAAATTGTGAAAATTACTACAAAATGTCAATTTTATGTGTCATTTGATAGTGTGTCACCTTTATTAATAGTCACTGTTTCAAAGAGGATCAAAGAGGTTTGCTTGTCCAAATATGTTTAAAAAAAAAAAAAGCCAACAGTTTCCATAGGGTGTACTTATTTATAAGTATAACTCCTTTGTACAAACGGTCAGATTTTCTGTGCGTCTTATCCATTCCATTGAAGCATGTGTTCAGATGACACTCCGATGGATTTGATCTTAAATGGACCATACGATTTTACACTAACTTGTGGAGTCTGTGTCAGCAGAGTCATTAAAGCAAAAAAGGAGACATACCAAATACTAAGAAACTCTGAAATTCATGTAAGTATTTTTAAGATTCTACTTTTCATTCAACTTTGTTTCATTCGCAATGAAAACCTTGAAATAGAATGCCAAACAGAAGCATTTTCATCAGTGGTGTCAGACTTTGTGACCCCACTGTATACACACCACACACATAGGTATATACACAGTTAATGTAAACATTAACTGAAGCTTTTGACCTGTATCTGCATGATTTTATGTATTGTGCTGCTGCCACATCATCAAATGACTGGATAACTGCATAAATGAGCAGATGTATAGGTGTTCCTATTAAAGTGGATGGTGAGTGTATATGTAACATAAACAATATATTGTGTATATATAACATTCTCTGTTTAGACACAATCATAATGTTATATACACTCACTTTATTAGAAACACCTGTACATGCAAGTATCTAAACAGCCAACCATGTTTCAGCAGTGCAATGTATAAAATCATGCAGATATCAGACATCAAAAATGTGATCTCAGTTATTTTGACCATGGCATGATTGCTGGTGCCAGGAAGGTTGGTTTGAGTATTTCTATAACTGCTGATCTCCTGGGATTTTCACACACTGCAGTCTCTAGAATGGTGCAATAAAGAAAAAACATCCACTGAGCAGCAGTTCTGCAGATGGAAACACCTTGTTGATGAGAGAGGTCAACGGAGAAGGGCCAGACTGGTTTGAGCTGAGAGAAAGGCTACAGTAACTCATAATTATTCTATTCTGTACAAATGTGGTAGGCAGAAAAGCATCTTAGAAGAAGATATCACATATACATTACAGCACAGTATAATTCTTTTCTTCGCATATCCCAGCTTGTAAGGAAGTTGGGGTCAGAGTGCAGGGTCAGCCATAATACAGCACCCCTGGATGGCAGGGTCAGAATTTGGCACCAACAGCATGAATCCAGGGACCCAACCTGCCTTGTGTCAACAGTCCAGGCTGGTGGAGGTGGTGTAATGGTGTGAGGAATGTTTTCTTGGCACACTTTGTGCCCATTAATACCAATCAGGCATAGCTTGAATGCCACAGCCTATTACAGTATTGTTGCTGACCATGTGCATCCCTTCATACCAGAATTTACCCATCTTCTAATGTCTACATACGGCATGATAATGCACCATGTCACAAAACAAAAGTCATATTAAACTGGTTTCATGAACATAACAATGAGTTTAGTTTTATTCAGTGGCCTTCCCATTCACCAGATCTGAATCCAATAGAACACTTTTGGGATGTGGTAGAACGGGAGATTCGCAGCATGGAAGTGCACCTGAAAAATCTGATTTTTCTGAAATTTTATTTATTTATTTATTTTAAAACAAACGAGGTCACTTTCCAGACATGCAGACCATGTCAAGTTAGTAGCTTTCACTGGTATCCTGGGAGTCTGAAGTTTCTCTGTGCCAAACAGAAGCTTTGATCCAGAGAAAACGAGCTGAAAATCAGAGTCAGAAAATTAGACAGACAAAACACTGCAGCTTCAAAACAAAAGCAGCAATTGCAGCTCTTTAGTTGATTACAAAACTATAATATACTTTAATCTTCTTTTAGTTGACCTGTGGGGGGAAAAGATGGTTTGAGCCTTTCACATTGCCAGGTAAATGGAGCATCATGCATACTTCAACTTGCATATCTTGCTGCATTAATAAGTATATTATGCATCCTTAGTGTTTCTTATTTATTTTGATTCTTCTTGAAATAAGAACACGGGAAAATGATCAAGCCTCAGTGTTCTAACAATTTTAGGCACTTTCTGTAATCTGATCTCATGAGGGATTTGAATGGAGAACAATAATATGTGTGGATTTCACTGAATTTCATATGAAAGTTATGTGAAAACTGATCAATTTTAGCCTCACTCCTAACCCTAACCTATTCATTCATAACTTCACTTGTGAATTATGACTTTTTTTTCTTTCTTTTTTAAATTAATTATATATATATACATATATATATATATATATATATATATATATATATATATATATATATATATATATTTTTTTTTTACAAATTTTAGTAAGTTCAGGTTGTTCCTGAACTTACAGTTATGGTCATATGATTGGTGTCTCTATCATCAGTTTATGGTGTATTTGCAAATTGATTTCTCCACTGTGCACTGGCTGCAAGCTGTTATATCTCAGCAATTAATTTTTAGTATTAACAACATAATTTAAGTATTAGCAACATACAGTAGGGCCAAAATAAGCTTGGGATGGAATTCCAATAAAGAACTTCTCTCAACCACTTCCTTTTGTTCAGACTGACATCAGTGGCAGCAGTTTCACCTCTGATGTTACTGAAAAGACATGAGTCTGAGCCATTAATGCTGGCAGCCATTGAATAAGAAGCAGCCCATGATCTCATGTTTTCGTACCAGAGCCAGCAATAGCGAACATTTCGTCTAGTTCTTCAAGGACTGCTGTTAGTTATCAAAATACTGCAGCGAATCTTTGGGCTATGGTCTGTGTGCTTCTGTTCTCATGCCTACAATAAAAGATTTGTATTTGCACTGTAATCTAATTCCTGGCATGTCACAGAACTGAGTGGAGAAACATAATAAATACTGCAGATGTTAAATTGCTAAGATCTGCTCATGATAACTGATGAAGGACAGAATGATTAAAATCTATGGAAATAATGATGCTTAACAAGAGAAACACCTGCCAAAAATTGCTAGATCATCCTGTAGACAAAGACCAGCAAACTCCTGACATGTCTGAGGCTTGTGAGGCATAAATTAGGCAATGTTAAACTGTTGGATATTTTGGCCTTCTACTGTTGATCGAAAAGCCATATGGTCTCTGCCTACTTCAAACAAGGGTTTCATATGCAAGTGGCTCAAGCAGTGGCCATAATAATAATAATAATAATAATAATAGGAAATGTGTAATGCAAATTTCTTGAAGGCCAAGTCAGGGCTGAATAAGCAAGATTCAAAGACCAAAGAACATCATAATGCATCCTCCTGATCTCAAGCTCTATAGCATGATTTAAAAAAAAAATAAAAATAAATAAAAATTATGAAAACAGAGTTGTGAATATTACTTTTCTGTTTTTCTGGTTGATGAAGTTATGAGTAGAGAGAAGACACATACATGAGAAATGAGATAAAGATCTGACCTGCTAAACTGCCCAGAGCAGCACTTTTTGCTAGTTACAAAATAAAAATGAAGTATGATCACTCAAAACAGCATGCTGAAACAGAAATACACAGAAATAAGGCTTGCTTTAAACTCAGACCACATCAATATAGACCCAAGGCAACACCAGACTCTCATGAAATAGAGTGCCTCAACAGATCTTTGGGGTGTCTCATCAAGACTGAGCTAGAATAAAAACCACTGTGGAAGCAAAGTGGAAGTTTGGACTGGGTTCATGTAGGGTTTTTTAGCACAGACAAACTGTAGCTCTGGGCTTGTAAGTAGAATCATGAGACACAAGTATAGTATTTTTAGCATGTCTGCAAGGAAAAGCAGTCACCAGTAATTATCTGGTAATGTAAGACTAAACATATTTTTAGACAGCTAGGTCATCATTGTTCGAAAAAGAAGGGTAATTGCTTATGCAGATGTGGTCTAGTCGAGATGGATTTAATTGGAAAAGGATTTATAGGTAGGAGTCATAAATGGGGAATATGGAGCTAGATTTGTAGAAGCCAAAGGCTGGATGACTTATTGAGGAACTGCCAGTGACACTGACAAATGCTTCTCTTATACGTGAGAGCCATGGAAAGTTACTTTAAAAATCTATTAGATTACTGCTCATTTAAAACATAGACAACGATTACACAAAACCTCAGTGCATATTTGGAAGAGTTTCTTCCATACTCATCATTTGAGGGGCATGTTTTAAACTTTTTTCAGATTTTTATTTCAGATTGCCTTGAGGTTCCACAGCACATCCTTCCCATGTGCTGAATTGCCTGTATTCAGATTACTATCTTTTTCACTGTTCTGGATTTTATATACAGTATGTAATCCCATTTAATTGTTGACCCCCACTCTAGTGACTAAAATTATGATGCATGACACTTCTGATGATACTTAAAAACTCATGGCACTACACAATGACAGCCTTATGATTTTCTTTCACAAAAGTAATCTATACATTGCAAATTATGGCTGTAACATCATTATTATGGTGTGTCAATCATAGTTCTACTATTACTAGCATAGCATTTATCAGAGGTGCTACTATAAAAAAAATGTAATATCATGTTCAAGAGTGCAACCACTGCAGTTACTATATGATACCACAGAAGAACATGGTAATTTCGTAGTAAAATATATAATACACAAACTTGCTATAAAGGCCTACAATGAAATCATAGTAGTGGTTGAGTATGTATTAAAAAAAAAGGTTTATGAAGTATCATATAAAACTATGGAAAACATGATGGGGTGTGCTGTTTTTAGGAAAACAATAATAAACAAAGTGGTGGTGTTTAATTACTGTTACTCCAAAGTTGATTCATTTCCTAAAACAACATGTTTCAAAGTGTTTTATTCAGCTTTTACAGAATTAAAGAGCGTCATAAGTTTGATCAGTTTATAGTTACGCTTAATGTTGCAGAATGTAAGAAAACCTTATAACAGCTACACACAGTTGTTCCCTAACTAGCATCTCTTTTTTTCCCCGCTCTCTTGAATTTAATAAGAACAAATGCAGCTTGTCATGTTACACTGCAAATCCCTCTGTACTGAAGACTTTCCTGTGTCAGAAAACCTAAAATTACAGCTTTACCTCTGATTGTTGAAAGTGCTGTCACTGGAGACTCCTTCCAAAAATATAAGTAATTGTCTTACTTTACTAAAAATTCACCGTATCAATAATTACACACATTTTTAATCTGGTCATGTGTCATGCATACCATACAAGTTTGTGTGTCTGCTGTATTGTATTACATTGAGTGTATTACCATGAATCTTTCCAGAACTACTGTCGGATATAAAGTTTGCAGGAAGACCAGGCAATCCTTAATAGCTACCTGGTCAGAGCCACAGTGGTTTAAATTAATACTAGTTTGTTTATATTTTGGGAAAATTGAACCAACTAAATTCATTAGAAAATAATGCAGAACTAAAAATTGTCTGTCAGAACAATTTCTAGTTGAGTCCCATTATGAACTTATAGTTGAGTGAACTGTCTGAGCCAGAATTCTGACCATGCCAGCATTTCTACCGCTGGGTTTTTTCCAGTGGTTCTCAGGGCATAATAGTAGGGTTCATATATAATTTTAAAAAAACACCTTCTGGGATTGACCAGGCCCAATTTAGATTTAAATCTGAATACAGATACAGACATTGCATAACACAGTGTAAAATAATACACAACATAAAACATACACAAAAATTTCAGTATTTTATGGAGATTTCATTCTTGTGCAGTATGATTGCTTGGGTGTTCTACAGCAAATATTAGATTAGAATATTTTCTTCTGCTGACGTCTGGAAAGGTGCTCTGTGAACAGATATTCTAGGTGTTCAGAGAGGATGAGCAGCTGTTTGTGAGCAGAGCTGAAAGAGAAGACAGTAAGAAAGAAGGAATGAGTGCAACAAAGAAGAATGAATCTGCAGAAGGCTCCTGTTTGGGGGGATTAAGTGGAGCAGACAGTCTGTATTTGTCATTAGAGGATGAAGAGGATGACAAAAACAGGCTTTATGGAGAGCCATAGTAGAGTTTAGTGATAGGAAGAATACTATGTTCTAACACAAATCAACTCTTTTACTCCCTTCTTTTTCTTCTTTCAGAAATCTTCAGAAAAAGCAGGCTATAAGAACTCTTGCTTTTGGGGTCTTTTTCTCTAATATTTCCTTCATACATTGAAATAGAAAGTGAATAGACAACCATTGTAGCCATTAACAGGAGCAAGTTTTTTTTTTTTTTTCATCCATCCATCCATTTTCTGTACCACTTATCCTACACAGGGTCACAGGGAGCCTGGAGACTATCCCAGGAGACTTGGGACACCCTGTACAAGGTGCCAACCCATTGTAGGGCACAATCACACACACCCATTCACATGCTGTGGACAATTTGGAAATGCCAGTCAGCCTACAAAGCATGTTTTTGGACTGGGGAAGCAAACCAGAGTAACGGAGGAAACCCCCGAAGGGGAGAACATGCAAACTCTGCACATGCAGGCGGGAATCGATCCCCCCAACCCTGGAGGTGCTAGGCAAACATGCTAACCACTAAGTCATTGTGCCCCCAAGTTTTTCTTTAAATCAAATTAAATATTGAATAATTAAATGGTCAGGGATAAGGGCTTCTACTCAGGTATAGCAGCCATGAGAGTGGGATACAGTGTAGTTAAAACAAGGTTGCTGGAGCAGATGACAAACTCACAAAACTGCAGTTAAATATGACTGTACTCATCTATCATTCATTGTATAGCATTTTGTTATAGTATGTTCACAGCACTTTCTCTACTACTGTATATGTATATATATATATATATATATATATATATATATATATATATATATATATATATATATTACTGATTATATATATATATATATATATATATATATATATATATATATATATATATATATATATATATATATATATATACATTCAAAATGTTTAACAAATGAATTTTGAGCTAGGAAAGGAAATTTTACAGACTTTGTTTATTCTTATGGCTACATGTCTAACCATTTTATTGCAAGTTGGCCTGAAGATGCAACCCTATATTACAAATCAAGACAGATGCTTAAATGGTTAGATAATACCTAGGTTTGCAATGAAGACATGAACCTCATGGTAAGGTATAGTTTGTGGAAGATTACTGCAGTGAGGTAATGCTGTGGCTAGACTTTGGTCCGACAGTCTGTCAGCAGGTTTAAGAGTCTCAGTATTCACTTTCGATGAGTTGGTTCTCTTTCATGGGTTCCCTCCCAGAGAACCCCAAACCTCTGACCAAAATAACAACCATTATTCAAATGGATGGACAGTGGGGAATCCATTATTTTATATGGCTCTTAAGAGAGATACTACCCTGTGGCTGTAAAAGCCTTTTTAAACCACAAGAAAGCAAATCCTTCAAAAGTGGGAATATGTTTTATTCTCACTTATTCCATTGGAGTTACTGGCAAGAAACAATACCTTCTTACTGTTTTCTCCTCATGATGATTCATGCCACAGATATTTTGGAATTCTGCAGTGTTCTTAAATATGATATGCTCATCACAGACAGAGGCAATTCAAATCAGACCCTAATGTGGGAACCATTTGTGATCTAAAGGAGACTAAGGTCCAGCAGAAATGGACTAGTAGTAAAAGTGACGTATGGAATTTGTAAGTAGTGCTGAATGAGTTCTGACTTATTTTGACTGCAATAATGTCAGAAATAAGGAATGATCTCCCATTTGTTAATTCAAGTGATGGTACCTGTATAATAAAAAGTTTCTGTTAGATAATGTCACAGCACTGGTGTGAACACTCACAGCACAGGGCTCCCGTGATAGAATGCTGCTACAGGAACTTCTGTGAGAGACACTGGGACAACAATATACAATATGTAAGGAATAAAACACAATGGGGTACTCTGTTATAAAAAAAATAATAAATAAATCAGTGATGATGTGGCCATTTATAGTTATGCATATAGTTATAGTCATGATTATCCATTTATAATTACAATTAATGTTTGGCAAAATCAATTTGTTCTTGTTATCACTTATGTTCAGTGGTTTCATCACTCACTCTTGAACTTAATAAGACAGTTAAAAATAAGAACTTAAAATGCAGCTTTTTAGCAAGAAACTGCAAAGCGCAACATCCTCTGTCCTGAGGACTTAAAGAAACAGCTTTACCTCTAACCATTACAAAGCTTACAGAGAGCTTTATGATAATGTTTTTCACGTTTTAAACACTTTTTAAAATGTGCTTATTATTACATTATACTTATGTGGAGTATCCGCCAAGTCCTGGGATTGAACTGTTACTTTAGAAATAATAACGTAACAACTCATAATACGCACAATAAATATAAACCTGTGATTAGCATCGATGCTAGCATTACTGCGACAAATGCTGTAATATAAAAGTAATCAACACATTCTGAACAATCAGATGTAAGAATTCAATTGACATTTTTATGTAGCTATATCATATTAGGTTACAGCCTCTTTAGTCTCAGCCACATACACTTCACCACAAAGTGTCCAATACTTACTGTACACTTTCCTAGACATAAACTGCAGAATCTTGTCTTGAAGTTTGCAATCTGATATCCATCCATTTTATGCAATCCATCCAAAGACCAGGCCTTTTGGAATAATGTGCTCTGGACAGATGAATCAAAGATAGAGTTGTTTGGCAACAGTAACAGCACAGACCAAAGACAGCTTTTCAGGAGAAGCACCTCATACCAACTGTGAAGCACAGTGGTGGAAATGTTATGGTTTGGAGTTGCTTCGCTGCCTCAGGGACTGGACAGCTTGCATTCATTGATTCAATTATGAATTCTGTATCATATCAAAGAGTGCTTGAAGATAACTGTGAGGCCATCTGTCCAAAAGTTGAAGTTCAACTGAAAGTGGACCTTTCAACAGGATAATGATCCTCATTACACTAGCAAATCCACCAAGGAATGGCTCAAAAAGAAGAAAAAGAGGTTTATGGAATGGCCTAGTCAAAGACCACATTTGAATCCCATTGAAATGTTGTAGGGGGATTTGAAACGGGCAGTACATGCAACTGAAAGAATATTGCATGGAAGAGTGGTCAAAAATTCCAGCAAGCCTGGTGGACAATTATTAAAACTCTGACAAGAAGTTATTTCTGGTAAAAGGGGCAATACTAGCTTCTGAGGCCAAGGGTGTACTTCTACATCTATTGATATTTCTGTTGAATAAATGTTTGAAAAAGCAAATTTTCCTTGTGTTTTTCCCCCAAGTATATCAACTTCATTAATCGGCACTGTTTCACAGTTGATCAAATGTGTGCTTGTCCAAATATTTATTAAAAAAACAAACAACAAAAAAAGCCAACAATTTCCATGGGGTGTACTTATTTTTTCACATGACTGTATGTCATCT
Organism: Cranoglanis bouderius; assembly: GCA_023630585.1. Lineage (NCBI taxonomy): Eukaryota > Metazoa > Chordata > Actinopteri > Siluriformes > Cranoglanididae > Cranoglanis > Cranoglanis bouderius. The sequence continues at coordinate 13,831,422 of CM042553.1, forward strand.
GCTTTTCAGGGAAAGGTATAGTTACTGGATTGAAAAAAGTATGCCACATCACTTGTTTAAAAGTTATTTCAAAGTTTTGTTTTGGAGAAGTTGTTTTCTGACAGCATCAGGGAAAGATCTGTGACTAATCCTTTGCAGTGTCAGTCAATGGCCTTTTTTGAAAATTGTCTTAGTGATTGTGTTTAGTGATGGAACATACAAGGCTCCCTAACAAAAGCTAGAGGGCTGGCTTGGGGGACTAGGGAACCAAAAGTAATTGGAAAATCTTTCTGCCTGATTTATTTCATGGCCAGCTGCATGTGCCAGCATCATTAGTGCATGCTACCAAAACATCTTGAGTTGACTCTATATGTGGCTATACTAGATGTAACGTATACCAGAGTAATGAAAAACAAAAATCTAAGTACTCATGATCCTAAGCATTCAACCTCATCTGTGAAACATAGAGGCATGGAGCCATGGGATGAGTTCAGAAGTGTACAGAAATTACAACAGGATGTCACATTTTGGTCTACTGGATAATATTATACAGAAAACATCCTAGTAAATTTTTTTAACCTTACAGACAGGTTATACAATATGTGTTGTGAAAATCATGCTGCAATTAAAAATTGAGAGGACATTCATTCAATCAGTGTACATATTTGGTCCTATGTTGGTGTTACATATTGTAAATGTTTCTACAGTAGAAGGAATCTCAAAATGTTTGAAATGATGTCAAAAGTTGACCAACTTTGTTCAGAATTTGGGGTAAGCCTACCATCAATTTGTGAATGACAATGACAGAGAAGGACTATTTTAAAAATATGAGTTACAGGCAAATCACCTTGCTAGCCTATTAATTATTTAATTTATTATTATAATATATGCTCCAGCAAAATGCCCCAAAACACAAAGGATTTTGAAGGAGGACAATGTCTATAACATTACTCCTGCTATAGAGCAAATATGGTGTTTTTCTGGGCCAAATAGTGGAAGGTTCTTGACAGGCCAAGTAAATCACCTAACATCAGTCCCACTGAGCATGCATTTCACTTACTAAAGACAAAACTGAAGGAGAAACAGGCCGGGCAGTGTATCCCAAGGAATGATTTCCAACATCTGGTGATGTCCATGGATCAGAGACTTCATATGGTTTGAAGGTCTAAAAATGATTATATTTATGTTTATTTTATTTTATTTATTTACCAGTTCCAGGCATAATATATTTGATTAAATATAGAACAAAAAAATCTAAAATAAAAATGCAGAAAATGTCCAATTATTATTTAACCAGTGGATATTAATAATATTTACTCACATACTAAACATAGTGAGTATAGACAAATTCAGAAAGAGTTTGACTTGCATGATGTGCATTATTAACTGGCAGTTTATTGTAATGGCCTATTCTCTGCATGACAGCAGTGATAGACATTATTTATGCTGACAGCCACAGTCCAGTAAAAGGAGCCCAGAAAATGTGAGTGAAATTAGACTACCCAGAAAGGAAATGGAGATTTCACACATCCATTTGCTAAAGTCATTATGCACACGAGATCTGCTGAAGTAAAAAAAACCAGATGAAAATCTGGGGTCATGACAAAGATTGAGAATTTGTCCAGGCCAAAATTAAAACTAATAACGCTTATTTATTATTAAAGTTACCATTTAAGATGCCAGCATGTTGCCACTAATTGTCAGAGGGCCTCAGGCCTGTCTGTGAATTGACAATGTCAGGAAGAGCATATGTCCAGGCAAAAATCTAGATAATTTTATTGCTGCAACCGTGACAGAAGCTGAAATGTTCTCAAAGGGAAGTTATGTGCAGTATGTGATTTTTTTTTTTAGCCAAAACCCAAATGTGGTTTTATCACCATCTATGAAAGAAACGCATGAGATTAACATAAGTTTCACGCAGGGAATATTGAAAGCATTTGTATAATTCATGCAAGATATATATAAAAAAAAAATCTAAACAACAATCAAACATTTAAACAATCAAGAAAACATTTGGGAACCATTTGAAATTACTTGGATTTCTGCAGTCTGATCTTCGAGTCATAATAATGGATTGATATCAAACACTGATATATCATTCACAATTCAGGCTAGAACAAGAATGTTAACCCTTTAATTGCTTAGCTGTTAGAGCTTGCCTTAGCAGCAATAACCTCCCAAACATCTTCTGTAGCTGCTGTTAATACTCTTATGAAGATGAATTTTAGATTATTAAAAAAAACCCTCTCAGTTCATCAGTATATTTGAGCTTAAGGTATATAGTATATTTTATCATTAGGTCATGCCTCTGCTAGGGTCTTAGGCAAAAACAGATTTTTTTTCTTTCTAAACAATTTGTTTTTCATTTATTCATGTGTTTTGGGTCATTGTCTTGCAGCATCATCCAACTACTATTAGATGATGGACAACCACCATGGCATTCACTTGAATTAAATGTTCCATCAATGATCACAAAAAAGCTCTCCAGATCCTGAGGCTGCAAAATGGCCCCAAATCATGATGCTCCCTCCACCATGCTTCACAGCTAGGATGAGGTTTTATGTTTGCTCCAAACATAATTCTGTGTATTTCTGCCAAAACCTAGTCTCAGTCTACAGAACATTGTCTAACAAGCCTGTAACATCCTTTTCCAGCTTCATGCATGTCTACAATTTTACTTCTAATGTCTTTTGAAATATGTTTGATTGGGGCATGATTTACATGAACATATTTTTGATTTACATAACATGATATTCTTGATAAGAGCCAAGTGCCAGTAACTTGAATTTGTGCCTGGGCCTTTTTTATTGATAGGACAGGGCAACTCTAAAACCCACACCTCCAGTCTCATCTCATTAATATGAACACTCTATCTTATAGAGAATTTGTTAGCCCAGAGGTTCATGTACAATTTTAAACCTAGACAGTGAATGTTCAAATGGTATATTCAATATTAACAAAAACAAATATCTGTCAAGTGAGAGGTATTTGTCACTGAGTTCAGCAGAAGATCAGACCATATTCCATTACTAAGTAGTGCTTAAATCCTGGTAATGCCAAAGGGTTCAAATGTTTTTCTTGCAACTGTAAAAGGAACAATTAAGCCTCATACCAAAGAGATGAACTGAAAAGACTGAATGCAATTACATCATTAGTACTTAATTGTAGGAAATGTAGGAAACCATTAAAATGAGGTATACCTAGTACCCACATGGTCTTGTTTCTTAATCCATCTTGTCTTTTACAACTTGCCACAATGTGTAACTGACTGTAGGCATTTGTCAGCTGCAGTTCCACTTTTAGAAGCCCAACACATGCTGTTGTGTAATTTGGGCTGAGCACATCATTCCTGTGATGGCATACAACTTCAGAATTAAACTGAATGGAGTGGCAGGTGCAGGGATGTTCTGACATGCACTGAAATTTTAGGAGGCTCTCGCTGTAGGAGAGAAAGGATTGGTTTTACATCAGTCTCAGTTGGGAGAAAAATGAGCTCAGCCAGAAGCTCCAGAGTAAAATACACATGCCTACATTTTCCCAAAATCCAAAAATAAAAGTTTATTTTTTTGCTCAATATGTCTACTGTTTGGAAAAAATAACTGATAAGTATTCAAAACCATATAAAAAAATAATAATATATAAATACACTCTCATAGCCCAAACAGATGTTCTTTAATTAAGAAAAGAGGAGCACAGTTTGTTTTCCAGTATGATTTCTTATTTGCAAATTCACAAGAGTTTTAGCTAAAAACTTTCAAATTTGTATCTTAAAGTTAAGGCTCAAAGATGGACTGGTTCATATTTTTATGCTTTCTATTACAAATGACAAAGAAATATAATAAACAAAACATGATAAAAATAATTTCATTCGATCAAAGCTAGTGCACCCAATAGTCCTAACAGGCTCTCTGTTGTGTTCCTCCTGTCAGTCTTGTTATAGACACTATAGAATCTATAGTATAGATACTTTTGCTCTGGTTAAAAAGTAATTATGCCAAAAAATATATAATTGCAGTAAATCTAAAAAAAACAAAAATTGTTGATTGTGAAAGGTAAAGAGGAATTACATTCCTCATGAATACGTAATGTGGTCAGTAACATTATAAACTGGTAACTTGTTTGGCTCAGTGAGCGAATTTATGCAAGAAATAAGTGGTTTCATAAAATCATCCTTAATAATTTAAGAATCAGCTAACATAAGAGCACAGTATTCTGTACACATCATTATTCTGTGCACCTGACTTTTCACCTGATAGTCAAATAATAAATTACATTTGCCAGTCATGTAAAATATAAACTAGCATTATTGTTTATTCCTTTGTCCATCAAAACTGTTTATGAGACCACCCATCACAGATTTACCCTAATATCTCGGTACATAGTGACAGAACTCCTGCATGACATGAAAACTGTTGGCAAATAGCGTTAATGCTAATGCCATGAAGTGGAAAAAACATTTTGCCTTGACAGATCAAGCATTCTCATCAGCATACAAGTTTACTTCTCCCATAAATTCAAATGTAAATAAATGTATAAAATATAGTTTTTACATAGAGAATGCAACAGAGCATTAATATATTAGAAATATTGAAATGTGCTAACACGTAACACTCCCTCATACACATTGTATTCATCAAGCTAACTATTTGCTTTCAGCTTGTTTGTATCATTTAATTATTAGTATGCCAGGTCACATTTGAGAGATTAGGAATAAAGGTGTTGTTAGTTAGCCTTGGCTAAAGTTCCTTTGTGAAAGTGTCAGTAATTTACCACCAGGAATAAAAATCAGTGTTTATGATTGAAGTGTTTATACTTTTCTGCTTTAACTTGAGTGAAGAATTTGAAGCTGTACTTCATCATTTACCAGATGATTTATTTAGGTGAGTAATGACACTTTTACTTTTTTGGGGGTACTTTTACCACCTCTGGCTTTTCACATAACCGGTTCGATGTTATGTTTAAATCAAACAAATTGCATCATACAAACTATTGCATCTGTCTTTTTTATGAATGCTGTTTCTCAATATAGTAATCTTAACTGCTTTTTACTAAGAGTGCTTTTAGAAAAGCAAAATCTCTGTTATGGCATACCCTGTGTAAAGCATGTATGTTTTTATTTGTCCAATGAATTAGCTGCACTAAGGAATATGTCACAGTTGCTTTTTCTCACTTTAGCTTCAGTGGAGTTTTTTTTTCTTAGCTAAATCATAAACGGCTTGTATAACTTGACCTGTTACTAATGAAGCATGCTAAGCTAACAAAGTAATTAATTCTGCTAATTAAGCTGTGAAAACAAAGTTAGCAAACATAGTTAGCTAACTGAATTAATGTTAAACCAAATGTACCAAAGCTAATAAAGGACTTGTTGCCATGTAAGATTGCTAAGATAATGAAAGCTTTGCTAGTAAATTGAGTTGCACTTACAAATTTATGGCAACAAAAATATGGTAAGGTTGCTTGTGAGAATGTTAGTGAACTGTGGGAAGAAAGTTAATGATGGCCTCGGTGCTAGAAATGCACATTCAATAAAATGTCCTGTCTACTACATTTACTTCTTTAAAGAAAAACATATCTGTTTTCAGAGCAGGTTGCGAGTGAGATGACGTAAATGTTCGTGTTTTGACTGTGTTATAAGCAAACATTCATTTTGGATAGATAAGGCCATCATGAAGTGATACCTTGAGATGGACCATTCCTTCATCTCACATTCTCAACTTCTGGACAAAGAAAGACGCATGTACTCAGTTTGAACTCTAATCAGGCAGCTCTCAAAGGGCCAACTGTTGTTTTTAATGCAGCAGGAGACAGAATTCAAAGCTGGAATTTATTTCCTGTTCAATTCCCTCCACAACTTGATTGTATCTGGATAAGAGAGGCAGTGAGTGGACGATGGACATGGCTATAAATCTCAAACTTCTGAGTTGCATTGGAGAAATTACAAACACAGGACAGGTGTTTTAGTCTTTCTTAGTCATTTGTCAGCTGCTGGACTGCATGCTAATTGCAAGTAAGCCTTTTCTTGAGTGAGTTTCTTGGTTTAATGTAGTCTCAGTCTCAGTCTTAAAATTCATTAATGAGAACCATATTTTTGGAAAGTGTGATTGTTAATTCCTGCCTTGTGAGTTAGGGAACTTTTGAGGGTGGCTGTCAGAGAGAGGTATATTTTTTGAGTATACAAGGATGAGCTTTGCTGGTGCATGGAGGAAAAATATTGTGTCCAGTCTTGCTGATTGAGTGGTGGGGTGTAAATTTGATGGAGATAAGTTATGTGCCCCAGTCTAGACTCCTTATTAGTTTTAGCATGCCAATGAATTTAGATGTTTTTTCTCGTTATATAACTAGCTGTATCATATCCATAGGGAACTCTGATTGCTTTGTATACATTTAACTTTTGATTTTCTGTTGCATTTTTAGATTGCTTTTGTGTTTTTGGTTAAGTTCTTGTGCTTTTTAGTTTTGTTATGTTTTTAGTTTGCTGTTGTGTTTTTGGTTTGATATGATTTCTGATTTGCTCTTGTGTTTTTGATTTGATGTTATTATTTTTTATATGGTGTTGTGTTTTCGATTTGATGTTATTTTTATTTGGTGTTGTCTTTTTTATGTGATGTGTTTTTAATTTTGTTTTTGATTTGATGTGTTTGAAGTTTTGTTGTTATTTTTAGTTTTGATGTGATTTCTGATTTGTTCTTCTGTTTTCTGTTTTTGTTTTTTGTTTTATCTTGGTAAGATGTCAGATGAAATCTTATTTGCAGTCCTTACACAATACTGAATTGTGACACAACACCATTTCCTTTTCACTAGGGAGCTAAAACACTGATACATCTCTCCTGTTTGTTTGTCTACCTGATCTTACGGTTATATTTTGTAAGTTTTATTATGTAAGATTAATGGTTAGTGTTTGATTATTTTCCTGCCAATAAGTTGATGGACATTTAAGTCTGGTTTATTTCAAACAGTCTGGATGGAAAAATCTGGGTAACCGTAATTAAATTCAAAGCACATAATAAGGGCTGCAATTTATTGAGTTTTTTCATCTGTCATGGTGAAAAGACAGCAAAATGTTTTTGGCCGTAAGAATTAAACAATTTAACATGCAAAATTTAAGCAGGGTGCCTGAACTATTAGTCCTGTGATATGAATATGTAGGATTTGTGTATAGTGAGTCATTTCAAGCCAGGAAGCATGTTACTGTGTGAAAGGATGAAGTTAAATTAAGGACATTTCCTACTTTTCTTGCTTCTTGTATGGTGATACTAGAGATAGATAGATAAATAGACATAAAAACAGACATACACACAGTGATTATATTTTTTATTTGTTAAATAAGAACACTTTTAAAATCTTTTTATTATTAGACTTGAGGGGTTGACGTTCTAAGCTAGTGGGGGTGGATGGTTATAAATTCAAATCTTAGAACTGCCAGACTTCCAGTGAGGGACCCTTGAGCAATGCAAGTGCCCTTAACTCTCAGATATTCAGATATACCATACCAATTACAAGTTTCAACAAATCTACTTTTTTATTTACTAATTACCACATTTTTGAATAATGCTGAAAACTTAAAAACTATGAACCAACACACACACACACACACACACACACACACACACACACACATACACACACACAAAATATTTTAGATTCTTGAAAGTTGCCTTGATGACAGCTTTACAGTCTCTTTGCATTCTCTCAAACAGTTTTATGAGGAGAAGCTGGGGACAGTGTTTAAAATGTTTTCTAAATTTGTTGAGTGTTACGTTTTAAGTTTCAAATTACATGTAGCAGTTTTCAGTTTGATTGTATATTTTGTGTTTGTTATTTTATATTATTTCATTTTGGAATGGGTCAAGGGTCACAGATACTGTATATTGGTGTTTGCTTTAGGGTTAATGTTGGAAAGCAAGAACCTCAAAAGAATACCAAATTACCAGAATTTACCTTCTAATCTACAATTTGGACTAACCTACATTGAAGAGTCAAAGACTCTTCATAATACAAATGATCTTAATTAATCATTTAATCATTTTCTAATCATTTTTACTAATGGCTATTCATACTGTATATGACACAGTTATAGGTTTCATTATTTACTGTTACACTAAAGATTAGTCCAATTATGGAAAGTTACGCATTAATATGTGCTTATTTGTGTGCAGAAAGTGTTAAGATAATGAAACTCAATCAGATTTGTCCAAAGTTTTGGTATTGGATTGTAATTCTGCCTCATTGCTTTGAATAAACCTTTGTATGTAAAGAATTTTTTTTTTGGTAATACATACTGTCATGGTAGGTCAGCATGTATTCTAAAGAGACAGTAGTAATATTTTATTTTTATTATACAGAATCTCTTTTAATACTGAAAAGACCAACATCTTATATGTCAACTCAGTCTGAGTTAATGCCGTTATTTTTTCTGCAAAACCAATATTTCTCTCTCAAAAACAAAACCATGGAAATATCATGGAATCAGAAGAAATTAGTGTGGCTGCATTGAGACCACTGGCATGTAAAAAACATGACAAAGAAGAACAACAACGATAGACGTATAAAAATCACACCCTTGTGGTTCACCTCACCATATTTTGGAGCCAGGAGTTACATACTGATGTTTTACTCTGAGTAAGTGCTTTTGGCGGGACATGCTTCCTTATTTCAAGCCACACATGACTGTTAATTCACAGCTGGTTTATTTTCTTACTACAGAAGGCCTATTGAGTGGGTTAAATCATATATGCAGACGACTTGCACAGTATATAGAGTGAGTTGTCAGCATCTCTACAAATCACTGCCTCTGGAAGCACTAGTCATAATATTTTAGGACAATGGTTCTCAAAGTCAGGTTTGTGAAACTTAGCCAGGGGGTACATGATTTTTATTTTTATTTTGTTACAGCAGTGGAAATCAAACCCGACCAATTCCAAAGCTATATAAGCATATTTATAATAGTTAGCCTATTTGACTGGCAACCTTAATTAAATGGATTTAATCCAAAAAGTTCAGAAATGAAAAGCCCTATGGCTCCAATAATTAGCCAAAATATTATTATACACATTTGAATAGTTGGATTATGCTCATAAATTAAATCTGTATTGAGGGAGTTTTTTTTTTATTTTATTTTTATTGAGAACCCCTGTTATAGGATATAAAGTACAGGGTGCCCCATAAGTCCAGCATCATAAGGTTAATGTATATTGTTAGGGTTTCCCCTCGTGCTGTTCGCTGAAGCAGGCGAGCAGCGCACTTCCGCATTCATGGACTCTGGTTTTGTTTACTTCGCCACGTGTTTCTTTATTTTGCCTTGTCTCCACTCCTGTGTTCTCAATGGTTCTGTGATTATGTGCCTTTATGTGTTTCAGGTGTTTTATGTTTAGTCACGTTTTCATTCATGTATTTAAGCCCCTTGTTTCTTCTCCTCCACGCAAAGTATTTGTGCACTCACCTTGTCTCCACAATTACCAAGCTTTATTTCTATGGACTGCATATTCTGGTTTTTGGACTTTGCTCACGTTTTTGGATTACTGATTTTTGCCTTGCCCTTGGAATACTGTCTCTGGTTTTTCGAACACTTTGCTAACGTCATCTGGATTACTGATCATAGCCTTGCCCTGGATTTAACGGTTTGCTTCTGCCTTGAACCTTTCCTGTGTAACGACCTTGCCTAAGATTGCCGAGTAGCCCTGTTCCTATTATTTTGAACTGTTTCTATTTTTTTGAACTGTTCCTATTAAAGTGACACTTTCCCCCAGCGTTTGCATCCAGCCCCTCCTTCTCTGTTCTAACATATATTTTGATATTTGTACAGACCATGATGTATCTGAGCAGGGAAGAATGTATCCAAATCATTCTGCTCATATGAAATCAAAGTCAATTTAAATGCACAGGTATATGCTGAGAAAATTAGGAATGTTGAACATTTTCTTCAGTGCATTATTGACACTGAAATCATTAACCATGTGTTTACTGACTGGATATTACATCTAAATTTATGTATTGAGAAAAATGGTGTACATGTTTAGCTTTTGCATTTGTTTTGCCTTTTTTCTCTCTCTAATGGTGCTTGATGATGGGACACACTGTGTAATATTTGATTCATTCATTCACCTTCATTAACCACTTCATCCTGGTAAGGGTCAAGGTGTATCTGGGTGCGAGGCTGAGAATACACCCTGGATGTGATGCCAGTCCAGCTCAGGGCTCCATGCACATTCACACACTCATATACACCAATATATGCAATTTAGAGTTGCTAATCCACCTACCAGTATGTTTTTTGGGAGGCAGAAGGAAACTGGAGAATCTGGAGGAAACCCACATTGGGCAAACACACACAAAAACTTCACAAAGAGAGTAACCCAAGCTAAGGAACGAACTGGTGATCCTGGAGCTGTGAGCCTGTAGTGCTATATATAGATTTTATTAATATATTAAGATATTTTTCTGAAATATACACCTGTCATTTCAAAGGACACATTTTATGTTCAAAATATCTTTCACCTTTACTTTACATATATATTTGTATATGTAATATCACTGAGCCACAAATGGCACCCCAATCATGGACTCACCAGTTGCTTTTGTTTGTAAAATACACTGAGCTGAACTAACTACAAAATGCCAATAAAAGGAGAAATCTATTTAGATATCTCTAACAGTATCTCAGTAGTGGAAAATACCCATTAAGAAAACACCCAGTTTATTCAAAAACATAGCTGACAGGCCTGATTACAATCAACTGATTAATTCAGCTGTGTACTGATTGTGCTAAGCTAATTAGAATTTTTTTTTTTTGACTAATTAGTGTTACATAATCTACTTTGCAAAGATGTAAACCGCTTCTCTCCTGGGCTCTAATCACCACTCTCAGTATGATTTAACTTAATTACAACATCTCAGATGGCATCCAGCATCTCCCAGGGGAGAAACACAGACCACACCTTGCCTTACACCTGCAAATGTATAACTATTCATTTAACTCTACTACAAAAGGGTATGATGGTTAAAATTAAGGTTAGGAGTGGGGTTTATGGTTATACCATTTTATACAACTTCTTTCATCAAAGATTGAGAGAGAATTCAATCATGACTTTGCTTAATTTGTACAAATGTTCCTCAGATCATGTCTTATTTCCCACTATTTTAAAGTAAATCTGGTAGAATTGTGGAAAGATTTTAAACCACAAGTTTTCAAAACTTACATTCAGGGATCTCTATTATGGTTTTAAAAAACTTCTAGACATTTTCATGTTTATTTTCTAGATATGTAAAGTAGTGATTGGCAATTTACTGGAGCTTTTTATTCTAGAATTTTCCACTCATATAATATGTTTATTAATTATTTTTAGGCTACTTGTTTCTGAGTTGTTGACATTTGTGTTAAACTCATTCAATTTAAGTGACAGGTCAAATAGGCTAATAACAACAACAGCTCAATAAATATGAACAAATAAAAAAAAAAATAAATAAAAATAAAAAAAAACTTTTCACCACTGTAACAAAAATACATAAATAAAATAAAAATAATGGAATCCTGGGTGTGCTTCACAGACACAACTTTGAGAACCATAGATCTAAAAGATGTAGTAGGCAAATATTTTGTCTTTACATTTTGTGTGACCATTTGGCCATTTCCTCTTTTTTTTCCTTATGTCTTTGCAACCCAGAAATGTCTATGTAATGTGTGAATTACACATAATTAGAAGACAAATAGAAGAATAAAAAAAATCTCTGACTCTTCAGAGATGTAATATAAGTTTGTCCAGTGTATCATTTGTAGAAAAGGATTACATCTTTTTTGCATAACCCTTGACTGTGAAAGCCACCAAATTTCCATCTGAGGAACAAAGGAATGTTTTAATTTCCTCTGAGCAGCATCTGTAGTTACTTCTGAATATTAGTTTATGGGTAGGATTAGTCTTTGTATCAGGATAATAAGCTGTTTTGTTATGCTATAGTTAAATAAATCATTGTTACCTCAATACCTCACCTTGACTTGTAAACTTGACTTGCGCACTAAACAGTAAAACAGAGAAGGAGTCAAAGCCATTTAAGCCACTCTGTATCTCTGTATCTCTGTATCTCTCTACATCTCATGTTTGTGAGCGGCTTCCTATTCCATGACAATTGTGTGACAAAGTGTAAGCCAGTAGTGTGGTATTTAGTCAGCAAAACATTACGACAAAGACCATAGGAGAGGTGCAAAGCCATTTTGTACAGTTAGATTTCCAAGTTTGGGTATAAGGCCCAGAAAAGTGTTGGTGCTACCCTGCTGTTTAGCCATTGCTGCTCACATATTGTGTTTCATTACAACAATTTTTCACAGGTAGTGTCAAATTTGAGAGCATAGCCTCAAGTTTAAGACATGATTAATGGACTAATTTCATGTAGAGTGAAAAAGGGAAAAGCATCTATACACCACAAACTGCAAAGCTTTCATCATGTCATGCCTTGTATGTGGTATGGAATTTTGTTAAAATACATGTGATATTTGTCCAGCAGAATATTTAGAGGTGTGCAAGTCTTAATAAATATCAAGAAATATGCTAAATATCCTTACATATAAAACTTTTCACTTGTTACCAGTTTTTTAACATCCCTCAAACAATAGCACTGTTGAATTCTCGATTCTGATTGAGAATCAAGATTCTGGTTCAGAAGGTGTTCATTTTCTAGGTTAATATTAATACACGCGTTTTAATATGTTATCGTTTCTATAGTAACTTACACAGGGACTTGTATCACAGACATCCACTTAAACTGATTTAAAAATGTGTATAATTGAAGTTTTCTGTGAGGAGACATGTATTTATCATTTTTGGAAGGAGTGTCCAGTGTTGGTGTTTTGTAAATGTCAGAGGTAAAGCTATAACTTCCATCATGGGAAAGTCTTCAGGAAGGAGGGCTTTGTGGCAAAATGACAAATTGTAATTGCTAAATTGCTGTGAAATTAGAGGAATAATACACCATCACTTTGTGTTGGGTGACATTACACCACACTGTTGTTGATTATTTTCCTATAACAACACACCCTGTCATGTTTTATTCCTTATAATAGTTCAGGCATTTTATATGTTGTAGTATATATTTGAAATATCTAATGTTGAGTGTAATTAATTTGGTTTGTATAATTGTTTCAATTGACATGTAATTTTAATACTATATTAGTATTATAACTCAAAGTATGACAAGTAAATATGATCACAAGAAACCTTTATTTACAGTTAATGTGAACAGACATTGCAATAATCACTTAACACACATTATTCTGGGATCGAAAGATGGGGATTTCCATGCAATATACATTAAACAAAGATTTACAGGAAATTCCAGAGAATGATTTATAAAATGCTTTTATTACAACCAGAGATTTCTTTCCAGACTAAAGTGGCAGCCATATAACTTACATTATATTCTAGGCAGTGGTGAAATTACCCGAAGTACATTTGGCCAAAGGATATTCCTGAATAAGTTATAGTCTCTCTGAAACCAGCCAGACACTTGAGAAAGGACATGTGCTTGCACTCATGGCTCAGGGGATTTTGAAAGCTACGATGAGGCCAAGTTACCATTTCTGTGTTGCATCAGTGTAATTGGTTATTATCTGAATATTCCAATAGGCTGTAAATGTAATGCATATAGTGGATAATGTTACAGTAGGCAGCTTAGCCAGGTCATTACAAAACAATCTCAACTGTTACCTTTAGTTTTTATATATCACTTAAGATATTAGTTAAAGCTTTCTGTTTGCTTTTTGGTGACACATTTGCATTCCATTTAGGACAAGAAATATTCTGAATCCCCTAGCTGTTCAATGATCTCTGGTTAATGAAAAACATATGACGCAAATTTTATACTTAAAAAATGAGCACTGACCATTCTTGTTAAAATCTGTACAAATTAACAAATGTCTTGAATATTTTTCCTATAATTCACAATGTCCATGATTATATTTGGGCCCGTGGGAAACATTAACAACTCAGCCTGTCAACACCCTGGACTCTGCAGACAGTAAGACTGACTTTTCTGCCATTTATAACCCATGAAGCATAATTATTTTTCTGGCAGTTTTGATCAGTTGTCCCTGCAATCTCAGGGTCAAGATGGAAAGTGAGGATTTAATGTACATAACAAAAATGTTTAAGATTTCTCCCTTTCTTTTAGTATTACTTCCTGTCACAATCGATTAATTCTATGGTAGGCTCAGTACCAGACACCTTAGGCCCAGATTACCAATTATTTTATTTGGAATTAAAGTCCCTCAAATATCCACAGTAGCAAGAAGGGTTAACTAGCTGGGCAAGATGTTTGCAAAGTATAAGCTTGATGATGGACATTTCAAATATAAATTTCTCCTTTTAGCTCAGATGATGAGACAGAGTCTGTGGATGATGCTGATAATCATAGTGATGACTTATTTCCTATTGTAAACATATAATTCTTTACAATTTGGCAGAAATGTTGTTTTTCCATAATTAGATTAGTTTATAAATGTAAAGATAGGCATAGAGTCTTTCAGTGGAGTTAAAATGAAAAATGGTGTCATTTGAAAATACAATTCACCCTGTACTATATTGAAAACACACTGTTAACAAATTATTTGATGTTTTACTTTGTGAATTTAATTTATTTTTGAAAATACACACTCATTTCAAATCTCATGGCTGCAACACACTCCAAAAAAGTTAGGACAGTTGACTGTTTACCACTGTGTAACATCACATTTTCTTTTAATAACACTTATTAAGCATTTGGCCATTGAAGACACCAGTTGGTTAAATTTAGCAAGTGGAATTTTCCCCCATTCATCCATTATGCTGCACAACTATGGAGCTACTTCAGCTGCGCAACTGTATGGAGCATTTGTTGCCTTATTTTGTGCTTCATAATGCGCCACACATTCTCAATCGGAAACAGGTCAGGACTGCAGGCACCCGCACTTTCTGCTTATGCAACCATGCGCTTGTAATCTGGGCAGAATTTGGTGTTGTCCTGCTCTGGATGGCAGCATATGTTGCTCCAAAATGTGTACATATTTTTCTGCATTAATGGTGCCCTCACAGATGTGCAAGTTACCCATGCCATGGTCACTGACACACTCCCATACCATGACAGACGCTGGCTTTTGGACCTGATGCTGATAACAGCTTGGATGGTCCTTTTCCTCTTTGGTCCGGAGAACACAATGGCTGTTTTGTCCAAAAACTATTTGAAATGTTGACTCGTCAGACCACAAAACACGATTCCACTGTGCTACTGTCCATCTCAAATGAGACCAAGCCCAGAGAAGTTGGCGGCTCTTCTGGACAGTGTTGATGTATAGCTTCTGCTTTGTATAGTGAAGCCTTAACTTGCATCTGTGGATGTTGACTGGGAAATTCAGAAGTGGTTTTCGACCGTGCCCTTTACGCACCAAGATTTGACTGTATTCCTTGAATCTTTTAATTATATTGTGCAATGTAGAAGGTGAAATGCCCAAAATCCTACCGATTTGTCTTTGGGGAATGTTGTTCTCAAAGTTTTGGATTAATTGCTGACGCATCTGTTGGCAGATCGGCGAGCCTCAACCCATCCTTGCTCTTGAAGGACTAGGCCTTTTTTGGAGGCTCCTTATATACTATGATTAGACGATGGCCTCAACTGTTTTACATCACCTTCTTATATCAACTTGTCATATTGCTATTAGTCCTTAATTGCCCCTGTCCCAACTTTTTTGGAACGTGTTGCATGCATCAATTTCAAAATAAACTATTTATCTTCAAAAAAACTATTAATTTGATTAGGTAAAACATCAAATACCCTGTCTTTATATGTTTTTTGTTTAAATACAAGCCAAAGGACATTTACAAATCACTCCTCTTTGTTTTTATTAGCATTTTCCATACTGACCCAATTTTTTCAGAATTGGGGTTGTACTATACATAATTATAGAAATAATCTAATACTATCAGGTATTAATTGCATTCTAGATTGTCTTGTCTGAATTGCATTTGATGTACAATGTGAACCATGCTTTCTCTGTGCTTTTTGAGAACTGATTTGTTATTGTTTTTTGGGACTCTTGGGATTCAGGCAGGCCCTGTGTAAACACAAACAATGTTCACCTCATTAAGTGCTATGTGACTTTCAAGTAAAATATCCAATTAGCATTCTATGATTGTTAAACTGTCTCTGAGAAATAAATGCTATCAAGAGCTTTGGTGTCAGAAGTGGGGGAGGATTTTTAAAGTTGGAGCCCACCCCCTCGCTAACACATATACAAAAAAAAAAACCTACTAAAAACCATATTATGCTTTTGTAGATATAGTATTTGAAGCCATGAATAGAATGTTATGAATAGCTAGAAAACTGTAGCGTTATTGTTAGTTATTGCTGAAAGTAGAGGTTATCCTTTCATCATATGAATGGCCTCTTTCCTTGTTGTCCTGCTTGATAGTTTTGAATATTTCAAACTATTTTCTTTATTTTCACTATAACAGCAATCAGCCAGTAATGGTCAGGATTTGCAATCAGAATGGATGTAGTCCACTGGTCTGTATATCAGTGGTGTAGTCTACTTCAGATGAAAATACCTCTATTTCTATACCATCCAGATTATCCAGATCCTTCAGTAATTGTTCATAAGGTGAACTAAAAGTGTATGTTCTATAAATACACGTCATGAGATTATCACTTCAGGTAAAACGTGTTTATTTCTGCTATAAACTGTGAAGGGTGTCTAATTCAGTAAAGCTGAAATATTGCAAAATGTTGCAAATGAACACTCTTAATAAAAGTTGCTTAGGTCTTGTAGGATCCTAAGATTCCTTAGAAATAGATAATAAGCTGGCAATACATAGTTTGTGAAACAGACTTAGACTTACACAGAGATTAGCCCAACTTTTAACAGTCCTAATGAACATAGCAGATTTTTATTTGGTTAGGACTCTCAAGTAATTGTCAGAATTATTGCACGTCAAGAGACAAACAGACAACCAGGAACAATATACTATAACCTATGTACAAACTATTGGATTTACCATGCTACACTCTACTGTTATGATTAAAGTGATGTAGAATTTTAAACAATACCTTAAATTTTACTGCTTTGACTCAAATTTTGTTGAAAAGATTCAGGAGGTAGTTTGGAGTCTTTAAAAATGGAAATGTCCTAATTCCAAACCAAAGGCTATTGTATTATTTAGCTATTATGTCCAGAGTATCAACACAGGTTCTGTTTAGACTGCTGGCAAGTTTTGCTTTCTTTGGCTTAGATTAGTTGTACTTTGGTCAAACTGAAGTATGGTTGAGTTACATTTGGGCTATTACTGTGTTAATTTGGAAAAAGGGGGAGCCAGATTAGCATTGTTTCTACTTCTAGGCTCTAGTCCATTAAACCACATGCACCACTCCTACAGTGAGTACCTTTAACAGAATAACAGGAACCTTCTTTATGTACATCTAAGCTCACGATGGAGTTATTATTATGTTAATCTTAAACTTAAATTGTATAAATGTAAGATCCAAAACGGCTGAAACAATGCACTTGCATTTATCATTTTTGATAACTGTAATAAATAAAAGTGTCCATCCTGAACATTAAAGACATGTCTTATTATATCAAGTAATTTTGGGGGAATGAGGAAGCATGTAAATGACAGTTCCCTTCAGAAAACTGGAGAGAACATGTCCAGAGTGAGTTTATAACAAAATAATGGAACTTGGCTCAGAAAACACTGAATATCTAATGTCCAGACTGACCAAGTTTGTCATTTCCATCATTTCTGTGAGTGTCTTCAGCCAACATCTTCACAACAACCTTTACACAGATGAGAGGGAAAATGAGTTAATTCCCAGTTAGTGGCACATTTAAATTTTCATAAATTAAAAAAAAGCAGTATACTCACATTTAGGCAGATCTACTGCCTTTGTTGAGTCCGTGTAGCAGTTCTTCTCCTGCTGCTGTTGCTAACTCTGCGGCTCTGGATCCTGCCCTGTTGGTCAGAAGGATATGCCACCACCTGTGCTGACCCTCTTCTAACCTGTGTTCCCTGTGATTCCCTCATGTCCCGAGCCATTTGTGCCAAGGTTTGACCAGGATTTGTTTGCAAGCGCTGGAACAGGCTCTCACGGTTTACAGTTCTTTTTGGGCAGCTGAAAGTTAGACCCACTCCAGAATCTGATTTCATCTCCCTTGAGAAACCGTCAGAGGTACCATCAAAGCAACGTCCTATGGCAATCTCTTTGGCAATGCGTGGGTTCTGGTCTGTGACAGTATATATCCCATAGTTATGGCCCAGTGGGTCCACGGGAGCTAACATGGTAAATGCATGAGACTCATTGTTCTGTAGAAGAGGTGGGTGCTTTGTAAGGTACTCTTGCAGAAGACTGTTGATGCCTATCCGCCGACAGTTGCCTTGTGGAAGGATAGTAATTAGAGATCGGTCAACAGCACCTTGGTCAAAAAGCATTCCGCTACATTTGAACTCCAAGCAAGCAGCAGAGTTGTTAGGATGTTTTAAGTCACGAGTGCTGCGTATGTCCCTAATTCCATACAACTGACCCCTAGTCTGAAAATGGGTACCACCAAAATTCTTTGATCTGACCATAACTTCTGTTTCCCCATGGATCTTAACTTTGATGTAGCAAGCCCTGAACTCCTGTGGGTTTGGCCACCATGAGAGGTAGTCCCCAGTCCAAGATGTGAGATCATTCTCCTGAAAAGGTACCACATTGTACTCATATTTGTCTTTCTCCACACGGAAGAAACGGAAATGATTTCCATCAATGGGTGCATTTTCACATGAGATTAGACTTTGATAAGGATATATTGGTCCATTGGTTTCATCCAGATTATTTAGATTTGGCTTGGCTAAATTTATTCTAAAGGCAGTTTTTTTGAGTGCTGGATCATCATGATCTGATCGTTGATAATCTAACTTGTCTAAGTACGGTTGTAATACGCCAATGATGTTAGGATTCATTTTTGGTGTAGATGGGGCTGCTTCAAGTTCTTCACCTCCCATTGTGGCTGTGACATAGGCTGTGTATGCATCAGGTCTCTGGGCATCACAGAAGGCTGGAAGACAAGCTCCATTCGGTCCTGTTATCACACTGTCAAAACGACCCCAAGCTCTAGGATTTGATGAGTATCCAGGCCTGGGCTCCAGGTTTATAAGACTTATCACCACACCTTCAAGTTGCTCAGTAGGCAAGAATTTGTCACTCATGTATGCCCGAACCTTGACGTAGCAGCGGCGATTTTCAGGTACATCCAAGTTGAACAGTCTACGCTCTCTTATTTCCATGTTTCCTATCAGGAAAGTGCGCTCCTCTCTTTTTTTCCTCCCATTTCCACCAGTGGTAACCTGAGTAGGTTGAAAATTACTCTCTTCCTCCCAAATACCTGTGACTGGATTGAGAGACCACAGTTTCATAGTAGGTATATGCTCTGGCATTTTGACATGTTCTGTGTCAAGGAGCACCTGGACCTCACCAGCTCCAAGGATCTCCTGATTTGCTTCATCTCTGAAATCAAGAGAAAACATCCCATATGTCCTCAAAGGAAGCATATCACCTTCATCACCCACAAAGTTCAAGTCTCCTGGAATAGCCGCAGCTGTTGTGACATTGCGTGGATCAAAGAACGTGACACTTGCTTTAACCATGCCTTCGTACATTTCCCCAGTGTCTTTGTGGAAGGAGTTGGGAGGTATGACCAGCTGACCGATGGGCTCCTCCCCTTTTATTTCACCCAGATAAATAGTATTGCTCTCTGCAGCGTTGATGTCAATTGGTTCCTGCTTTCGCATCACTTTTACATCATGGTAAACTGAACCACCCTTCTTATCAAAAACAAACACTTTAAGAGTATCTAAGAACTTTTGGGATGGGTCCACAAAGTTCACTACCAGACGTTGGGTGTCAGAGGGCACCTGAATTGTGAACCCACCCTGATAACCTGTGATTCCTATTCGTTCTTTTCCTATAAAAATGTGTCCAAATCGTAAGGGCTCGTTATTGTCTGCAGCAACCACTCTCCCCCGTACCAGAATTTTGGGTTGGACACATTTTTGACAACCGCATTCAGTCACAACCTTTATTAGAAGAATGTAGCTGCCACAGTTGATCTCCTTTGTTTCCATTTTCTTCACCCCACAGCAGAAACTAGATGAATCTTTGCATCGTAGGTCAAAGTCCAGTGACCCAGGACATTTGTTGTTAGTACAGCGACCAACATTATACCACTTGGATTTTGTGCCTGACTGTTTGCAGTCTAAAGGCAGTTTAATCAGGTGACTTTCAGGTGTAGCATTACATGCTGGGGTTCCTTTGGCTGTAAATTATGAAAGTGCATAAAATTTACTTATTTAACTAAACATATGCACTTTACATGTAGACACAACATTCCAAGAAAATAAAGAACAAAAATAATATAAAAAACATTGTTTTTTCTCACAATGTGAGACTAAATGCAACTAAAAACAGTGGCAAAATTCACTTTTATGTATAATTATTTATTATTAACTTCTCATTAGGCCATAAAAATGTTGTTATATAAAGTGGCATTATGAAATCATGAATATGTGTTAAGTAGCATTATTTAGCCACCATCATATCACTGAATATCCATTGCAAGGGGTGATGCAAACAAACCAAATCAAATGATTCAAATGTAACAAAATGTTGAATTAGCAAAGTGAGCCATAATGTTCATTATAAAGAACTAGTTGAGAAAAGGCTACACAAGAACAACTGTAACTGTACAACATTAATATAAATAGTACCAATAGTTTAATAAACTAGCTAATGCATTTTATCTAGTTCTCCCCTCACCAACCAGAGTGGTTGAGGGCTATGTGGCATGTGCTTCCTCTGAACCATCCATGCTACTCATTTTATATCACAGGAAAGCTGAAGAAACTCAGAGGAAAGCACTAATTGCTCTCTTTCACATACAAGACATCCATGATTGGTTACAGTTGCAATCAAAACAATTCAACCCCCACTGCAAATCAGGTTTATTGTCAAAATTTACAGACTTTCAGTTGTTTGCAATGAACAAATCAAACAAAAGCAATTGAAATAGCTCAACACAACGAATGCTTCAAGTGGTTTCCCCAAATTCAACTGAAAATGCAACTTATAATGATTTCTCCAGTCTCAAAATTATTCAACCCCTCCATTGTAAGCATCTTTAATACTTAGTAGAGCACCCTTTTGCTGTTATGACCTGCTGCAAACGAGATGCATAGCCAGACACCAGCTTCTGTCAGCGTTCCTGAGGAATCTTAGCCCATTCCTCATGAGCAATGGCCTCCAGTTCAGTAATATTCTTGGGTTTGCGTGCTGCAACCACCTTCTTCAAATCCCACCAGAGATTTTCTATGGGGTTCAAGTCAGGTGACTGTGATGGTCACTGTAGTATCTTCCAGGACTTCTTCTGCAACAAATCCTTGGTGGAATTTGAGGTATGCTTGGGATCATTGTCCTGTTTGAAGATCCAATGATGCCCAAGCTTCAGCTTCCTCACAGAAGGCATTACGTTTTCTCCTAGGATTTCCTGATACTTCAATGAATCCATCTTGCCTTCCACACGCTGCAGGTTTTCAATGCCAGAGGATGCAAAGCAGCCCCAGAGCATCACCGAGCCATCACCATGCTTGACTGTGGGCAGAGTGTTCTTTTCAGCATATGTCTTCCTTCAGACATATCGCTGATCCATTATGCCAAAAAGTTCCAGTTTTGTTTCATTGCTTCACAGAACAGAATCCCAAAACTTCTGTGACTTATTTATATGATTTTGAGCATATTGGAGATTACTTTCCTTGTTCTTTTGGGTCAGTAGTGGTGCAGGTCTTGGAGTTCTGGCATGGAAACCTTCTGTGTTTAGTACTTACTGTGTTCACTGAAACCTCTGTGCCTGTTGCCACCAAGTCTTGCTGCAGGTCTTTTGCAGTCACTCAAGGGTTTTTCACAACCTGCCTTCTCAGAAATCTGGTTGCAGCCATTGATAGCTTCCTTTTTCTGCAGGTAGTGTAACCACTGTTCCCTTAACTTTGAACTTACGAACTATGCTTCCAACGGTGTCTCTATGAACATTCAGTGCCTTCGCTATCTTTTTGAATCCTGTTCCTTGTTTGTCCTCTCTTAACTTTTTGGACCATTCTTTTGACTTAGCCATATTTCTAACATGCAGTCAAACGTGACACTCAACAAACCCCTAGCCAGTGCAGGTAATTCATGTGTTCCACCTCAAGCACACTTGATGCAACTAATGAAACCCTTGATTAGTTGCATCAGGGGTGCTTGAGACAACTCCTGTTTTGCATATTTGTGCTGTTGTGAGGGATTCTATTCAGGGGGTTGAATAATTTTGAGACTGGAGGTGTCATTATAAGATGCATTTTCAGTTGAATTTGGGGAAACCACTTGAAGCATTCGTTGTGTTGAACTGTTTCCATTGCTTTTGTTCAATTTGTTCATTGCAAACAGCTGAAAGTCTGTAAATTTTGACAATAAACCCGATTTGCAATGGGGTAATTAAATAATTTTGATTGCAACTGTGGTTCTGTTAGCAACATCTATGTTGATACTGAACATATCCACCATTTTCCAAAATGGCCATGCAACTGATATTAGTTGCCAATTTTAAGAAACACTGAACTGCCATTGTAGCTGCTTATTTATAAAAGCAGGCTGGCAAATACATTGGGGGAAAAAAGTATTTGATCCCCTGCTGATTTTGTACGTTTGCCCACTGACAAAGAAATGATCAGTCTATAATTTTAATGGTAGGTGTATTTTAACAGTGAGAGACAGAATAACAACAAAAAAATCCAGAAAAATGCATTTCAAAAAAGTTATAAATTGATTTGCATTTTAATGAGGGAAATAAGTATTTGATCCCCTATCAATCAGCAAGATTGTTACCTCCCAGGTGTCTTTTACACAGGTAACGAGCTGAGATTAGGAGCGCTCCCTTTAAGAGAGTGCTCCTAATCTCAGCTTGTTACCTGTATAAAAGACACCTGTCCACAGAAGCAATCAATCAATCAGATTCCAAACTCTGTATCATGGCCAAGACCAAAGAGCTGTCCAAGGATGTCAGGGACAAGATTGTAGACCTACACAACGCTGGAATGGGCTACAAGACTATCGCCAAGCAGCTTGGTGAGAAGGTGACAACAGTTGGTGCGATTATTCGCAAATAGAAGAAACTGTCAGTCTCCCTCGGTCTGGGGCTCCATGCAAGATCTCACCTCATGGAGTTTCAATGATCATGAGAATGGGGAGGAATCAGCCCAGAACTACACGGGAGGATCTTGTTAATGATCTCAAGGCAGCTGGGACCATAGTCACCAAGAAAACAATTGGTAACACACTACGCCGTGAAGGACTGAAACCCTGCAGCGCCCGCAAGGTCCCCCTGCTCAAGAAAGCACATGTACAGGCCCGTCTGAAGTTTGTCTGAATGATTCAGAGGAGAACTGGGTGAAAGTGTTGTGGTCAGATGACACCAAAACTGAGCTCTTTGGCATCAACTCAACTCGCCGTGTTTGGAGGAGGAGGAATGCTGCCTATGACCCCAAGAACATCATCCCCACCGTCAAACATGGAGGTGGGAACATTATGCTTTGGGGGTGTTTTTCTGCTAAGGAGACAGGACAACTGCACCGCATCAAAGGGACGATGGACGGGGCCATGTACTGTCAAATCTTGGGTGAGAACCTCCTTCCCTCAGCCAGGGCATTGAAAATGGGTCGTGCATGGGTATTCCAGCATGACAATGACCCAAACACACAGCCAAGGCAACAAAGGAGTGGCCCAAGAAGAAGCACATTAAGGTCCTGGAGTGGCCTAGTCAGTCTCCAGACCTTAATCCCATAGAAAATCTGTGGAGGGAGCTGAACTTTTGAGTTGCCAAATGTCAGCCTTGAGACCTTAATGACTTGGAGAGGATCTGCAAAGAGGAGTGGGACAAAATCCCTCCTGAGATGTGTGCAAACCTGGTGGCCAACTACAAGAAACGTCTGACCTCTGTGATTGCCAACAAGGGTTTTGCCACCAAGTACTAAGTCGAAGGGGTCAAATACTTATTTCACTCATTAAAATGCAAATCAATTTATAACTTTTTTTTAAATGCATTTTTCTGGATTTTTTTGTTGTTATTCTGTCTCTCACTGTTAAAATACACCTACCATTAGAATCATAGACTGATCATTTCTTTGTCAGTGTGCAAATGTACAAAATCAGCAGGGGATCAAATACTTTTTTCCCCCACTGTAAATTCTAATAAATAAAAAAATTTTCCTTCTATTTATCCCTACAGTTGTTAAATATGTGATTTGATGGGTTATTGCATTTTTATGTATAATTATATTTAGTTCCATTTGATTATAATGTATTCACATATCAAATTATTAGTGTTATGTACAACAAGAGCCTTGTAACTCAGCTAATGAATTTTAGTTCATTTCAAAAGTGCATTTTCTTAAGTATATAAAAAGGAATTGAGCTCCACCATTTATCTTTGATATGTCTGATGTCAGAGAAATATGAGCAATTTGCTGTTTTGTAGTTTTACCATAAAGCGTGCAATTGCAAAATAATAAATATGCCCAAAAATTATTCATTTCTTTTCAGTTTCATTTGCACAACTACAGTAATTATGATACTCTTAAATATTGATGAAATCAAGAGCTTAATAATCAGTTAAATGAATATCTAGATGTTTGGGGGGAAAAAATATTTGCCCAAATATTCACAAATTACTTTGGCATCTCATGGCTAAATAAATTACTGCATTTTGTTATTATAGCATTACTATAAAAGCTACCAATATGTGGAAGTTTTGTGGAAATGAGCTTGATGTAAAAATGCATTCTAATGCTCCAATCAATTAAAACAATTTTAATTTTTAATTGTTTTTATCATGCTTTCAGATTTCTGGGGCTCTATAAGACAGTGTTGACAATGTGCTATATTTTTCAGTGTTGCAATCAATCAAAGACAGAGTGAAAGTTCAGAAGTAAAAAAAAAAAGTGGTGTTTGATTATTTTAGCACACCATACAGCAGGGCTTTCTGTAAATCTATACTTTGACTAACAAGCATCAAGGGAATTTGTGCAATGTGTAGTTATGTGCATGGAGGTGGAAATGCATAATATTCTGATCAAACATCTTAGATTTCATTTAAATGTCCAGCGCTTCAGATTTAGACATGGCCATTCTTTTACCATCAGTTATGTGTATAGAGAGGATGGCTCAGTATCAACACAAACATCTGCTAGTCTTTGGAGACATTACTATTCATGGTATTTTCTTCCTTTTTTTTAAACAGTGACTGACATTGTGCACTAATATTGTAAAGATCTTCATATACTACGGATTAATTAATTTTGGCAGATGAATTGATTATGCACTTACCAAAAACAGTCAGGAATGCAGGATTGGACTTAATGGTTCCTGTTAGACTATTGGCTTTGCAATAATACATCCCAGTGTGTTCTGGTTTCAGATCACGCAATACCAAGTCTCCATCGTACTTGTATAGTTTCTGGTCCAGCAAAGTTCCATTGTGATACCTGGTGGGCAAACAAATTGATTAAATATGCCATTAAATGCAATATATATATATATATATATATAAAGATTATACATAACAATGCCCATATTCCTACCAGTAATATTTATCAGGTATGGGGGTTCCTGTTGCTTTGCAGCAAAGAGTCACACGTTGTCCTTCATATCGTACTTTGTCTTCAGGATGTTTGAGAATGTATGGCTTCTCTATAAGAAAATTTAGGGCAAAAACTTAAAGGAAAAAAACTGTAAATAAAGGTACAATAAAATCAGTGCAGTTGAGAAGCTCAAATGAAATATTGTTGGAAGACCACTTCCAAAGCAAAGTGTAAGTGCATATCTTGCAAGGTTCAGGAGAAGAAAAGGGGGATTATTGAGTGGATAATGTTTGCAAAAAGCATGTACATCACAGTGACCTTGTTTCCCATGCAAAGGCTGAGGAAACGTGGACAAATACACCCCTTTAAATCACATTTTGTTGCTTTTTGGCCTGAAATGAAGATGGACACAGTTTTTGTTTTATCCATCTGTATTTACTCAGTGCAACTTATAACATCCAAGTGAAAGATATAACACCAACATGTCAGAAAAAATAAAGAAAATAAAAAACAGAATCACTAAGTTGGAAAAAGGATCACCCCCCTCCTAAAATGACTTGTAAACTCAATCAGGGGTAGCTAATCACCTTCTCAATGGCACACAAAGCCATTTGACTTTCAACTCTGATCAGCTGTGGTCATTTTGATTATCTCAGCATGAAAAGAGCTTTCCTGGAGCATTTGAGTCCTTTGTAGTACAACTGAAGCAAACAATCAACTATGGGTGGCAAGGCACTGTCAAAAGATCTCCGGGATAAAGTTGTGGACAGGCACAAGTCAGGAGATGGATACAAAAAAATTTCAAAGGCTTTACCAATGCCTAGAAGCACAGTGAAGTTTATTATTAAGAAGTGAAAGGTATTTGGTACAACACAGACCCTCTCATCCAGGACGTCGCTCCAAACTGGGTGAAAGAGCCAGGAGGAAACTGGTCAGAGAGGCTACCAAGAGGCCTACAGCAACTCTGAAACAGTTGCAGGGATTTATGACAAAAAATTGGTTGCATGTGATAGCAATATTTACATTTACATTTATGGCATATGGCAGACACCCTTATCCAGAGCGACTTACATTTTATTTCATTTATACATCTGAGCAGTTGAGGGCCTTGCTCAAGAGCCCAACAGTGATGGCTTAGCAGTGCAGGGGTTTGAGCTCATGACCTTCTGATCAGTAGCCCAACATCTTAACGTCTTAATATCACAAATTCTCCACAAATGTGGCTTGTATGGGAGGGTTGCCAGAAAAAAAAACACTCCTCAAGAAATTATTTGGCCTCAACACCAAATGATATGTCTGGCAGAAATCCAATACAGCTCACCATCCAAATAACACCATTCCTACAGTAAAGCATGGAGGTGGTAATGTCCTGTTATGGGGGTGTTTCTCTGCAGCAGGGACTGGAGCACTTGTCAGGATAGAAGGAAAAATGGATGGGGCAAAATACTATCAAATTCTTGAGGAAAATCTGCTGCCCTCTGCCAGAAAGTTGTCAATGGGAAGAAGGTTTACCTTCCAACATGACAATGACCCAAAGCACACAGCAAAACTGACCACACAGTGGTTGAAGGAGAAAAAGGTGAATGTCCTTGCATGGCCTAGTCAGAACCCAGACTTAAACCCCATTGAAAATCTGTGGAATGACTTGAAGACTGCAGTCCACAAACAGTCACCATCAAATTTAACTGAACTTGAGCAGTTCTGCAAAGAAGAGTGGGCAAATATTGCAAAGTCTAGATGTGCAAAGTTAGTAGAGACATATCCCAACAGACTAAAGGCTGTAATTAAAGCAAAAGAAGATTCAACAAAATGGGGGGTGATCCTTTTTCCAACTCAGTGATTCTGTTTTTTAATTTATTTTTTTTCCTGACATGTTGGTGTTATATCTTTCACTTGGATGTTATAAGTTGCACTGAGTAAATACAGCTGGATTAAACAAAAACTGTGTCCATCTTCATGTCAGGCTGAAAAGCAACAAAATGTGATTATTTTAAAGGGGTGTGATTCTTTTCTATACCCACTGAATGTCTTCATTTTCCAACGCCCAATTTCTTTGGGCTAGTTTTAAGTCTTAGGTGTGTTTTTTGAGATGCAGCTTGGCTGGAAATTTTACTGAAACCTGGCGACCCTGGTTAATGATATTAGGTCTTTGGCAAACACACTTACTATTTGAACAAAGGTATGTCTAAAACCGCTCAAAACAAGCTGTCATACTTTTTGCTGGATGACTGTATTTTTTGACTCTCAACAGGATTGCTTTTAAGCCTCTCTACTTAATTTTGTTTGAGGCTATATGTTATACTGTAAATGTCATCCTGCCCCATCAAAATCTATGGTCACAAGTCTCTGCTGCTTACCTGAGGACCTGAGGAAAGCTCGAACCCAGAGGTTTTCACTGCTATTTCTGAAAATAGGGACAGTTGTCGGAGCAAACTTTTCCTTGCTGATGAGTAGCCGAGTCTCAGGGCCTGAGCACATGTCATGTATCTTGAGCAAACCCTTATCATCTGTCTGGGCACGGATAACCTTTGGCTGGTCTGCCACAGCCACACTGGCTCCAGACACTGGAACTCCAGTCACACTCAGGACTTCCCCTCGTAGTGTCTGTCCCTCACAAATGCAGTGGTTGCACTCCTCATTTGGGTGTCCCTCAGGACACACAAGCTGACACAACACTACAATTTGCACACATATAAAGCACAGTTTATTCTAACATTGCACTTCTTTTTTTAAGACTGTGAAGTGTAAGATAGGCCATAGGATATACTGCACTTGGACATGTGGTATTTCCACACTTCTGGATTTCCACTGGCCGTCCTCTGCAGCGGAC
Organism: Cranoglanis bouderius; assembly: GCA_023630585.1. NCBI lineage: Eukaryota > Metazoa > Chordata > Actinopteri > Siluriformes > Cranoglanididae > Cranoglanis > Cranoglanis bouderius. The sequence continues at coordinate 13,859,886 of CM042553.1, forward strand.
CGTGTCAGATGATCTGCTACAAGTTCTCCGTCTTGTTCTTCGACCCTTCCCACAGGTCACTGAGCAAGTGCTCCACGTCCCCCACTGACTCCACTTGGCTGGTTGGAGAAGAGATATGTGTTGCATTGAAATTACAGGTCTGACCTTTTGGGATAAAATCAGTCAAACTGGATAATTTGCATACAGAAAGCCTCTTTGAAGACTTGATATATTGACTTGATAAACAAATGAAATGGATGCTAAAATGTTAAGCTGTAATTATTCCATCAGAAGTCAAGGATGAAGCAAGCATTTTGAATAATTTGACAAATGATTTGAATAATTCTATTTAATGCTAAATAAAATGCTGGTTTTGTTAGAAAAATGACAGAGGATTCTGATATGCACCAAATACTATGGGCTATGGTTTTGTTTTGTTTTTTTGTTTGTTTGTTTTATTTACCATTTGGCTATTTACCAATTCCCACCTACCAGTCAGCTTGGGCTAGCGCACATGATCACTCCCAACCAGGGAGGCCGCGCTTCCTCCAAGACATGTGAAACTAGCCAACATGTTGCTCAACACATAGCAGCTGAAGACACACAGAATAAAGTGCTAACTGCCCTCATCTGAATACTTGAGCTCTCAGATTAGTTAGTGACACTCGATTGGACAGGGGAGGGATTTAACTTTCTTGGAACACTGGGTGTAAGGTGGGGACACACCCTTGGTGGGACATCAGTCATTCACAGGACACCATGCACAAACACATTCACATGCTCATTCACACCTACGGGCAATTAAAGTTACCCAGTCAACCTACAGGAATGTTTTGTGAGGTGGGAGGAAACCAGAAAACCCCCCAGAAAAACCATGTGAACACAGAGAGAACATGCAAAACTCCACACAGACAGTAGCCCCAAACTAATTATTGAACCTGGGATCTGGAGCTGTGAGGTGGCAATGCAGCAGCACGTTCCCATTTAAATTCATTGACCAGTTACCTTGACACGGTGCAGTAGAGCACTCTTTCCGCTCAGCATGAGGGCCTGAGCAGGCTGGCGTGACCAGCTTGGGCAGAGGCTGTGTGCTCATGCATGTCCGTTGACGCACTTGGATGCCCACATCATTACAGGCAGTGGTTGAACAAGGACCCCACTCACTCCAGTTTGTCCAGTATGTTTGAACTGAAGACATGAAAGAATAGCAGACAGTTTGATCCAATATACTGTATCATTTCCAAAATAAACATGCACTGATCCATCTCTTTTTTCACTATGCAGTTCATAGCATGGGATAATCTACCATGACTGAATTGTTGCTTGACTAATAGTACCTGGTGGACACTGGAATCGCACATGGTAGTTGGAACAGATGCGTCCATATGGCTGTTCTTTATTAATGCACCAAAAGCCTTTCTCCAGATTGGAATGTACCACTTCACCAGTGTCTGAAGCAGGTACCCAGTCAGTGGTACGAACCTCCATGGCGACAGGCCGTGCACACACTCTCTCTCTGTAGTAAAATCGAATAGCCTCTAGTCTCTCATAGTCCCCATTACCACCAGGATGGTCAATATTGAACCAGGATGTCCACTCTGTCACTCCTATATTTCAACGTGGAATAAAAATTAAAATATCCAACATTAGCTACGAACAAAGTGGTGTATCAATTGCAATTTTTTTTTTTTAAAAAAACATCAGCTTTGAGTGTCTGTTTGCTTAATATATATCTTATTCTCATCAGGGTTTTTTTTATTTTTTTATTTCAGGTTCACCCTAAGGAAACTGTAAAGGACTCTACTATTTTTTGGTCAGACCTCTTGCTCCTGTTTTTTAAATTAAAACTCTTGTTAACAGTCTGCATGTCACTGCCCTGTGCTTGTATTATATGATCTCACATTCAAGAAGCACTGGTGTTACAGGAAATCACGCCTCATGCTTTAATATATTTTATTGTGCTGGCCACCAAATCCACTGGTGAACACTTATTAGCTCCAGTTCATCATCATGGCAGCATATTCGCAACAAAGAGGAAATAGCCACAAAACAAACATATTATTTTAGTAATAAAGACCTGCGGTCTGAGGTTCAAGGATGCTGTTGTAGGCCAGCTTTGCGTTCCTGTTCCTATGGCTCAACTTTCTTAGCTGTGAGCTGTTCCAGCTAGAACCTGCAGGCAATAAGAGAGAAAATGATATTACCAGTCCAGCCACATTCAGCCCTACATTCCTGTACGTTCATTCTCAATGACACATTGTTGCTTGCAGCTCTGTATTAAAACCATCTCTTCACAGCACATTCCTACAATTGCATTAGTGTCTGTGAATGCAAGAAGAAGGTTCAGTGTCAAAGAGAAATCTATAGAAGACACTTGATCTTTGAAATCTGTCTCTTGGGTGTCTGGCTTCATACTTTTCTTTGTCTTGGGGCCGTCAGAGTCCTGCCCTATTTCTACTACTTTGAGATCCAAACTTGTCCATCTGGATGATCTCCAGCCAGATATATATGAGCCCCCTCGATACCTGATTCCATGATGGTCAACAGAAGGGATGTGTTCAACTCTCTAGACTGTGGGCTCTCTACTAGAGCTTAAAAAATGGCCCAGGAGCTCATGCACACATATGGAAAAGCACTGGATCTTAACTGGACCTAACGCATGCTCCATACTTCATGGCTTCCATTCCCAAAAGCAATGCAGATGTAATGAGATTTCTCAGGTTAAGGTCTTGAGGTAGAACTAGTGTTTGCCTTACACATCCAAATGAATTTGGCCAGAGAGAAGCTGCTCCTACATCTGCAGAGTTACTCTGCAAAGTCTGGAAAATGAACTAGAAGTCTGTAACTGAGTTGGAGAAACTTAAAAGGCAGGGTTTTTTTTCTGGGAATAGAGATGGAGTAGGCAAGGAATGGATCAAATGAGGTCCCTAAATGAGTCGTCTATAGACAATAGACTGGCATTAACAGTCATTAAGGCCAAATTTGTTTATGTGAACATAGGCTACATAAGCTGAATAATTATTTTATGGTGGGATGTAATGAGAAGATCTGTGCAGACAGGCCATTCTTTCAGCAACAACCTGTCTAGCCAAGCTGTACTTCCCCCCACTACAAATAGAGTGATGCCATGACAGCTCATCGTTACTGGTTCTATTCTCAGCACATACGCTGAAGTGCTTATCTACAGGAGACGTGTCAGTCTCTGTGTAAGCTCTGCTGGTGTGATACACTCCCTGAAGTCATTTTCTGTGATTACACTACTTCCAGAATGAGTATGTTCCTCACAGGTTATCAGTAAGCAGACACTCTGTAGTGCCCTTACCATGTTTTTCACACCTTTAGAGCCAGAAAATCCTTTATGTGAATGCAAGTGAAGTCTTGGAGAAGTTACTGCTTCAAAAGTACGACAGTGAGCCTACTGGATTATTCTTCAAAACACCTACTAGTTGCATAGCCTGCTTGATTGTTTTTTGTTTACTGTATAATTTAAGACTTTTTTTTAGCATTGTTCTTCCTATTATTTGCATTAATATATCCTGACAACCTGACAGCTGTCAACACATTCATCTCAAAAGAAGAGCCAGAAATGACATTCAATAATTCACTCAAGCTCCACCATTCCTCGAGTAATAACTTATTGGCCATGTAATAGGACACTGCTCTTTCAGTGTGCATGTGTGTTGAGGAATTTAGTGTGCCAAAATTTATGTTGCAGTGGAAACAATAGGTTAGTTACAGCCAAAAGTATGCAAGCATCTTTGAAAGGAGCATCTGTGTCCTCCTAACATAGCTTCACATGCTGATCCCTCATGACAGAGAAGCTACATTTATTCTGGGAAGCAGTGCTCACTCAAGAGAGTCAGTTTGAGTTCAGTTAATTGTTCCTTTGATCCTTGTCACACTGTAGCATTTTCCAAGTTTTATTGCACCAGGTTAATAATACAATGTCCTTCCAGATTTCTCACGTCACCACAAAAGTCTACAGTACGCTTAGTTGCAAGCAATTACAAATAATCTATTCATGAATATTATTCATGCCACTTTAAAAGTGCTTTGGAGCATTTTATTAGCCAGGCACTAATAAAAATAATGCATTCTTTTGCTCTGAAGATTAGACAAATGTCTCTGCCAAAAATTAACCTGGCAGTCCTTTTCTACAGGTCTGGAAGTTGTTAAAATATTCCAGACGCTTACAAGAAGGAAAGGTAAAAACCATTTCAGCCAGCGTGTTATGTAAGAGCCTGGATAAACTAAGGCTTTTGGATTGGTGTGATGATGCAGCTATGCCATGGCATTTCATTTGAGTGTAATAACAGTGGTGTGAGGGCACTGGAAAGTTCTTTAACACCTGTCTGTCTTATTATGACAGCCTAGTAACAAGCACACATTTATTCAAAATCAGGAGCATTTCCCTTTCAGACAGGAAGTGTGGCCAGCTACTGGACTCCAGACTGATTTGAATGCAATTGAATGAATGCAAATGATGGCCAAAAATGATATGTGTGTGTATGCATGTGTTTACTCTTAGTCCATACACATGTGGAAGTAGTTTTGCCTTTTGGGCATGTGACTTGGCTGAGGTCTCAGACCTTGAGGTCTGTCCGATCTGTCAGATTCAGGATCAGATTAAAAGTCACTGGTAAAACATCCCACAGTCTCTTGATGTTTTTTTTTCTTGCATCTGCGAAACATTATTTCAAATTAAACTGTCTTGCAGTACTGAATAATGACAGTAATCCAGACACAATGCTACTGTGAATTTTAAAGTGTTACGGCAGCTCCTTCTGGTTTTCTCATCCATCAGTGGGATACATGCATCCTGACTTACTGCTGAAGAACATTTCAGATGTTCACTCAGATGGCACTGGCTCTGTATCTGAGACGAAATCACAACACTTAACCTGTCATAAATTTACACTGATTTTACTTTTTCCCCCTTCTCTTCGCTTCTTCTCCCACATCAAAGTGCCTAAGACATGTCTTCCTCAGGGGAATCTGGGCAGCTAAACTGAAACGTCAGGTGAGCATCTGGTGAAATAATCATTTAAATGAGGCAGACGATCGAGTGGCAATATTTACTTTGGAGTGCACAAAATGGCTCATCTCAGCATGGACAAGCTTGGAACAGTCACAGCGGCTAACAGCTCATTAATGAAAGACTGATTGACATCTGGTTATTTAAAACCCAGCTGATTTAAGCCATGTGCCAATGTCATCCACCCTTTTCCATTCTACTAGCGGAGCAAGACAGAGAGCAGCTGTCTCCTCGCTTTAGGAAGCAGGTAACAAATTTGGTGAGGCTGAGGTGTTGCAGAGATGGAAAAGGAGTGACAGCTGACAGGCAAGAGGAAAGTTGGAGAATCGGTTACCTGCGATGCTCACAGATTTTCCAAAATGTCAGATTTTTAATTTAATTTTATTTCTATGTCCTGTGGTGACAAAGTTTATAATAATAATAATAATAATAATAATAATAATTATTATTATTATTATTATTATTATTATTATTATTATTATCATCATCATCATCATCATCATCATCATCATCATCATCATCATCATTATTATTATTTGTATGGTGCCTTTCTAACAATCAATATCACTGTACATGTACATACATTAAAAAAAAAATTAACTAGTAATGGCTTTGTTATGAGGAAAATAAATTTGTATAGCAATTAAAGTTGATCAGTGTTGAATTAGATTATTTTGGTGCATGTAATATTCTCAGGTGTGAGACCTGGCAATATCATCTTTAAAAATCATCTGTAAATGCACCTTAAGGCATCAGAGGATAAAGCATACATGATCAACCAATCCTCAAATTCGTAATTAACTCAAATTAAAGCTTCACTGAGTACATACCTTGTGCCAGGGCCAAAGCAAAGAGGGTGCACAGTACCAGTGCCACCCACGTCCACTTCCTCATGGTGCCAATCTTATGTTCAGCAGCCTGTCCGGCACAAAGCACTGCAAACCAGAAAACGTTGTTTTTCTCAAGTCCTCGGAGTGACTTGACAGGAAAATTACACAAGTGTCTTTTCTCTGACCTTCAAAATATGTCTGATGACTGTTGCACATTTCTCAGAGAACAGAGTTTTAAAAGACAGGCACTGTGCTTGAGCGGTCCAATCCAGCCCCCTCCTGCCTGCCATTGGTCAGAGCACATCTGAACCCATGTTAAAAAGAAAAAAGAAAAAGGTAACTGGAGGAGAGAACAGAATGGGGTGCCTCATTGAAACTGCTGTTTGTTTATTAGGGCAGGAATGTTGTGTGTGTCATTCTTCCTCATGCATATTCACAGGAGTTATGTGAGGTGTACTGGTTTTATTCTGCATGTTATATGGATCCACTGTTGATTTCATTTAGGTGTTATTAGATATTAGCTGGACAAATAAATATTAATGCCATAAATAAAATTTACTGCATTATTACTACCATTTCTGATTTCACTGCCATTCATGAGCTGTGTTTGCACTTATGCAGAAATCACACACATTTGATATGTGATTATAAGTTATTAACATGTTGATGTTCACGTGAAAAAAATGTGTTCACGTGAAAAAAATGTGTTCACGTGAAAAAACATGTGAAGGTGCATTTCACCATTATGTCCTAAAACTGCACATCTGAATTCAAGTAAACACAAGTGACATCATATGAACAATACCCTTCATGTGCAAAAATAACATGGAGAATGAATCATGTGAGGAAATCTGAAAAATTAAATCACATGAACTACATGTGAAAAATGAACGTGGAAAATTTATTGTGAGAAAATCACATTATTCATGTGAGAAAATGAACGTTAAAAAAATAATAATGTGAAAAATTAACGTGAGAAATGAATTTGAGGAAAATTAATTGTGAGAAAATTTAATCGAAATGAGAAAATCACATGTGAAAAATAAAATCATATACATGTGAAAAATGTATGAAACCCAAAATTTACATGTATAATTTTTCACCTTCTATGTATGGGTTTATTTGATGACTATTTACCCTGTTGGAGCTTAAGCACTGATGTGACACTAATCTTATGCTTAAACGGTTTATCCTCAAGAGTGACTCAGTGAATTACAATTTGTCAGTGTCCTGGCAGGGAAAAAATGTATTCTTTTATATGGTGCCCAGCTGTTCAAACTGTAAGAAATCTCTCATGAATCTGACATGTGGACTTCCCCTGTCAAGGCCTTTGACTGACAATAACCACTCTGCATTGTTGAAACGTTCCTCTATGTTCCTTTTACGTCTGTCTTATTTAACCTTAATGTCCACCAATCACATGATTCTCCATTGCCAAACGAGGAAACAGCGTCCCGTTTCATGTGGGTCAGAAAACATTGTGAACTGGAGCCTGATATGCACATGAAGAGCTACTGACTTGTATTTTATGCTTCATCAGAAACGGTAATAATGTTTTGAAAACTAACACTTGCTTGCCATCATAGTTGGCAAGGAGATTTCAGCGCATTTACAATTTCCTGAGACAAAAATATTTTAAGGTCTGTTTGAAGTTGTGGATTGATTGAAGTTATAAAAGCAATAAATCAAAATCAGCCACACGGTGTGGACTGATTACTGAAAATTACTGGGGGGAAAAGAGGCTATAAAGGATAGAGACTGTAATTTGGATGTGAATGAAAAGAGTCTGCTCAATACCAAACAGCCAAATTTCCTGCTGAAGCACAGACCAAAATATGTTCTTAGCCTCTGTCCTCAGTCTAAACAGATTTTCAGATTTTCCTTAGTTGACATATTGAGCGCACATGACTTCAAGTCATCAATCATCAAAATGTTCTTTGGGTGTTTGGAGATTACAGAGGTTTCTTTTTTATTGTCTGAATTTTTACAATGCTACTTCATATGAAATACACTGATATAAACAGACTTTTTAAAATATCATATGTAAAAAAATTTTTTTATACTTTTTGATAACCTCAGTGAACCTAAAGCTAAATATTTGTTGAAAGAGGAATATACGGATGTCCTGACATGACCTTTGCCACAAACTGTTTCTCTCCTTTCTGGGCAATTTATACTGGAACTGTTGTTAGGGAACAAACGGTCATTCTTGCACCCACGCCATTTTCCTGATGTTGAGTAAATCTCTGAGTTAAGATAATATACTCTATGGTCTAAAACTTTTACTTTTTTCCAAAATTTGGGGTTTATGACTGTAACATCCAATTGTTACCCTGTTCAGTGGTGGCTAGGAGTGACCATTAATCTTAACTTCAGGAGGTTTGTGGCTAAGAAGCTCATGAAAACACATGGGAAGTTAACAGGTTCAAAGACAATTTATTTGAATTCAAGTTTGATCTAAACTGGTGTTAAACACAACCTTTTCAAACAAAGAAACTATATACCAATCTATTCACTGTTTAACCATATAAAGGTTTTGTGTTCTGGGCAACCATGAGCTATTTAAAAAGTTTATAACTGAAAAAAAATAAAGAAAAACGTATATATCATATAAATAAACATTTAAAAATGGCTGCAGAAATACACTTTAATTGTATGTAGTACATAGAATAATTTAACGCATTTGCCAGTTTTACTGTCCAATACTAACTCTAATACTAAAGAATATTGAGGGGGTTTTTTAACCATAAAATTTAATGAAGGGAAAAAGCTTTGACCAATTGTCATAACAGTCAGAATATTTTCTATCATGTGAAATTGCATAAATATATGAGCAAAAAAAAAACAAAAATACATAATAGAATCTTCATTTTCAAGCAAACAAAAAAATAACTTAAGCTACGCACTTTCACTTAAGCACATACCCACATACATCATATCGGGCCACCACGACAGTCTCTGTGTACAAACTTCTAGACATTTTACCACAGTAACAACCTATAAAGTACAAAATGTGAATGTGTATATATAATTCATACATATCCAAAATATGTTTTTTGTTGTGCCAGTGTTACAGTTCTATAAAACAGTCGGTGCCTGGAAATTCAGGCAGATTGAGTTCGTATTTTTTCTGCATGTCATATGGAAGAAAACGTCCAGCTAGAAAGTGCTTCCCCGAGAAACTTGTGGCACACTTTTTGGGGACTGTCAGAGAGATGAGAACCTCTGGATTGATCCCATCTTTACTTGCTTCATCTACATCCCAGCCTTTGGAGTAAAAAAATAGCATTTAGTTAGTAAGTGTTTTAAAATGTTTCACATAAGGGGCCTCATTTATGAATCTTTAAGTAAAGTTGTGTGCAAATGTTTTCGTGTTTTGGTAATAATGATTTATTTTATGTTGATAAATACCAATTAGTTGTAAATTACCAGGCATGTTCACAGCACACATTTACAGTTAGCAATGCCTACAAAAAAGGTAAAGAGCTGAAAACAAGAAAATGAAGAATAAATGGTGAAAGAGTGCCCCCTAAACACATTCCAGTAACATAGCTCAGCCACTGCATCACGTTGGCTACCATACAAACACACTAACTACTCCTCCTCCTATAAAAATAGAGTGCCATTTCTTTTGTCCTGATTTATGGAGTAGTCGTATTTGTTTTCATTTTTAAATTGATTTCATTCAGGTCATTTGATATGAAAAGTTTCACAAAATTTTCACAAAAATTGTTTGTGCAATTGAAGTAATCTTTTTATATATATATATATATATATATATATATATATATATATATATATATATATATAATAAAATTAATAAATAAATTTACAGTAACTCTCAGCAATTATATACTTTGAAGCTGATCACTATAGTGAAGGTTCACTTTAGTGAGTCTCCTTGTGCATAAATTTACACAAACTTAGGAGCTCTTGTCCAGACTAACTGGATTTTCATGAATTTCTTATGTAAATGTTCCTGTGAACAGTTTACAAATAAATTCATTCATATCCAGATTGATAAACGAGGTTCAATTTTAAAATGGATTGTGTATAATGTTGTGAGAATTGTTGGTGAGAAGATGTTAGGGATTTTAGTGAAAAGATACCTGAGGGCACATCCACACTCGCAATGGGGATCTTCACCTGTTTAAGGGTAACCAATATTCCAGAATAAGGCTCTCTTACATCTTTAAGGTCTATTTCTGGCCCCACAATAGCGTCAATCACCAGATTATAGGCATCGTTTATGAGCTGGACCTGCACAGCACGAGCAGACAAGTACATATGAGGCTTAGCACTGAATACTGACAGCTTGTCTCCCTACGGCTGCTAAAGACAGTTCGCCTTGTCACAATTTGTTACATGTGGACTAAAAAACACCTACCTCGGTTGGAAGATAAGAAAGGAAAGGAATGTCCATCTTCTCGCACTGAATGGTAAAGTCCTGATGCAAGTTATCAGGAGAGCGTTTGGGATAAAATATTGTGGGTTCATATTCCTAAAAGGACAGAAAGAGAACAATAGAGAGTTGATCAGGCAAAATGCAACCATGAGAAGATTCAAGGTTTGCAGTAGTAAAGTGATCAGATTCCTCTGGGCTTCATTGGCTGCTTGGAGAAACTAGTGAAAAATGGAAAAGCAGACATATTTGACCACACATGGAGCAAATGCTCAACCTCCATAAACACAGTTTGCATTTACAGCACTCTTTGGTTTCTACTGCCGACATGCTAAGAGGAATATGAGTCAACAAATACATCATATTACTTTCTCATTGGTTTAAAGCACCAGTGAAAGAGGAACCATGGCCAAGTTTCTTAAAATGTAGTCCTGAAATACAAACTAAATGGCATTTCAAACAACTTTTAAATGCATTTTAGTTCCATTATTGAAAAAAAAAATGGCTCAATATCATTACTGCGCATGCTAGGAGAAATTCAGCCTGAGCTAATACAAACAAAAAGATCTCAGAAACACAATATAACTTATAAAAAATTACAATAACAGAATGGAGTGTTACTGTATGTAACGAATAAAACACATTGGAGACTGCTGTAATAGAAATATAATCTGTGACAGGAGAGTGGAGTTACTGTTATTACCCTGAAGTTGATTATTTTCCTACAACTGTGTTTTATTACTCTTTTATTAATTTCTGTACTTTTTATACCTTATATATATATATATATATATATATATATATATATATATATATATATATATATATATATATATATATATATATATATATATATATATATATATATATATATATATAAAACAGTTGTAGGACTTACACAGGACCTTTTACAGTCATAATGACAAATTGTACAAGTTATTGGAATTAATATATTTTCAGTGCTATAATATTATTAATGTTACCTGCCTCAAAAGTTAACATGCAGCTCTAAGTAATTTCATTCACTTTTCAGTTCAAATTTATTTAGCACTTTGAACAATAGACCTATCAAATTAGATTAGACAAGAGACATGCCAACATGTATACAGATTTAGCATTTTTACCCCAAAGTCTTCATTATTTGAAAAAAAATCTAAAGGAAATGCTATTCCTTATCAACTTATGTTCTTTCAGTATTTACTTGTTTGTTAACTTTTTCTTCAATGCTAAATTAAAAATGCTAAATTTCATGCACTTTTTTTTGCTTGGCCTATTTTTTTTTTTTTTTACCCCAGACCATCCAGTCTATTCTTTAGTATGGTTCCTGTACAATCTTCCTGTGAATCTAAAACAGCAGATAGGAATTGTGCAACTGCCTGAAACTAACTTTTCTGTCCTTTGGATAAGAGCATGTCAATGTGCTTCATGCATTCCAGGAATGCTGTAATGTATGAATGACTGCTCTCTTGAGTCTCAAGCCAAACCACAGCCCTTCACAGATAGCAGTACAAAAATCGCTTTACCAGATTTTATCGATATTTTCCAGTGGCTGAATACTGATATGCCATAAATTTGTCATCTCTAGCACATGGTGAAGTTATATAGGAGCATCATATCCTAAAGTTATGTCTGTTTTATCCTTGTATCCTATTTTTTCTCTTGTAGGGGAATTCCAGGAGATAAAGGAACACTGGTGTAGAAAGATAGTACCTTCGAATATTCCACTTTTGGTTATTATTAATACTCACAAATATGCGCAGGTGTCGAGCACACACCAAGCCAATGGCACCATTTTGCTCTGGCCCACAAATAACCAAAACTGTAGGTTGTTTCTTGGTCAGAGAGCTCAGGGGATAGGCCTGCAGGGAGAAAAAAGAGAGACAGAGAGAGACAGAGAGAGAGACCAATGAGACATCTCCATTTTGCTGACAAATAAGCCAAGTATTTTATCACTGTCAGAAGTTTTATCAATAGCAGATATGGGAGAAAAGGGAGTGATGGTATCCATAGCTAAACCCATAAGAAGAACCCCATAACAGTTGTAATGCGTGAAAAACAATGTTCAGACAACACTGCAAGATGCAGACTTTAAATATCATACTTTCCAGAGGCCGCCTAAACTGATCCAAGCTTTCGGCGCTGTTCATATTTTCCTCGCTGGCTTACAGCTACCTCAGCTGAAACATCACACTGAAAATCTCATGTCATATTTGCTAGACCCAAACAGGAACTTCCATCTATTCATAACACACAAGGATCTGAGTGTGCCTCACACGAACAATTAACCAATTAAAGAAAAACTTTCTCTATTAAAACCTAATCTATATCCACCACATTTATAGCATATGGACCATTACCATGGAAAGAATTTTGACACAGGTTCCTCAAAACCCACTTATAATAGAAATTTAGGGGCACTTATTGAGCAGTCAAAAAATGATTGTTTGAAACACATTTTTGTAGAACGGCTTCATGAATTCTATCAAGATATTTGTACAAATTTGTATAAATGGTTCTTTCATGGATGGGACTACTTTTTCCAGAGGAAAGAATTTGCTATTGTGAGTCAGGGGTGGACCAATCAGTAATCCACTAGCAAGACTAGCCCAGGACTAGCAGATTTCAAGTCCTGTCTATTAGTTTTAATTCATAGTTGCCCAACATAGTTGACTTATTTTGTATGAAGTTATACATCTTAATGCACTTCATGGTGGCACAATCCGGCCACCTGCTGCAACACACAGTGGCCCGAAGCACAATCTGGATGTTGGTAGCTTTTTTTTAGATGATCACCTTTGGGGTATGACTCACAGCATGTGAAGCATAATTTCTAATCCTGCATTTTAATGTGGGTGTAGTCGCTCATTTCCAAGTAGATGCAGAATCATGGCAGTAATGAAGCTAATGGAACTTGGGAACGTCTCGGGTTACTTGACTGTAACCCTGTTCCCTGAAAAAGCAGGAACGAGATGCTGCGCATCAAACGCTAATGAGAACATTCTTTGTTCGACCGGTTGCGAAGTATGTGTGTCAAACACGCCAAGAATTTGGCCTAAATAACCTCGGTGAGTTATGTCATTGATAACGTGCACCTGCAGGTTATAAATAGACGTGAAACAGGCATACCTTCAGGTTACACTTTGTCTGAGAGACGCCAGATACGTCTGCAGTGCGGCATTGAGGCGCAGCATCTCATTCCCGTTTTTTCAGGGAACATGGTTACAGTCAAGTAACCCGAGACGTTCCCTATCAAAAGCTACTCTCGATGCTGTGCATCGAGAATACCAATGCCGTCGGACTGGAAGTGTCTGAGCCCCCAAGGTTGTGTAGTGTGTGTGCACAAACATTGAAAAAGGTCTCAGACATGCCTAAGGGATGTTGACTCAAGGACATGTGAGCCCGGAGTATCATGGACATCCAAACTATAGAATCTGACAAATGTGTGCGGAGAGGACCAACCTGCCGCATCACACACTTGCTGGAGGGGGACACCTTTTGCCAAAGGCATAGAAGATGCAACCCCCCTGGTTGAATGAGCCCTAACACCTAGCAGCAAAGCTTGACCACGCGCCTCGTAGGCTAGGGCAATGGCATCCCTCACCCAATGAGTGCTGCTTAGTGGCAGCCGCCCCCCGACTGCGGCCTCCATAGCATATGAAGAGCTGCACCAACTTACGCCACTGGCTGGTGCGGTGGACGTAAATCTGAAGAGCACATACTGGACACAGTAAGTGAAGTCTTTCCTGCTCCGTAGTCGTGAAAGGCTGAGGACAGAAGGCTTCAAGAACGACCAGATGCATGGAAATGAAATGTCCTGGTACTCAGAGTACCAGGACATGTGCCTGAGGATAATTTCCCTTTGCAGGAACTCCAGCACTGAAACCACTTGGCAGTGAACTGGGTCTATGTGGTGCGCCATACACCAATTTTCAAAAATGTACCATTTGAAAGCATAACTTCTTCTAGTGGAGGGGGCCCTGGCACTTGGTCATAGAATGGTCTCTACTACGTCAGCAAGGAACCCAGCATCCCTTAGCTGGTCCCCCTCAGGGGCCAGACGTGAAGGTTCCATAGCTCGGGCCGGGGATGAAATATTGTCCCCTGTGCCTGAGATAGGAGATCTGTCCTGACTGTAATCGCCCACAGCGAGCCGTCGAGGAGAGATATTAGATCCAAGAACCATACTTTGGTCAGCCAGCTATCAATAAGAGGCGAAACCCCTGTTGACGGACCTTGGCCAGGACTCCCGGGAGCAGAGCGATCGGGGGAAACGTGTAAAGACTCCGTCTGGGCCATGTATGAGCCATGGCGTCCAGACCCAGGGGAGCTGGAGGAGTCAGAGAGAAGAAGAGGGGACATTGTGCCATCTCCTGTGAAGCAAAGAGGTCCACCTCTGCTTTGTAAAATCTTCCCCAGATTTGACTGACCACTTCGGGGTGGAGTTTCCATTCCCCGAGTGTCACAGCCTGTCTGGACAGCAAGTCTGCTCCCACATTCATATACCCGAGGATGTAAATCGCCCTGAGGGACAGGAACTTGTCCTGTGCCCACAGCAGGACCTGCTGTGCTAGCCTGTTCAGGCGGCATGAACGCAGTCCTTAACTGCTGGAGGAAGTATTTCAGGGCCCGAAATAGAGCCATCATTTCGAGGCAATTGATGTGCCAGTTGAGAAGATGACCTCTCCAGATCCCTTGGGCTGGACGGCCACCCAAGGCCGCACCCCAACCCGTGAGGGAAGCGTCTGTCGTTAGCATCTTGCGACGACAACACGGACCTACACGGCACACCCCCACGGTCCTGAGGACTTGACCCTCAGGACTTTTCCCCGGACGAAATGATCGTCCTGAGGTCCGGCCTCTTACTGGGCTGCTGAGGTCAGCGAGCCGCTCCCCAGTCCCTACGAGGGGGCAAACGGCTCACCACACTCTGCTTCTGCGACTCTCGCCGCAGAGAGACCGGATTGGGTCGGGGCTGGGTGGCTGACAGCCCTGACGCCTGAGCACGACGGTGAAGGAACTCATCAAATTTTTGAAGAGTTAATTTTTTTTTTTTTTTTTTTTTTTGTCGAGGTCAGGATTCGAACTGTCTAGAGCTTGAAAAGCGAGCATGCAAAAGGTGTGCCACAAAATGGCCAAGCACTGATAAACGCCTTGGTCAGAACCACCATGGTGTGCAGGGCAGCACCAGCCTGACCCGCTGCTTGAAATGCCTTCCCCACCAGCGACAATGTCACCCTGCAAGGCTTGGTGGGGAAGATAGGCTTCTTAAGTGACGACGCACTCCCAGGGGAGAGATAGCGCGAGCGTCTCCCCAACCTGAGACATCGTCACATACCCATGCGCCTTAGCACCCACGATAGTCGAATAGATCGACACCAAAGATACGCGGGGATTAAGGCTTACTCCATGAGTGAGATAACTCCTATGGAGGTCTGGGAAAAAAGGGGGGAGATCGATATTGGGATCTCTTGCCTTGGCCACCCGACAGAAATCTGTCATCTAGTTTGGAGTGCCTGGGGTTCTCTTGTGCCTGTGACCAGTCTAACTTAAGCCTGGCCACCGCATTAGTCACTTCCTCGAGTAGCTCCCGAAATGCCTTGTTGTCTCGTGAGGAGCGCTCAGAGGCGGTGCTCTCTCTCAGTGCTCGCACTCAGCGTTCTCAAGAGCAGCAATAGCATGCTCTTCCCCGAGGCACTCCAAACAAAAATCGTGCGGATCATCATCCGGAATAATTTACCACTTACCAAGACAACACACACACACACAAAGCGGTCTTGAAGACAAAGAAACCTGAAGGTATGCCTGTTTCACGTCTATTTATAACCTTCAGGTGCACGTTATCAATGACGTAACTCACCGAGGTTAATTAGGCCAAATTCTTGGCGTGTTTGACACACATACTTCGCAACCGGTCAAACAAAGAATGTTCTCATTAGCGTTTGATGCGCAGCATCGAGAGTAGCTTTTGATAGGGAACAGCATAATCACCTGAACTAAATGTCCCATTAGGACTAAGCAGCTCATATAGATGCTCCATTGGCAGGTGTCTGAGACACAGTATTAAAAACAGCTAGCTCATTGGAGAGACAGCTTTAATTTTACAGTGTGTTTTCTTGCTGGTTCACTCCTGATATGAACAGTCTATAAATCTATCTACAGCCCTGTGGCAGGAGTGTTTCTGTAATGGAGTACAAAACCCAGTGGTCCATGGGTGTGTTTATTTAAAACATTTCAGTGGCTCTGCTGCTCTGTTTTGGAAGCAAAGCAAAAGGTTTGGTGTCCTTGGACTGAAAGCCAGCGGCTGTGTTTTCTAGTTCTGCTGATGGACTGGGATAGACACTGGGATCACATAATACTTTCTTTTTGGTCTTCTTTCTACAGGAGCACTCAGTTAGTTGCCTATTTCTCCACATGCCCTAATATGACAACATGTAAAAACCTGATGTTGTTGCCTGGCTGAGTGCTGAGACATGATCTCGCACAGTCAAAATACTCACAGTGTTCCATCAGTCTGAGTGATGAAAACAATATCCTGATGCCAGGAATGAGATTTGACCTCAGACACAAACTTCACAACATAAAGTGCTTATTCCTGAGGGTGAGGGAGGGGTGTGTAGGTTCGGTGGGGGATGATTGAAGTTTGCTTTGGATGCTTGCTCTCCGGGTGAATAGCTGGGTTATGAAATCAGAGAGCAGTTAAAGCCGACTACTGCACTTTTTTTTGAACAACGTTATTGATGTCATTCCAGGTTTTTAGCTACTGATCAACATGTTTTCTAGGTCACGATTTATAGAGGCCAGCAAGGGGTTTTGTTGATGCTAATTGTGACAAGGAGCTTGTGGTTGGAACCCTCAGAGGAAGCAAAAAGTAAAGTAAAGCAAGTAAAACTCCTGGGGGAAGAAAATTTACCCACGGAGAACATCCATCAAGAAACAATCACATAATTGACATTACTCTCAGGTAAGTCATGAGGAGCCTGACTCAATCCAGATGGAGCTACAGGACGTACAGCACAGTTTGTTTGGGCCAAACTGAAATAATTCTGTCTACCTCCTGTCTGGTCACACTTAAGACCTTATGACCTGCTGACTGTAGTCTAGCTGCTGACCATCCATAAATCTAAAGGGAGGGAAAAAATCTAAAAGGAGATCTACTTATTATCTTACCTTATTAACCTTATTAAATCACTGGGCACTTGAATAGGAACACTGGACAGTTGAAGAAAACATCACCTGGTCTTTCTCAAATCTTCAACTGTCCAGTTTCAGCAAGTTTGTGCCTCAAATTCCTGTTCTTGGCTGACATGTGTGGAATTTGATGTGGTTTACTGTTGTAGCCCATCCACTTCAAATTCCAGCATGTTGTGTGTTGTGAGTTCTGCTCACCACAGTTGGAAAGATTGATTATTTGAGTTCTTGTCAGCTCGAAGCAGTCTGGCCATTCTCATCTGATTTCACTCATCACCAAGGTGTCTCTGCTAGATGTTTTTTTTTTCTCACCATTCTGTGTAAATTCTAGAGACTACTGTGTGTGAAAATCCCAGGAGGGCAGCAGCTTCTGAAATACTCAAACCAAACTCAAACTGTATCTCCATGATTTTAAGCATTGCTCTGCTTCCACATGATTGGCTGGTTGGATAATTGCATGAATGTGCAAGTGTACACTTGGTGCCAAATATTCTATATTCCAATTATTATTTTAGTTGTAGGTGCAGTAATATTTGAGCATGCTACAGTACGTATGCTTTGTCCACATTAAAATTATTTGGGTTTTTTTTTGTTTGTTTGTTTGTTTGTTCAATTGATTGATTGATTGATTGATTGATTGATTGATTTAATCCTGTGATGTGATATAGTCCAGAAAATATTTTAATACTTTTTATGAAGCATTTAAAATTGTATCTGGAGAAGAAATTTCAGCTCCATTTTACTCATTTACGGCATTTGGCAGACGCCCTTATCCCGAGCGACTTACATTTATCTCATTTATACAAGTGAGCAGTTGAGGGTTAAGGGCCTTACTCAAGGGCCCAACAGTGGCAACTTGGCAGTGCTGGGATTTGAACTCATGACCTTTCGATCAATAGTCAAACTTCTTAACCACTGCCCCTACTGACACTACTCAAATATTATTTTAAGTTTCTATTAAACCGATTTTTTAAAACACATCCTTTAGTATCTTCCAAGGTGGTACAGTGGTAAAGCATTGTCCTTGTGACTAGGAGGTTGTGTGTTCAAATAAAGTTAGTGCCATGTGTGTTCTTTTTCTCTGTTTAAATCTTTTAATCTCAGAAAAATTTTGTCTATTTCTATTCTATTTTTCCCAAGGAATTTTAGAAGAAGCACAAGTGAGAATCCTGATTAAATCTCCTGAGATATACAGAGAAACATTTAAGCAAAGAAATTTTCTCCTGGGTGAGGAGACTTTCTCGATAACACTGCCATTCTCCGCAGGAGTATTAAAAGTGAACCCTGGAGCTGCTGAATCTGACAAGTTGCAAGTTTTTTCCATGCCTGCTTGCCTGTTCAGCCAGACCGTGGCACTCTTTTGGGAGCAGGTTTTAAGCCATTGTGTGGAGATGATGAAAACAGAAATGTCTGAGACAGAGGAAGAAAACCATGTAGGTGTGTGGTCTGTAAGATATATGGCCTTTGATGCAATAGAGTGCAGACAGAAGGTCACTGTTCAAGCATCAGAGTGGGTCACAGTTGAGTTCACTACATACTTTAAGTAAATGGAGGGTTCTTCCTCATCATGCTATTTCTAATGCTTACTTCACTTACTGCCATTGCTGTTGGAAATATAAAGGTTTATATTGCACTGCACTGTTATGGCTCTGTGAATAACCACTCTTTTCTATGGCACAAAGATAAATCAGTTTTTTTCAGCATATTGAAATAATGACCCTGAGTCCAGAGAGATACATTATTGATGTATCAGGATGGTAAGTTCACTTGGACTTGCATTTACAGCCCTTCCATTCTGCGACTTTATAACTATACTGTAGCTAACATAGCTAGTTGACTACTTAACTACTAGTAAACCGCTTGTATGTGCCACAGGTTGACACAACTGAGTCTCAGGTTGCATTGTCATATACTCAGCAAAACCTGCCAAAATCTAACATTATTATAACTTTTGAAAAATAGATAAATGAGTCCCCCACCCAAGAAAGGTTTTGGTGCAGGAATACTTTAGGAGGTGTTTCAACTAGGATCCACTATTAACTGTTTGCTTTAGACTATGTGTGCATATGTCCTTTTCTACAATGTTGATACCTTGGTGATGGCGACAGCGCAGGCATGACCCCAAATCTCAATCAGCTGCTGCTGTCCAAAACGATAGTCTGTGAGGAGCTCTGTTTCAATGGCAGCCATCTCTGTTTTACTGGAGAGAGAGAGAGAGAGAGAGAGAGAGAGAGAGAGAGAGAGAGAGAGAGAGAGAGAGAGATTACTGTTAATAGAAATGTTTTGAGATGTCAAATTGAAAGACAATAATATGTAATATGTGTATCATTCAGCATGATGTCATGTCTGAAGTGCTCCCAATGTACTGATATAGCCAGAATGTGAATTTATTCTAAAGACTGGAACTGATTAGTCTGAGATCCTGCACCTGAGAGGCTTTGACAAGAAGCTTAACACCAGAATGGAGATTGTGACATTAAACTGTAACCGCAGGAGTCAGATACAAGATACAAATCACTCTCTTTGACAAAAAGGGGGGTGGGGGGGGGTTCAGTAATGCTGACAATCCCATCTAGAACTCATATCCCAGTTCATCAGTTCTGGATTTTCAGTTAAAGCACTATAACTTAATTTGTCAGTTTCTGTCCTCCAACTGTGTAACACTGCAGAAAGTCATTTTTGGCCTCTTTATTTGGTACTCTGAGTTCCATTTTTGCAGTTTCCAAGACAACGGGTTCAGTGAGTTGCTTGTTTTAAATGTAGCTACGGTCAGCAGCGGTAAGAACCGACCAAAGATAACATATAAAGGGGACTGTTGAGCTGCTGTTGAGCTGATGATATTTTTAATATATCATGTCATTAATGGCTCCATTCATCTCTCTCTCTCTCTCTCTCTCTCTCTCTCTCTCTCTCTCTCTCTCTCTCTCTCTCTCTCTCATACTCATATTACTGATTGAGTGTTTTGTTTACAACCTGACTGTATGAATCTGCAGTCTCAAGTGGACCCGGCAATAATTAGAGCCAATTAACTCCACTGTGAACGAGTGCAGTGATAATATCTCAGTCCTTCCTTTATATCGGAAAGAAATAATATAACTAATTCATATTCATTATTATTAGTTAATATGTTGTTATGACTAGAGTATTTCCAAGAAGTAGGCATCCCAGATTTTTGCCATCAGAGTATTCAAGAGGGTGCAATTTGAACACTCAACTTCAACATGAATTTTTAAAACAAAAACAAAAAAAGTAAAAACAAATCTATGATATAAAATTCAGTCCTATAGCAGTATCATTGGCACCCCTGCTATAAAGCACACTATCATATTTACTGTAGGTTGTGATCACTGAAATGCTAAAGGTCAGCTAGCATTTATTTGAATCAGTTAGACGCTTTGATCATTGTGCTAGCCCACTGCATAAGGACATTTGACCCTCATGGCATTTTCAGGTGGTTGCTTCCTGGCTTACTGTGATACAATGATATTTGCAAAGTTCAACACAGTTTTGTTTTTGTTTTGTTTTTTTTGTATATTTACCTGGGTATTTTATTATATTCGGCCTCCACATTTTTAACACACAGCTTATCATACTGTATTTGTGCGCTTCAATTTAAAACATGTATATGAAAAGAAAATGTCATGCTTATATATCCACCTACATAGATTTCCATGAAATGATCACTTAAAATAGCAGTGATACAGTATGTACAGTCCCCTCTGAAAGTATTGGAACAGCAAGGCCAATTCTTTTGTTTTTGAAGATATTTGGGTTTGAGATCAAAAGGTGAATGAGCTGATAGAACAGAAATTCTGCTTTCGTGTCCTGATATTTACATCTAGACATGTTAAACAACTTAAAACATGGCACCTTTGGTGGCAGACCACCAATCTAATAGAGCACACCTGGGTAACAAGAAAAACATCTATGTCGCATGTTCCAATATTTTTGATCACTTGACAAATGGGTGGGGTCAAACAAAAGGTGCTATGTTCTGAGCTGTTTAACACATCTACATGTAAATATCAGAAAATGAAAACTGAAATTCTGATCTATAGTCTCATATTCATCTTTTGATCTCAAATACAAATGTCTTCAGTCTATAGCAAAAACAAAAGAACTGACCTTGCCATACCAATACTTTCAGAGGAGACTGTATAAAAACAACAAACTGCACTCTTGTCACACTGACACCATTCACTTGTTATAGCAGCTAAACAGTCCCTTACCATCCCGTCTTGATGTTAATAAGACAAAATGTAGCTTGCCGCGTTACAGAAAAACCCAAAAATCCTCTGTCCAAAAGGCTTTCCCATGGCTTAAAACATACTGACACTGGAGAATCCTTTCATAAATGTTAAACATCTCCTTGTAGAAAACTTACCATATTAGTGGTTATACATTTTGCATACATTTTGCTTACACAATGCATACTTTCCAGCATAAATAGCAGCACATTTTTAATCAATTTAATATTAGCCTTAGATTATGTAGATTATATATGCTTTGTATGCTCCTGTGAAATAGCTGTTTCTATAGTATAGAAATAATAAAATTACAACAAGCCAACGCTATTTTCAGAGCTGCTGTTATAGCAAAAAAAAAAACACCTTCTGACCAATCAGATGCATGAATTCAACAGATCTGTGGTATAAAATTAGCAATATCTATTTTATGTTAATACTCTGCATCATATTTTTCTCCTTTGAATTGACATAATCTAGTAAAATTTATGATTATATGATCAGTGCACACATCGTCACACATCATGTAAAAAAAATGTATTATTACTTGCACAAACTAAACTGTGACAGCTACTTTTAAAACTGCAAAACTCTTTTCATATGACAGAAGAAAAATATAACTAACCCATTACTGTGCTATATTGACCAAGCCTCACTGAGCAAATCTAACCACCAGGGGGAGTCACAACTCAGACCCACCCAATATGAGCTGAAATAAGCCACAGACTTTTAAAATTCTATTACAAATTACTTCAGAGCTGGCTTTGTATGCTCTTGTCTACCTGTGTAAATGCTTTTCTTCTCTTCATATTGACTTTGCTGAATATAGCAAAAATATGTTTTCCACAAGAAGGAAAACTCCACCCTGAAACACATTAAATATGTTTATATATAAAAAGATGTAGTGTGCTTAGCAATTCTGGTGCTAATTTGTTGGTTGGTGTTGTATCTTTATTATTCCTGTGAGAAGTTTGTGGTTGTGTGCCACTCTGGCATCACAGGGGGCTTTGCTAGGGTCCTTACAATGGTGTTTAATATGAGACAAAAAATATGAAACAATATCAAACATGAGATAACTCTCATGTTTCACTGTTAGCTCCTAAAAACAAAAGAGGAAGTCCATATTTTCACCACAATTTTCCAAAGATAAGGAACATTATATTAATTGGAAATCCAGTATAAAAGTAGTGGAGTCAAAAACTGTTGGCATAAAAGATGCAATACAGTTGCACAGAGTTACGGCAGAGACATGGCTTGGCTAGTTAGCAATCTACAATATAACCATTATGATGATGTTGACGGTGTTATTGGCATGAAAACTGAAGCTTTGGAAGCTGATCTCTTTGAGCAACGTGTACAGATGAGGAGGTAAGAGAGCTGAACAGACTAAAGTACTAAAGTGCTCCTGTATCGCTCTCTTTAGGTAAACATGAAGCAAGCACTAATTCCCAATGGCACCACTATGAGCAGGTACTGAAACAGTTAGCCAAAGTGAAAATAGACAAATGTCAATGAAACAAATTTAATCCAAAAAAGTCACCTCAGAATTTCATTACAAAATGAATCATGGATGCCACTGAAGATCACATGTTAACTCTTAAGATCAATATTCAAGTCCTTCAATGTGGATTTTTCCATTAAGAGAAACGGTATCAAGCCGCAAGTTTCCCAGAAGTCTTCCCAAATTTCCCCAAGGCACCCCTTCTTGCCCCATGCAGGTCATACAGATCACATGTGCTGTAATCACATGTATGAGGTTCATTATGTCCAACGTGCAGCCAGCATGCCTCCTGAACCCCCACCAGAGCAGCATCAATAACACACACACTCACACCAACCCCCTAAGGTAAAGCTCCACATGACTTCAAAACAGCTCTCATCCCACAGGAGCACAATTTCAGGGTCAAAAGGGCATGAAAACATGGATGAAAGACAGTAATTGTGCCTTCACTTACTGAGGCATCACAGGAGTACTTGAGCTTGGCCCATATAACAACATGAGAGAAAATACACAAGGCTTAATTTTTTGGAACTCGTTTTTCTCCATTTTGGTTGCATCACTGTTGTAATGCTGTGATAGAGAGTTAAATCACAGCCTCTTCAGCACGCAACATACTCGGATTTGTTAGCCCTCACCTCCAGCACACTCAAGCGCCTCTGATGCTGTGAGTGTATGAAAATATGGCACAAATGGCATGACCACCACACAGCACAGAACAAAATATTTGAGGACACAATGTTACCTCATTCAGACTACACTATCTACATTATCTACATTAGCCATATAATAGTGATGAGAATTCCAGCTTTTTTCAGTGAGTCAGCGAATCATTTGGCTCAATTCATCGATAAGAGTCAACTCTTTGGGCTTCCATGTGGCACATTGCTGGAAATATGATGACTGCACTTTTGATTGTTCTTCATTGCCTAATTATGTCTGAAACTCATGAAACTGCATTCTACCTGCTAATTATCCAAATAACAGTACTTTGCATTGCATTTTATAGAATCTATTTAAATGAATAATAAAATGCGCTGCAGTGCAGTGTTTTTCATCCTGGTCGTACTGATTCATGTACATAGCTGAGAGTCAAAGACACACCCTACCATACATACAGTTAAGGTGTTGAAAAGAGGTGGAAGCATTTTGATTACATTAAACTATATGAGTACACGTCTATGGAAAAAAAACTGTTACCTAAAAAAAAATTGACTCTTTCATGAACGACACATCACTACCTTGTAACTCAACGAAGGAAGCACCAAACATGTCTGGAGTACATTTAGGGGTAG
Source organism: Cranoglanis bouderius (assembly GCA_023630585.1). Classification (NCBI taxonomy): domain Eukaryota; kingdom Metazoa; phylum Chordata; class Actinopteri; order Siluriformes; family Cranoglanididae; genus Cranoglanis; species Cranoglanis bouderius. The sequence continues at coordinate 13,884,357 of CM042553.1, forward strand.
AAAGTGAAATTGTGTAAATTAACTCCTCTATTAAAATCATGTGTCAGCATGAAGGACAGCATGTAGGCTGTAAGGCAGTGAGGCGCTTTCTAATTTGCCAGTCATGCTCACTAATGCATTACCTAATAAATTTTTTCTTCTGAATCAGAGCAGATGTGAACACTGGATTTCCATGAGCTAAATATATTTTCAGTAGTGAGTTGCTTTAGAAAAAAGCATCTGCTGAATGAATACATGTTAATGTTATCACAGTAAGTGGAAATGGTTGGCTGTTACTGGAAGAAAAGTGATAAATAAAGTGGAGGTAAAGTGGAAATCGAGCAGCAGCCTTAGTGAAAAATAAATGCCAAAAGTGAGAGCAACCATGAAGAGTAGATTAATTGCCTGGATGCCTCGATCCATTATAGACTGGTTCATGTTACAGGCCATAAGAAGTAACAGTGCCCATCTATAACTCCTTGCTCAGAAATGATTGTAAAGGGCTTTCAGAGATCATGCTGGTTTTAAAAGGTGAATTATACAGACACATATACAGCCCCCATATCATTTTATTCACATTTAAGTATTAGGTTTCCTTTGTAACATTTTTTTTATTTTTATTCCGGAGTCAGGTACATAGTTATCTCAATATATCTCGGATATCTCAAATGTAATAACTGTATACAGAGTAACTGATTAAGGCCAGTACAAATCAATTTAATAATCTGTTAAATGTAAGCATAATCACCATCTAAACTTTTGAACTGATTACTTGCACAATCAGAAGCGCATGCAAATTAATATATGAAGCAGAATCAGGCAGGTCTTGAATATGTTTATATCTCTGCCCTGAAGATTTTCCTATCTCAGAAATCTTAAAGTTACAGCTTTACCTCTGACTATTAAAAACACTGACACTGGAGACTGCTTCCTAAAATGTTAAATAAACATCTCACAGAGAACTTCACCATATCAACAAGTATGCACTTTTAAAAATCTGTTTATATGGAGCTTCTGCCATACAAGTCCCTGTGTACGTTGTTACTATAGAAACGATAACGTATGAAAACAAGTGCATTAATATAAACCTCACAGCTATTATCAGAGCTGCTGTTATTGAAAATGAATCAAAAATTCAACAGTGCTGTGGTATAGGCCAAAATAACGGTAAGTAAATATTTTACTTGACAGGATGCATGCCAATGAATTTGGTTTGGTAGAACACTTTATCAAAGCCCTGTGATGAAGACTGGATAACAGGTGGAATTATGAGATCACAGCAGAAGGGAGTCTGGGTAACCAGATAAGAGGAAAATTCTTTCAGCAAATCAGAAACAACTTCATGGTAAGTGACAATCCAAGCAAGAGTACCAAGCATGAAGATGGTATGTAGAACCTCACATAATATCTCTCATACTCTGAAAACCTGCAGTTAGGTATGAACTTTCACTCATATCCTTTTTTATTTTGTATAAATTGTAATGAAATCTGAAGTCATTACAAAATTCAGCCAGTGAGTTGGCCTATTTTCCACAGACTTGAAATGTTCAGAAACAGAAGAACTTTCTGTAGCACTGCATGAAAATCATCCTGTGTCCAGATTACATCAGCTTGACTTGCTGCACTGAGTAACTCAGCTCGGAGAACTCAGAGAACTTGGCGTACTTTTCCAGTGATGCTCTCTGGGTGCCATTTGAGGACACAGCATCCTTTGGCCATCACTCTGGAGATGCCAGGAAGTGATAGTGATAGAAGTGATAGTAGTGATATAATTAGTTCCCAGAGACATCTGACTGAGTCAGAGGTTCATGACAGATCTGATTTAATAGCAATCGAGGTAAAGGCTAGCGAGCCAGTTTTAGAGTGAGCTGACACTCAGGACCTGGAATTGCAGCACTCCTGGCAGTGAAAACCGAGTTTGGGTGACACGTGTTTAGATTAAGAATTAAGTGTATATTGAATGTGTTTCACTTATTTTAGCATTTTTCTCTTTTTTGACATTAATCGTTTAGGAGATTTTAAGTCTGACGTTAGTTCTTATTTCAGATTGCACAACTCTCTTTGACATGAAGAGTTCCATGTGCTCTGACAGGTAAACATTTTTTTGTATGGCTTCATTCCAAACTATTTCCGAGTCCTGCATTTTTTCATTTAATTCAACCTTTTGACCTTTATCTTAAACTCATCACCCTTAATATCTGATCCCCTTAATGTCACAGGTGCTCTGACTTAACTCTCCAAATCTTATTTTGAAAACTGAGTCAAGAGATAAACCATGCAATTCAGATGGATCAAACATCTGAAAAATAAGAGAATGATAAACATATGACCAAATCAAAAGGTTTACTTCAAGCTGGAAGACACAGAAGTGCAGGCACTGTGGCTCAGCTGTCCACCGATGAATGATTAATCCTGAGAGTTGGACATGATGGGGCCTCATTGGAGGGTTGTAGAGTGTTGGGGGGGGGCAACTGTGTCCACCCACTGCAACTGTAAATGTCATCAGGCAGTGTCCCAGCTGGCTTGCTTGCCAGACAGTGATTTTCAACTGGACAGATGAGCACAGTAAACAAAAGCAATCCACATTAGGGCTTAAATCATGTTTCTCCCTTGATAGTGAGTAGAGATGCTCTTTGAGCACACCAGAGAGAACCATACAAGGCCATTTTTCAGGCTCAGGACAGGGAAAATCGATGATCGCACCATGAAGATCATTCTGACAAGTCCCCGTGGATCTCGCTGACCTTGGAAGTCATTTCAGTCACACCTCACAACAGGTTTGTTAACTCAATTTGGAAATTCATTAGGTTGGCCAGGTCAGATGCTGATAAAGCAGGCTTTATTCTGTCTCTGTTACCTGGACCAACAATACATCAATGTTTGGTTTCGAAGATAGGCTGGATAGATTTCTCCAGGTCCTGCACTGGGCCGTCTGCCCACCTGCTTTCATGACAGTGGGGTTTTGAGTAGATGAACTGTGCTTGACTCTGGAGAGGGGCTTCACAAGGACTTCATCTAGACCTCAAACTCCATGGGCCCAGTCATATCCAAAAGCTATAAAATATGAGCTGCTTTCTCATATACTAAAAAAGTTCCACAGGGGGCTGTCCAATTGTTAGACAGTCCATTGATTTTCAACAGACCAGACAGTGGACCAGGCTTAAATGTGTCTGCAGTAGTCACGGCATGCCAGCAACAAGAAAGCGTGGCCATAAAATGCGATTAACAGCCTTATTTTATGGGCTAGGCTCACTTCAGTGAGACTGAATTACACAGTAATTTGGGACACAACCTTCCAATTTCCCTGCTCTCTGTAATTAAATCCTGGCTAATGTTTGGATCCGAGAGATTACAGTCATAACATAGTGAAGAGTGGAGAACGAGGAGTCCATGGTGGAAAACAGAGGAAACCATAGTAACGGACAGCAAATCTACAGTGATGCACACATTGTCTGCAGAGAGACAGATAAAAATACAAGGGAGGAAAGGTACAGGTCTGTCAGGTCCAGTTAAATACTCCAAGTAAAAGCAAGAAAATCAGAAATGGAAATAATAGAATATTTGTAAGTGTAGACAGTGGCTTCTTGGATTAAAAACACATGTTTTTGGACAACAGTAGAGTTTTGTTGAGCCTGTAATTACTTCAGCATATTCCAGTGCAAATCAAATGGAATTTTTTTAATTGTGCATTTTAGTATCCAGAATGCAGAAATCAGAAACACACTACAAGGTCCAATAAAATGGTCCAAAAACTCTGAATTCACTACCAAGAACTGTTTTTAATTCATAAGTTATGAAAAAGACAGGATAACATTTTAATATGGAGGTAGCAAAAGTAAGGAATAAAACACAACGGGTCAAGCTGTTCCGGAAATTAGTCAACAGCGGGCAGTGTTTTGGCCTGAAGCATTAGTTTCTTAGTATGTCCTCAAGAGTTTTATTCCTTGTGTATCACTGCAAGTATAAAATTAGTTTTTTTATTTAATAAAGAGTGATGCACATTTTATCTATTTTCAGTTGTAAAACATTCACAAAACAAGTTAGTTCCTGTTATCAGTTACATTATAGCAGCTATAAACAATCATTCCCTTACCAGCCTCCCTGTTTTCCTCTATCTTGAAATGAATAAGACAAAAAATTCAGCTTCCTCAAGACTTTCCCATATCTGAAAACGTAAAGTTAAAGCTTTACCTCTGACTGCTACAAAGCACTGACACTGGAAACTCCTTCCAAAAATTCTATATTATCATCCTTACAGAAAACTTCATCATATTAATAATTTTACTGTGTATGTGGAGCTACTGCCATACAAGTCCCTGTGTAAGTACTTTTTTTTTAAATTCTTTTTCTTTTTTGACCCTGTGTAAGTACTGTAGAAACGATAATGAACGACTGGCAGAGCTGCAGTTACAGAAAATGATCCAACACCTTACGACCAATCAAAATTGAGAATAATGTAACAGAATAAGCATTAATTTATAAATAGTAATTGTGAATATAATTAGTGAATACAGCATTTCTTCAGCAACATTAACTGCTCATTAGTGCTTTATTTTGTGATCTTATAGTCTGATGTCATTTTTTACTGTCTCCCCCTTTAATAACTCCTCTTTCTGAAAATTTGCAGGTTAATTGGGGAATAGTAAAATCATTACAATTCTCTAACAGGGTTGCCGATTCACTGTCCCAAAACAATATAATGAGATCACCGAGATCAGTGAGATTACAGAGCAAATTTCAGAGTACTTGCTAGTTATGTCAGGATAAGTTAATAAAAAAATAAAGAAAGAAAAAGAAAAAGAAGAAAAGAAGAAGAATTACAAATACAGTCAAACTTATTTGATAAAATAACAATAATAAGAAAGGTATTGATATTGACACACAAAAAAATGAAGTGTGTAAACAGGACATTCAGAGGCCTTTTTCACGAAGACGGTTTAGGTGGCTACCCAGGTAAGTTTGAGTTTAGTTTGAGCAAACTCTGGTTTTTCGGTCTTAACAAGATGGGTTAGCTGGTTTCATCGCCATGGTAATTTACACTACACAGCTAACCTGTTCCAGGTTTTATTCTGCGTTAGAAAACGCTAACCCAATTTGGACCAATCAGCTGCGTGCAAAGTGATATAAATCTGACGCATCAAAGTTAACCCTTTAGTGGTTGTTGAGGTGGCTTCAGTTCGGAGTGCAAATAATAAAGACACTACGAAGGGAAATAACTTTTAGGGACAGACACAATCCCTTGGCTTTTCCCGACGACCATCTGTACGAAAGATATGGATTTTCAGCAGATGGTATAGTTTATCATGCCGGCTTCTTGAGTCGCACATTAAAAATCTGACACGCTGAAGCCGCTTTTACTGAACCGCAAACTTTGTATTGCTTTGCGGTTCTTTGCGAGTGGTACATATTTTCATGCGGTGGCATTATTCCTGTCCTAATTGTCACAAATTGATATTTATTTATTTAACATGTAATGAAAATAATTTATATTAAATAAAATTACATGAAATACGGTTATACGTTTTCAATCCGTTTATTCTCATTGTGAGCCTATAAAAGTAAACTTATATATTTACACAATCAGCAATGTTCCCGAGCTTTGGCAGCCGCAACAGTGTGATTTTTGCGGTTAGTGTAGGTTTAAATTCCTCATGCTTTCACATAATAATTTCTTGCTCTTCAACCGGAAGTATGCACACCTGCTTTTCTTCCCCCATGTTGAACGCTATTGGCTGTTTGCTGCAAACCTCTGGCTTTTGTGTGCACGCGCACGCTGAGTAAACCTCGATTTAGAGTTGAAATCTGTGTCGACTGAGAAAGTTGATTAACCAGCTTTAATGGACCCGAGTTGGATTTGTTTGGTTTTGTCAACTGAGTTTGTTCAACTGGCTTCGTGAAACAGGCCTCAGGTAGATGTTAATTTCATACCCTTTATACATTATATAAAGAGTCATATACCTTTCCAGAAATAGAAAAGCAGTAAGATCAGAATATGAGAACATGAAATCAAGCACAAATAAGCTGCCAAATGGCTGCTGTATTCATTACTTATATTCACACATATTAGTTTTGAATTAATGTCTAATATGTGACCTGATTATATGTGTACATCATTTAATTTAATTTTCTATAGTTTTTAGCCAATATTGGTTAACTCAAATTGAAAAATTACAAAATTGTCTACAAACAGGATGTGCAAATATATTCCTATTAAAAGCAGCTAAGAAAAGAAAAATTCTCAAATGATTTCTCAAATCTTCTCAAGCAGCTAAGAAAAAAACATCTCAGCTACAAATAATATGTTCTTCATAATAACCAAGTAAAACATTGTATTGGTTTTAGAGTATAATTACCCAGGCTTTCATGCTATTTGCATCATACAAAATATCACCTTAAAGATGCTCTAGTGAAAATTATAAAGCAACTTCCACAATCTTTATGCAGTAAATGATGGTGCACTGTTAAAGAATGTGAAGACTGAGTGTAAGCACTTAAAAACCTCATTAGGATACCTTTGAAAATTCTAGATTAAAGAGACAGCGTGCATGAGGTGAATAAACTGGTAAATCTCAGCTGCCAAGAAAAACAGGAAAAGCATTAGACCATGCAGGAACAATAATGGTGGATTGATGGTATAACTTATGACCTTTTGTACTTGCGTATGTTGCTTAAGTCGCTTCTGTATAATAATTCTCAAATATCTACCATAATGAGCTAAGATAATATTTCATTATGACTTAAATCTCCTCTAGTTGCATAATGCATGATATAATGAATGTATGTGTCCCCAGGTTGGGTTTTTCATAGTTTAATTAATGTAATACGTTGTGTAGGTACTAGTAGTGTTATAGATCATGCTGTTACAGAGGCCCGGAAATGGTTTCTAATTTATTCTCCGATTAAACAGCCTCAACAGAAATGAGAAAGAAGTCTTATCATGTCTGACAATAACAGATGTTCAGAAGCAGCAAAATTGTTTCCTGATGCAAAGCCTGAATAATCGAAGACAACATTTTGGGATCTGGAAAGGCCTGTAGCTTCTGTCACTTTTTTTTTTTCCCCCTTCCATTTCAGTGCTCTTTTTGCCCAAAAAGGCCCAGAAGAGAGGAGAACATGGCTGGAAAGCCACACTACAGCTACAGTCGAAAATGTTAACTAAATCAGCTTAGAGGTACAATTATACATTTATTTATAAGTCCAACATATAAGTCCAGTGCATTATAGGTGATGAGTCAAAACAGGAGTATAAGGAATAAGGAGTTTAAGGAAACAGCAGCTTATTTGACCAACAAGCCAAATTAAGTCAGTGCAAAATGTGAAGACACAAATGTCTCCATATATTTGTCCCCGGACATGCATACATATACATATTAAGAATGTTTCTGGAAAAACTGACTTAGCACAAACTAGATATAATACATACCTCCAAATGCTTCCACTGAAAGTTTTAAAAATCTCTTTTTTGCTTTTGGCACAAGATAATGTTGTGGCAAGCTGTGGCTTCTGTCTGTCTCTCTAACTCAGATTGACATTCTGATGCCCCCTACTGTTAAATCCTCCAAGGAAAATCATCCTCAATAAGGAATCAAAATCACTTCCTGCATCTGAAAACTTACTAACATTGAGGCCTAAAATTAAGGCACTGGGATTTAACATAAACTATTTACATTTATATCTGCCATACATTTCACTTAAACAGTGCTCTCAAGCATGCATGAGCAGACTTCATCAAGTTTCATTAGAACTACAATTGGCATCATGTGTTGTGGTCAGATGAGTCCAAAATAAAATGTTTTTTTAATGTACACCATTAGATAATAATAATAATAATCATAATAATAATAATAATAAGAAGAAGAACAGTAATAGTTGTTGCTGTTATAAAAAAGACATGGTTACTGTTACCCCAAAATATCCATTTTCCCATTTTTGTGTTGTATTGTTTGTAAAGATTTGAATCTGATTAAACAAGAACAGCATGATTATGTCTATTTAGTTAGTTATGTGTTGTTTAATTTTAATAGCAGGAGTGTTGTATTAGCTGTGCTCAAAGGTCTGACAGTAGTTTAGCTGCAAGATGTATGTTAATGCACTCATTTCAAAATATTATCCTTCCAGTAGTAACATGTTGGGACTTGTATGGCAGACCCTCCACATAAATGGGTTAAAGAATGTGTATAATTGTTGATATGGTGATGCTTTCTGTGAGGAGATGATTATTTAGCATTTTTGGAAGGAGTCTCCAGGACGAAGGGCTTTGTGGTTTCACTGTAACATAACACGTTGCAAGTAATATTCATTAGTTTTTTACTCCAGCATTGGTTTACTAATACATGGAATCACTCAGTATAATGGTACATTAATGATTATTAACATTTATTGCTCCTGAGTGAGCCAGCAGCACAGTGGTAATCGAAAGCTAATCAAAATATGCAGAGGAACTGGCAGCAGCCAGTTAGATTATATTAGATTAGATTAGAGAGAGAAAAAAAGAAACGCTGGCAATCAAACGAATGTTTATAGCTGCTATAACCTAAGAGATAACAAGAACTAACTTGTCTTGTGAATGTTCCATAACGTTAAAAAAAAAACAACCTATAAACAGTTAAAAAGTATGACATGACATTCTTTAATTTATATAAAAAATGTAATGAGCTATAAGACAAATAGGAAAATGTTTTAGGGAAAGGATCAACTTCAGGGTGGTAACAGTAACTCTGCTTTCCATCAGCATGCCCCATCGTGTTTTATTCCTTATTTATGACAAGTTGCTGAAAGATGGATAAACACCATATTGAATTAACCAAGTAGAAATTGCAGCCCTTTAACATATCCTATTAATTTAGGGTTCCAATATTAATTGGAAATTGTATTTGTTGACGTACAAAAGAGCTGCCAAAATAACTAGAGTTTCATTTTAGATGTGACAGTAGCTTCTGGCATCATGCCAGTAAAATGGGTCCTAATGAGGCTGAAAAATCAGAATAAATTAATGAGACAACACCAAGACATTCTTGAAAATTTCCCTCCCCAGAGATATGCAGTACATATCATTAACAAGTCCTTTATACATTGTATAAAGCAAACTTAATGGAAGATGATGCAATTATACTTTCAGTCATGAAGGGGGGAGAGGAGAGGAGAGGAAAGGATAGGATGATATCAGTGCCCCACAAGATTCAGACAACTGTCAATTATCATGGGGAAAAAAAGCCAGATTTCAGTTTGTTCAAAAGTATTTAAAGCCTGTAGCATACCGGGATAAAGTGATGCATGAACGCTTAACATGTAACAGAATGATGGAAAGAGCAATGTGTGCAGAATAAAAGGCTCATGATTGCAAGCATACCAGCTGATTTGTGAAGCATGGTGTCATGGGTACAAGTGGCTGCCAGTTGGACTGACTCACTCGGCTCAGATCATGTTCCTGCAGTAAAGTGAGCAGCAGGATGAAGGCTAAAGTGAACAGAAGCATCTGTTCAAAATCAAACAAACATTTCACAATTAATTGGCTGATGTTTTACCTTGTAGTAGGCAGAGTTCAGTTGTAAAGGATTCAATATAATGTTATAATATGTACAATTAAACTCTTAATTAAACATGTTTGACCTTATCATTGTTTGGTTTCATAGCCATAGTGCTGGGTTACTACTTACAGATTCCACTGTATGTTTGCTGACAAAGCCACTCAATACATATTTCAGAACCTATTACAGGTTCTGTGAGGAGATTATTGTAAACATATTTTCATTGCATCACCTCTTGAAAGCTGTTTTTATTCACCATCATTTATCTCGCCTAATTGTCGCCATCATTGGCTCATTACCGTGAAGTTGGTGTACTGGCGCACTGAGTATCTCTGCGTGGGTGGGCAGTGCCAGGTGTCATGTTGTTGCTGTCCAAAAGCCTCTATAATTGGAGCTAAATGCAGCATGAGCTCTTTACAGCTAAATTGCAAGCAAATTAACTAACATCAACTTAATTTCTCAGAGTCACTGCAAGAGGTTCCAGGAAAGGATAGAACATGCTTACTGAAAATGAATGTGTGAATTTATATATATATAGGCGCCATACTTTTTTTTAGTACAAACTTTGTTATAGATTTTTTATTTTATGAATTCTACATTATCAAGTCAGTACAAAAAACATTTTAGATTCCCAAACATTAGTTTTCTAGCACAAAATTAAATGTTACAGGGGCAGCTCTTAAAGGTTCTGTCTTACTCCTTGATAATGCTAGGAACCCTTACTTATCCAAAGAACTCTTGAGGAGCTCTTTTTTGTAAGTGTACAGGCCAGGCTACAAAGGTATGTTTTTAAGGTAACATATATACCTTACTCAGTGGTTTTTAGCTTCATAAAAGAGTTCTACTTGGAACTCTCTTAGATAGGGAAACACTGTTGTTTTCTACACAGAACATTTATGGGTTCATACAAGGGGCAGCTGAAGAACCATAAAGGGGTCTAGACTTGACTTTTTTAAGAGTATAGTCAATGTGAAACTTTTAACTTTTTTAACTTTTAAAAAAGGTTCAATCTTGAACTCTTCTGAGTGGACCCTGTAAGAAAGGGTTCCAAACTAGACCCATTTTAGGAAGCCAAGAACCCTTAACCCTTAATAAAACAAAGACAACAAAGAATCTTCTGTGTGACAGGCAGACAGACAGTGTAGCTTGAATAAGACTGGGGAATCCCAGATAAGTCCTAGATGAGTACAATGAGATCACATGATTTCTACTGACTTTAATTATCAGGAAAGCTAATCATCCAACTGTTCCCCTCCTCCCAGAAGCAGCAGCCACAACATCTCAAATCATAAGACTGTGATCTCAGCCGATGGGCAGAAAATGTTTGTGAACACAAGCCCTGAACGCCTTTCAAAGGTTAGCTCTTTTCTGTATAAAAATGTTTTCTACATCTTCAGAGCATTAACGCTGCAGGTGGCATGCAGACAAACCGGGTTTTTATAAACACCAGTGTCTGCCGGCGGTACTCAGAGGGAAATGTGATGAAGGAAAGGATAGACATGAAGGAAGATTGCACTCTTCACGCCTCAAACTGGCAGTCAGAATTAGGAGACACCATGATGGAGGATCACTGCCACAAGAAAGTGCTAATTAACCCGGCGAGGAGGTGAAGAAGCACCAGACAATGACACTACTCTATGTGCATATACATATACACAGCTTTAACTACAGTCACACACTCCTAAACAGCTCCAACATCTTTACACCATTTCCTCAAGGACTTCCTTGACAAAACTAGGAATAAGAACCCAAGACTGGTGCCACAGAACAAAAGAGTGCCTCTCAAGTTCATTATTATGTGAAAAATGGCAATAGCAGAAGCCTGGTGGAGGGCTTTGCCACAGGGAAATGTATTTTCTGTGGCTGTGATTTCACTCTGAGATGCCCTGTGGCAAAAAATTACCAATTTCACCATCCAAGAATTTGTCCACCATCTAGAAATGTCTCATTAGGTGTGCCAGACAACTAAATATCTCACAGAGACAGCCACTGTTTCTGTATAAGCCTGCTTTGGACAAGGAAGTACGAGTCATTTGAAACACTTAAAATACTTCCCTTTATTATAGTTGCCATTAAAATGATGCATATGGTGCAAATTAATTGTTTGTGAGGTGAGTGGTGGTCATTTACATAATTAGAATTTACTAGGGCTATTCCTCCAGCTTTTACCAAACTGGCTTGTTAATGAATGTGTAACAGAGTGAAACCCAATTACATCCTGTCTCTCTGCTGTATCACAACAGGACATGGCTGCAAGGCAGGAAGGTTCACTACACAATGGCTGAAAATCCAGACCAAACGCAGTTAAAGGAAAAATCGACCCTGAACGAGTTATTAATCATTATAATTAACGTGATCTTCAGTGAAATTCTGAGATGACTTTTTTTCTTTGTATTTGCTGGCATGATGCTCAAACTTCACTCTAGTTAACAGTTCCCTACATTACCCACAATGCTGTTCTGATGGTGCCAGTGAGATTTAAGCCTTTGCTTCATATTTATCTTCATCAAAGAGAGCAATGCAGCGGTACATTATTCCTTTGATCTGTCCAGCTTTTTAACATCCTCATCTCCTTACCTCTAGTTAAACAGTTCAGCATCCAAAGCTTCAACTTTCATGCTAATACCAATATGATTTCATCACATAATTAATTTACATTCTCATGTGCTTTTAACAGATTTCATTTATTGTCATGATAATTTTCACATTTCAGATGTGATTTTCTCACATGAATACTATTTTCACATGATTCCATATTGTTATCACATGCAATTTCAGGGTATGACATGGTGAAATGCAGCTTCACATGTTTTTCTTTATTATTCCCATAATCACATGTTAAAAACTACATGTGAATTTTCCTTAAGGGTTTAGTGGCTTTAGAAATACTTGGTAGTTCACTTGTGATTCACTTCTCATTATTGTGTCTATTTCACCTTCGTGTGTGTGTGTGTGTGTGATCACACAGGCTTCACTGGATCCGCTCCCACTGTTTCTATGGTGATGTAGCCGTGCATGGATGCTGTCCTCGTTTAACACATGCTCTGAAGCGCACACACTTATGCATCAGTCCTTCCTGATTTTATTAAGTGTTGACAGCATCTTTTCACTAAACATGAAACAGTCATGGCCACAGAAGGTCTGATTAAGGGTTTCCACCTCCATCTGGACCTTACACCTTTCTCCACACACACACACACACACACACACACACACACACACACACACATGCACCTCTTCTCACACAGATTTCTCACAGCACTCACCTCCTGAAAACAGCACAGTGAGGATTATGGATTTATGGAGTGTTCATATGGCTCCCTTGGCTATAGAAATGTGATTAGAAATGTAATCTGTGTAGAAAATATAAATGAATGATGAATCTGTGTAATATACATAAAATAAAAACAAGATACAATATTTTTAGTCCAAGCTCCGATGCTAATCTTTGATCACACTGATTTGGTGCAATTTTCAGTCAAATCCATTCATTCAGTTTAAAAATACAATACAAATAGATCTAAAAGGGATTTAGAACGATGATGAATGTGTCGGATGTTTGAGCTTCGCTCTAGGATCCTAAAATAACCCTTTGGCCGCCCCAATGCTTCTCTCCAACCCCCACTGGAATGTAGCCTGGCTGTTGTCATGGCGATGGAGAAAGTACAGGAGGACCTTTTTTCCAAACCCTCTGATTAAAAGTGCTCTGTCCTTGTCTCTTTTCTCCTGTTATCCCATTATTATCAGTGGTTCTCAAACCAGTTCCAGGCGGTCCACATTCATGCACTTTCCCAACTCACACAACACTGCAATAGAGCAGAAATGTGGCTCACCGCAGGGTCCTGAGTTTAAGAACCACCCATGTTTACCTCATCTTCCAGAGCTAGCTGCAATCCACATCGAATCATATGTCAGATAGAACATTTCACAGCGTTGTTGAATTCTCAAATCTGATTGGTCAGAAGGTGTTGATTAATTTTCTGTAACTCATGATGGCTAAAATTTGAGTAACAGGTTTATATTACAGGTTTATATGTACTGATTCTAATATGTTATTGTTTCTATAGTAACAAGAACAGTAGGTCACAGGGACTTGGCAGATGATCCACATAACTGAAGTCTTATATATATATATATATATATATATATATATATATATATATATATATATATATATATAAAATATATATTTATTTATTTATTAATTAATGTGTTGTAATTTAAGAAAAAAAAATTATAATCATTAATATGGGGAAGTTTTCTGTAATGAGATGTTAATTTAATGGAAAGCATCAGTGGTTTAGAAAATTTCCCCCATGGAAGAGTCTTCAGGATACTTTGTGCTTTCCAGTTTCTCTGTGATATGACATGCTTTTTTTTCCTTTTTTTTTTTTTAGGAACTTCGAGAGAGAGAGAGAGAGAGAGAGAGAGAGAGAGTGAGAGGCTGGTAAAGGAAACGACTTTTTATATGACTTATGTGATAACATGAATGATAGTGATAACATGAATTAACTTGTACATTAAACTCCATAACATTCATAATAAATAATAATTTAATAATTAAATGTAACTATCAGTGGTTAAAAAGCATGATGTGTCTTTCATTAATAAATTATAAATTGTAATATCTGTGATATCTGTGACAATTCAAGGCATGCTGTTATAGGAAAATACCCCACTACAGAGTGGTAATACACCACCCCAGCATGGATTATTTTCCCATAAAAGCATGTCCCTTGTGTTATATTCCTTACTTAATGGCTCACTGTCTGCTGCACTAAGAATTTCTCTACATACATATGGATTTATATTAAGTTATGGGTGGAAACGGTTTCGAAGGCACTACTCAAGCTACAAGAGGAAAATCAATAATGTAATTTGTAAAAGATTTGACTGACTGATTTGTTTAAAGTATGTGTTTAATTGCTTAAATTACTACTGATAGCATGGATTGACACGCCTTAGCCTGGGCATACATGTCCTTGCCCATTACCCTGCTAATAGAGAACATTATCAGAATGTTCAGTAATGCATTCCACATATTCTAAGAAAGTTGGAATGGGTTGAAATAATGGGTTGTTTCATAAAGATCTAACAATTTAGGGTTGGGGGTGGTTTTCATATTCATAGAATCTGGATTTCTGTGAATTAATGAAATTTTGTGAAACTTGCATCTCAATCCAGAAAACAAACTCTGGGGGACTTTAAGGGTGAAGGACCTTATGAAACACCAAACAGTAGCTCAGAGTCTTCTGTTCACCAACAATTTTAAACACTAATCTCTCACTGCCCCTCCAAAATACAGCCACATTCTGAACACTTTTATTGTGACTAGAACATCTGGTAACAGGTTGATGAATGAACACAGGGCTCAAAGATACAAATGGGGGAAAATTAACCCGTTAGCTCATCAGTATCTGGAATTATATAAATATAAAATAATAAAATAAAATAATTTTTTTTTTTTTTTTTTTTAAAAAGCACTTAACAACAAGAAATGCCTCCTTGGGGAAAAATTCTATATTGATAAATGAGAACCTTCTTCTTTCCCACCTATTCTTTCTGGAACTAGAAATCATTGTGCTACTAAGGAACATTAGACACATCAGGAGATAACACCGTCACCCTGACTGAAACATTATCTCTTCATAACACTTTTAGCTACTCATGGAAAATGGAAAATGTTATTAGTGAGCTTGCATTAGAAGTGCACATGTTGCTGTTCTGGGTGATGCCAGTATGCACCATAAATAAAAAACATGGCATCTTAACTGCCTCTATTCATTTATATTTTCATACCTTAACATTTGTTATCCAATGACTACATGGCTGTGACTATAATACAAAATGATTTAGCTAAATTAAAGATGTAGTTCGTAACATCTTAAAATGTTTCTAGATCTGTAATAATAATATAATTGAAAAAAATACCTTAGAAAAACAGTTTGTGATATTGTAAGGCAGTGGACTGTGTAAATTTCTTAATTTTAAGGTTTCCAGTTCTATATTTCTGACCCTGAAAATAGCCCCATCTGCAGGCAAAACAAAGCTGCTTGGTTTGGCTGTTTTTCCTTAAAAGGTAACTCCTACACATAGCAAGGCATATCATAGATAGCATATATACATTTGCATGACAACATGCAATTTGTTTGGTAGTTGGGAAAACATCAGCGCAATGCCATTTTTTGATCATCTTCTCCTCGCTGTCAATCAAATTGACACTACTCAATCTTGGGTGTCTGAGCTCAATTATGTGGAAGAGTGCAGATAGTGCTTTCCTTCAATTGTGTTATACCGCGCTGTGACATAGCATGAGCAGCAGAAAAAAATGTGGTTGACTTCAAATGTCTCAGAGGACGCATGTGTTAGCCTTGACCTTGCTAGCTGTTGTATGACGAGATATCTGACTAGTGCATGGGAATTCGCAGTTGACCAAATTGAGGACCAAAATGACTTGAGGCAGCTCGTTGGCACAGTGGGAAGCATTACCACCTTGCAACTCCGCCTGGATCCTGTGCAGAGTTTTGCAGAGAGCTCCCCTTGTCCACATGGGTTTCCACAGGGTTCTCCGGTTTCCTCCCAGCTCCAAAAAGAACATTCCAGTAGATGGATTGCTACATTAAATTACCCCTAGGTGTGAATGTGTGCATGTATAGTGCCCATCTAGGTTATAGTCCCTCCTCCTGGCCAGTGTTCCTGGGATAGGCTCTTGATCCACCATTACCCTGACCAGGATTAAGTGATTACTGAAGACTTTATCATTAGCAAATGTTGGGAAAAGATGTGCATATGACATTGTTGAGGCATAATTTGTGTATGTTGGTCGAGATTTCTGTGTATCTGTTTTCATTTCAATTGCAGTTCTCCTCACAGGCAGCAAAAATGACTAACTGCTCCTTTAATAGAGTGAGCAACAGAAATTGTTGATTCATCCATGGTTCCTTAGTTTAGGGGGTGTTTTAAACCCTAATACCTAACAGTTTTACATGTTACAATAAAAATGTTATCTGGTTTGCTGGACTAAACCATAATTAACAACTTGCAAACTGCTATTAGCCTTCAAATGTATTTAATTTTGAGCAAAGTAATCACACGTATTTTATTTAGTGCATTCTTGAGCACTGAACCTCAGTAATAATGTCCAAGGCAACTGGCAGCAATTTGGCCACTGGAGACTGCTCTTATCTAAAATGTGCTAATTTATTCTCTTTATAACACTATAAAACATGGTAGAAATACAGCCCTCTAGAGAGGTGACTCAGCAGAGCTGAACAAAATCACAGAGTCAAAGAAGTGCTAAGTTTGTTAAGTTATACAAGGCAACGATAACATGCAGCTAAACTGGATGGCATCCTTGAGCTTAAAAAATAATCAAAGGACAGGGTCTGATTATTCTCAAGCTTTTGTCCTATTGTTAAGCCATGTATTTAAGATAGACATTTTGTTTCACTTGCACATGTTCCTAAATATGTTTCGTTCCATCTGCTCACATTAAATGGACACATTTTGGAAACTACACATGTATATGAGGATTACAATAGAACACTGGTGTTTTGAAATCTACTGTATTGAAATCAGCACCCAGAACATTAGATTACACCACAGCCTGTTGAAGTCTCGATTCTGATTGGTCAGAAATTGTTGATTAGTTTTCTATAACAGCAGCTCTGACAAAAGTGCAGCTCTAATTCAAATCACAGGTTTATATTAATGCACTGGTTCTAATAAGTAGCACTAACACAAGGACTTGCTGCATATGATGGATGCTCCACATAACGTATGCCTAATAAATGAATAAAAACATGTTATTTAACTAATAAAAACTTGATGTTTGAAGGAGTCTTCAATGTCAGCGATTCGTAACAGTCTGTACACTTTCTGCCTTTCTGGAAAGTCCTCAGAACAGAACCTGGCAATGTGTTTTTTGTATTATTAACTTCAAGAGAGAGAAAACGAGAGAGGGGATGTGACTGAATAACTGTTTATAGCTTTTATAACATTGGTTTTGCATACGTTCCACAGCACTAAAATGTAGTAATAAATGAATAACAACTATTATGTGTCATTCTTTAATAATGATAAGAAACCATTGGCAAATTGTTGTGGTAAAAGCGGAGTAAAATACTTTAGGATGTGCTGTTATAGGAAAATAATCTTTGAGGTGGTAACAGTAACTCCGCTTCATGTCGGGCCACATCACTTTACTCTGTTATTGATTATATTTCCACACACAATAACCACACATCCCACTGTGTTTTATTCCTTACTTGTTATAAGTTTAAGTGAGGCAGAATGACAAAATCAAGCAAACTAAGCATTTGAGAGTTATTACAGTGCCTCATTTTCCAGTTCAGCTTAAAGAAAGGTGCATTTTCCTGACATCGCAAAGCATTTCTTCATTGTCAGGTAGTATAAAACAACACTGTTGGTTTAGGTCTTTCACCATCTACAGTGCATACTATTGTGAAAAGATTCAGGGAATCCGGAGAAATCTCATTGCGTAAAGGGCAAGGCCGGAAACGACTGTTGAATGTCCGTGACCTTCTAGCCCTCAGGCGGCTTTGCCTGAGAAATCGTCATGCTACTGTGATAAATATAACCACATGGGCTCGGGAGTACTTTGGAAAATCGTTGTCACTTAACACAGTTTGCCGCTGCATCCAGAAATGCAACCTGAAACTCTATTACGCAAGGAGGAAGCCACACATCAACTCTATGCAGAAAGGCCGCCGAGTTCTCTGGGCCTGAGCTCATCTCAGATGGACTGAAAGGCAGTGCAAACGTGTGCTGTGGTCAGAGGAGTCCATGTTTCAGCTTGTTTTTGGGAAAAATGGACGTTATAAGACTGTTATAAGCAAAAGGTGCAAAAGCCAGCATCTGTGATGGTATGGGGGTGCATCAGTGCCCACGCCATGGGTGACTTGCATATGTGTGAAGGTAACATTGATGCGGAGGCGTATATTGGGATTTTAGAGAGACATATGCTGCCATCAAAGCAATGTCTTTTCCCAGGAAGTCCATGGTTATTTCAGCAGGACAATGCCAGGCCTCATTCTGCACATGCTACAACAGCGTGGCTTTGTAGACACGCGTGTCTCCTATGGCGCATCATGAAGAGGAAAATCAGACAATGGTGACCAAGGATTGTTGAGCAGCTGAAGGCGAAAATTGCAAAACTGCAACAATTAGTATCCTCAGTTCCCAAAAGATTAAAAAGTGTAATTAACAGGAAGGGTGATGTAACACGGTGGTAAACATGCCTCTGTCCCAACGTTTTTTTTTTTTTTTTGAGTGAAGGCATCAAATTCTAAATTTGTTTCTATTTACAAAATACAATTAAGTTGCTCAGTGAAAACATTGAATATCTTTTCTTTGTACTTTTGTCAGTTAATTAAAGTTTCAAGAGACTTGACAAATCACAGATTTTTGTTTTTATTGCATTTTAGTAAAAATCCCAACTTCTATGGAAGTGGGGTTAGTAGTGTGTAATCACCTATTAATTGTTGGATTTCAGGGAAAAAATGAACTCAATCATTTACCAGTACCTGCAGCAACAGTGCTGTTTTATACTACCTGACAAGGAAGAAATGTTTTGTGATGTCAGGAAAATGCACCTTTCTTTAAGCTGAACTGGAAAATGAAGCACTGTTATTTAGACTCTTAACTCTCAAATGCTTAGTTAACTTGATCTGTCATTCTGCCTCACTTAAACTTATAACAAGTAAAAAATAAAACACAATGGGATGTGTGGTTATAGGAAAATAATCAATGACAGAGTAATGTGATGTAGCCCGACATGAAGCGGAGTTACTTTTACCACCCCAAAGATTATTTTCCTATAACAGCACATCCTAAAGTATTTTATTCCACTTTTACCACAGCAATTTGCCAACAGTTTCTTATCATTATTAAAGAATTACACATAATAGTTGTTATCCATTTATTACTACATTTTAGTGTTGTGGAATGTATGCAAAACCAATGTTATAAAAGTTATAAACAGTTATTCAGTCACATCCCTTCTCTCGTTTTCTCTCTCAAAGTTAATAATACAAAAACACCCATTGTCAGGTTCTATTCTGAGGATTTTCCTGTCGCAGAAAATGTAAACTGTTATAAATCGCTGACAGTGAAGACTACTTCAAATTTCAAGTTTTTATTTGTTAAATAACATGTTTTTATTAATTTATTATTAGGCATGGGTTATGTGGAGCATCCATCATATGCAGTAAGTCCTTGTGTTAGTGCTACGTATTAGAACCAGTGCATTGATATAAACCTGTGATTTGAACTAAATGAATGTTTCCCAACTATTTCCGTATTTACATTTCAAAAATCTACTTCAAGTATAAGACACCCACTGAGCTAAAAAGACATGGCTGAATGCCGACACACTGATGCTGAAACCCTTAAATGCTATCTTTGTGGTCTCAATGGAGCGTATAATTTGTCAAGACTCTCGCTGACTGCCTTGTATTTAAACACCCATGGTCTGACAGGATGAGGGCCTCTTGAGCCAACAAAGCTGTCATTATGAAAATTCAGCTCTTTTTTGTTGTTGCTGTTCACAATCCAGACTGTATTTACAGGAAAGAAAGCCCATAAGCAGTTGTGGACACGATGACTTTTCAGATATTTCTTTTTAAAGCACAGATTCGCCCTGGGCCTCATTCTCTACTGTCACATTTTATTTGTTTTTGCTTGCAAGGCAAACATCCTGCACACAAACCAACCACAAAGAATCACTTGTTTAGGGCAGAGGTACCATTTATAATTAGTTATGTACAGTAGGGTACAGAAGAATAGGAAAAGATTCCAAAATCAGGTTGGATTTCAACACCCAAAACAGCAAGCACAGACAAAACAGGTTAAAGGAAAATTTTATTTTACAAACTGACCTATGTGCCTCATCCGTACCATGATTACGACAGACAAAATATAGAATATGCTTCTATACTGAGAAAAATGTTCATCTTACCTATAATGGAAGTCTAAGGGCAGTTGTTAGGGTAGTCAGTAACTGTACTTTTGTATAAGCTCTAATATCTACAATAAATCCTACAAGAGATAGGAATGCAATTTTTGTTACTTGTTAGCAACATACACATGAACACATGGAAGTGTCTCAGTTTTGGATGTTAGTTTTTGGTGTGGGTGTTGGTCTCAGTGCATGGTTACTTGGGTAATATGTAACTATATACAGTGCACTCGGTAAATATGAGCAAAGACGGCTGTGAAAAATTGTCTTTATTGTTTAACCTTTTGTTCAAAAAATTCACAAAAATACTCTGCTTTCATGGATATCAAACAATTGCAAACATATTTATCTTTGTTAAATATAGGTGTGCAACAATTATTGGCACCCCTATGAATTCATATATATATGTTTATTTTCAAAAAATATATTTGAAGTATATTCCCATTGATATTTTACATTTTTTTAGTATACCTGGGTGACTAGGAACAGGAAATTGTTCAACCATGACTTCCTGTTTCACAGGGGTATACATATGAGGTAACACATAGGCCAAATTCCCTTAGTCATTCATAACAGGTAAGACCAAGGAATATAGCTGTGATGTGCAGCAAAAGGTTATTGAGCTTCACAAAATGGGAAGTGGCTATAAGAAAATAGCAAAAGCACTGAAAATGCCCATTTCCACCATCAGGGCAATAATTAAGAAGTTTCAGTCAACTGGAAATGTTATGAATCAACCTGGAATTGGACATGTGTCTATATTATCTCAATGCACTGTGAAGGTTCTGGCTCACAGAGAGGTAGCCATATGGAAAAGTACCTCATGCCCACGGTTAAATATGGTGGTGGCTCTTTAATGTTTTGGGGCTGTTTTTCTGCCAGAGGACCTGGACATTTTGTCAGGATACATGGCATCATGGACTCTATCAAATATCAACAGATATTAAATGAAAACCTGACTGCCTCTGCCAGAAAGCTTAAAATGGGCCGTGGTTGGATCTTCCAGCAGGACAATGATCCAAAACATACATCAAAATCAACACGTATTCTCCAACCTCATCAGGCATTATAGGAGAAGACTCAGAGCTGTTATTTTGGCAAAGGGAGGTAGCACAAAGTATTGACTAAAAGGGTGCCAATAATTGTTGCACACCTATATTTAACAAAGATATTTTTTTGATAAACCTGTGTTGTGTTTGTTTGATATCCATGAGAGCAAAGTATTTTGTGATTTTTTTTTTAACAAAAGATCAAATGGTTAAACCATAAACAAAATTTTTCATAGCCTTCTTTGCTCATACCAAGGGTGCCAATATTAGTGGAGGGTACTGTATGTTTCCATTTTTTTAACAAATATAAATAGTAGGTGCATTATTCAGGGGTGTTTTTTTTTTTTTTTTCCACAAAGCTTGCCAGAAAAATTCACAGGGCATCTGGTTGAGACTCTAGGTATGTAGCGGGACTGGAATCCCACAGGACACAGCAAAAAAAAGTCATGCAACTAAAGGTTTTTATTTACTTTCATTCAGGCATGATTGAGCTGTCAGAGACTATGTTCATTAACATGACAATACAAGTTTCATTCATCCATCCTTAGTAACTGCCTGGTCCAGATTGTGGTGGTTTACATTAGGCTACTATATTGTTAATATTTTGGGGGGAAAGAGCCAATTAAATCCATTAGATTTGTTAAAATTGGTTTAGGTACAACTAAAGACAAGTGTGTGAGCGAGATTAAAATAACAGTACCGCACACATCTGTAGTTAAGACTAATTATGAATTTGAGTGATGAAGCTGAAGTTGAGGAACTATCAGAGTCAAAATTCACAGATCATGGTGACAGTGCTGCCATTTCTGCCATTGGGGTTTTTCCAGTGTTTTGTGTTTTCAAATGTGTCCAGGGTTAAAGTTCAGGCCTCGCCCACTTCAGGTTTAAATCTGAACATTTGGAGCACTAAACAGATACAGATACTGGCATTGTAGTACACTCCTAATGTATATGGCTTACCTTTTACATAAGAGCAGCTTTGGTAAGAATTTCTCTCATGTATGTCTCATCCTAATACCTTAACTGTTAAAGTAAAATGTCTGTAGCCTTGTTTTTGATTTGTGCCATATAGTTTGTGTCATATTTTAAATGTTGATCGGCAGTTCAACATCTGCCCTCAGACTTCAATTATAAGTTATATTTAAGTAAACGTTCTGTTCTTTTCTCACTACAAGGAAATGTGTCCATGTTCATGTCTGAGGTAATCACATAGAGGTTACAGATGCTATTCATGGAGCTGGTTAGGGGAAGAAATATACACTGGAGTATTCCGTGAAATGTGCGTCCATACATTTTTTTTTTTTTTACAGGGCAAACTGCTGGCAGTGATGTTGCCATCACAACAGCAAGTGAAATGTCATATCACTTTTGAGCTCAGTGGCTGAGTCAGTGCTATTTTCTGAGTTTGAACCCCCAGATTGCCAGAGTGCCCTTGAACAAGGAACTTCCTCAAGATTTGATGGACAAAACGCATCTATCAGATAAATAAATGCATACATAAATGTGAGCTTCACTGTTCCACCTGTCAAAACAAGGCTCTCAGAGTCTACATCTTTCTAAACACTCACTAAATCTCTAAATGTGCTGGCCATGAACATGGGAATGCAGATTTGAGGCAATTATCCTTGTTTGATTTCTATATGAGGAATTCTAAATTAGATAGTTAGATAGATAGATAGATAGATAGACAGACAGACAGACAGATAGATAGACAGACCGATAGACAAGTGCTGTAGGCTTGGCCTTTTTAGAGCATCCCTTCATGAAAGATGAATTACCTCAGATTGGTACAGACAGATACAGGTCAGCTCTCTCAGCTTTACAACAACCACACATCCCACTGTGTTTTATTCTTTACATCAATTACAACATCAGGTGAAACACGAGTCTGAGCTTACCTGAGGTAGCGCAGTGGCTCTGTGGTCTCAGGCTCTTTTTCACCCGGGCTGTGGTTCATCTTTGCCAGGGAGAGATACAGAGCAGGGTACAGGTGATGAGATTCAGCAGCAGATTCTTCTGTACCAGTCAGCCCCTCTCTCTCTCTCTCTTTCTCAAGCCCGTCCTCTGTCTCTGCCTCTCCTGTGCTGGCTGGGTGGATGATAAATCAGCCTCCACACATGGATCAGCTGTTCTTTCAGTCGCTGTTGGCCAATTAAGAAGCAGAGAATGCCAGAGAGAGGCATCTGATTGGCTGAAGTAGCCAGTGCTGCTCGCTCACTCAAGGGGAGGCTGCATCACTTTGTGTAGCAGCATCTTCAAAATATGCAACACATCATGGTGCAGTTTAATATCAGACATTTCCAAGCTTGTTCGCATATTCATAATGCTCCTCTCAATGGACTATCAGTGGAAATCTAGATCTCATATGACATTTACGAATGAAAAATATTGTAATATTGTGGATGCATATCAATATAATTTTTTTTTAAATGATAAGATCGGTCACAGTTTTGAAGTAAATAGTTTATTTCTAGTTATATTTAAGGGTGATTAAAGCTAAAGCTAATTTGTTATTTTAATTATTAAGGTTACAGTCAAATGCAAAATTATTGGCAGCCTTCAAGAAAATGGCTGTATAAAATAAATATTACTATTTAATCAAACACAATTAAAGAAACCATATGCCTGCCCTCAATAACACATTGCACAGTTATTGGCATTCTTAAATATACACTATATGGGCAAAGGTTTGTGGATACCTGATGGTCACCCATATGTGGTTCTTTCCCAAACTGCTGCCACAAAGTTAGAAGCACACAATTCTATAGAATGTCTTTGTATGCTGTAATACTAAAGAAAAATCCCCAAAGCCATCAACTGCATTTATCATATCTAGTTTTGCTAGCTCTCTCTCTCTCTCTCTCTCTCTCTCTCTCTCTCGCTCACACACACACACACACACACACACACACACACACACAAAATCAATACCATTAAAATCACCTGTCTAATATTGTGTAGGTCCCTCTTGTGCTGCCAAAACAGCTCTGACCCATTGAGGCATGGACTCCACAAGACCTCTGGAGGTGTGCTGTGGTATATGCCACACCAAGACAGATCTTTAAGTTCTGCAAGTTGCGAGGTGGAGCCTCCATAGATTGGACTTGTCTGTCCAGCACATCCCACAGATGCGCGATCAGATTGAAATCTGGGGAATTTGAAGGCTAAGTCAACACCTTGAACTCGATCGTGTTCCTCAAACCATTCCTGAACAATTTTTGCAGTGCAGCAGGGCGCATTATCCTGCTGAAAGAGGCCACTGCCATTAGGGAACACTGTTGCAATGAACGGGTGTACTTGGTCTGCAACATTCTTTAGGTTGGGGCTGCATGTCAAAGTAACACCACATGAATGCCAGGACACAAGGTTTCCCAGCAGAACATTGTCCAGAACATTGCCGTCCACATGATGTAAAAGAAAACGCGATTCATCAGACTAGGCCACCTTCTTCCATTTCTCCATGGTCCAGTTCTGATGCTTACGTGCCAATTGTAGATGCTTTCAGTGGTGGGCAGGGGTCAGCATGGGCACCCTGACCAGTCTGTGGCCACGCAGCCCCATACGCAGCAAGCTGTGATGCACTCTGTGTTCTGACACCATTCTATTATACCCAGCATTAACTTTTTCAGCAATTTATGCTACAATAGCTCTTTTGTGGGACTGGGCCAGACGGGCTAGTCTTCTCTCCCCATGCGCATCAATGAGCCTTTCTTGGACCACTTTTGGTAGGTTCTAACCATTGCATAGCGGGAACACCCCACAAGACCTGCCATTTTGGAGATGTTCTGACCCAGTCGTCTAGCTACCACAATTTGGCAAAAATGGCATGGAAGAGTGGCAAGGTGAAAACCACTGCCAAAACAGAACATTAAGGCTCATCTGAATTTTGCCAAAACACACCTTGACGATCCTCAAACCTTTTGGGAGAATGTTCTGTGGATTGATGAGTCAAAAATGGAACTGTTTGGAAGTCAGGGGTCTGGTTACATCTGGCGTAAACCAAACACATACCTACGGTCAAGCATGGTGGTGGAAGTGTGATGGTGTGGGAAGTGTGATGGTGTGGGGATGCTTTGCTGTTTCAGGGCCTGGGCAGCTTCCAATAATTGAGGAAAACATGAATTCTGATCTCCACCAGAAAATCCTAAAGGAGAATGTCCGGTTTTCAGTCCATAAATTGAAACTCAAGCACAGCTGCATTATGAAGCAAGACAATGATCCAAAGCATAGGAGTAAATCCTAGTCCTAGAAGTAAGTGAAAGACTAAAACTCTCTGGTTGACTCTGCCAGGAGGTTACAACTACACTATAATGTTTTTCACCACATGTAACCAAAGCAACACAGAAATGATTGGGCAACACGAGAGTCAATGTTTTACAAAGGCTCCAGTTTTTAACCCTTTGGTCTGAATGGAAGAGGAACGTACATATGGACTATCCTAAGAATAGAAAAAGAGATAGAACTGTCCTGTATGGAAGACTGTCCAAGATCCTTTACAAGTGTCTCCAACCTTGTTAGACATTAGATCAAGAGATTTATTGTTATTTTATCCAGGGAAGGCATCACAAAATATTAACTGTGGGGTTGCTCATCAATTTGAAACCAGCAAGTAGTATTCACGCCTCTACTGCCAAGAAGTCTAGTCCTTCTTGCTACTAATTTGTATGCCTCAAATACCCTTAAAATATTCTTCAAACAGAAAGGAAGCGATTGAAGAAAGACTATTTTAGGCCTTTAACCTTGACCCAATCAAATCAGTTCATTTGCTGGGTACAGTGATGATTCCTTATAAATCATTCAAATATTAAACCACTCATTCTTGAGATGTCGCAAATCTTGGATGGATGAATGAATGCACAGACTCACAGACAAAAAAATAATGCCTCCACTATATTTTGGTGGACGCAAAAAATGCAATAATCACACATTTAAAAAATGCTCGGTTAAAATAAAACTGTACAAAATTCTTCTAGAATTTAAGCTGAAAATACTGCTCCTTTTCATGATAGGCTATGGGGTTGTAGAAACTTTTTTTTGTACTGATAAGGTCTGTACATCTATAAGATGCAACAATGTAACCTGAAAACAGATGCATTTGCATTCATTCACATATTACAAACAAATGTATGCTATTTGTAAATTTAATGAACACTTAATCATCTGCAAATGTTAATATGGCACACCTATTTTTTTTTTTTTTTTTTTTTTTGTAACAGTTGCATGAACAACATAATTTAAAACTCCAGCAGCTGAAATCTTACAAAAAGGCAAAGGCAGTTAGAAAAAAAGAGGCGGAATGTATATTTTCTGTATGATTGTATGTAATATAAAATAACTGAAGGAAATTGTGTAATGAATAGTGTTTCATTAGATTGAGTACATTTTCTCAATCACTCAGTATGAAACAAAGAAAATAGTACTATAATCACAATTAATAACACTTGTGATTGTTCTAAATAATTGAATCCAACTCTGTTTAAGAATAATTAAAATCTTCTACAGGGAGTTATTTCTGGGTCTGCAATTTTAATTATATGTACGTGTAGTGTTTGCAGGTCTTTCTGTTGAATGAAGACCGAGTCAACACTCCCCCCTTCAGAGTGTGTGATGTTACTGCAGCTGGTCACAAGAGGACTCGGATAATAAAGACTAATCAGAACACTGACAAATAGCCATAACAAGCTGCTTGTTACCCGTGCTTTCATTATCTAATTAAATATAGTCAGGTAAGTCAGTGATAATCACCAGCACATTGGTATTACTACATTTTTGTACATAATGAAAATTGCCTGGCAAACATGAACATGAAGGCAGGTAGAAAAAAAAAATGCAGCTTTGTAGTAGCACCCTTTGAGATACTTACAGGATCAGAGATACTTGTTATTGCTGCATGGAAAAATATCAACATCTCTTTATTTCTCTTATATCTTCATTTCTTTACTTTTACAAACATGGCAAGTAGGAATTTGACTTGCCAAGCGTGGAGATGTGAATGTCTGACTAAATTAGTGGTGTTTTGTGGCTAAAAAAAAAAAAAAAAAAAAAAAAAGTTAGTCTGGGAGGGGTGTTAAATTAGCATATCCAGTAATATCCATGTGGCTGAACTGATGAACCCAATAAAAAAAAAAAAAATGAAACTTCAGATGTAATAAATACTCCAGTCCAGTCTGATTGGCTAGAAGGTGTTAATTAATTATCTATAACAGCAGTCCTGAACAGAAGTTCTGGCTGCAAATCAGTTCACAAGTTTATATTAATACTCTTGTTCTAATAAGAGTATTAATCCTATAATAAAAAATGTACACATTGACTTGCATGGCCACATAAACAGATTTTTGAATGATGTAATTGTTGATATAACATTTTCTGTAAGTAGACATTTCACATTTATGGAAGGAGTCTCCAGTACTTTGTAACAATCAGAGGTAAAGCTGTAACAAAGCTTTCTGCGACAGGAAAGTCTTCAGGACAGAGTGCTCTGTGCGTTGCGGTTTCTCAGTAACTTGACAAGCTGCTTTTTTTGTCTTAAATTTCGAGAGAGAAAAATTGAGATGCTGGTGAAGGAATGACATAATGATGTAATTACTGCTATAACGTAAATAAGAACGGGACCTACCTTTTCCTCACAGATGGTAAACAACGAGGCTATAAATGGTTAAGAAGTATGTGACTTTCATTAATAAATACATTTTAATTATTGGCAAATTGCTGTGGTATAAAGAAAAGTAAACACTTCGAGATGTGCAGCTGTTGGAAAATAATCAACTTCAGGGTAAACAACAGTAAGCTGTATCACATCAGGATTATTTTCCTAAATTAATACTGTACCTCATGCATAATTTATTTTTAAAAAAATTTATATTATATATATATAAAATAAAAAAAGCACAACAGATCAAATTTAGTTTTTATTATAATCATTAACGGACAGACCAAAAATAAATGAAATTGGGGTTTTTTTTGTACAATTCAGAAAGGGGATGCATACAGTGCTGACATCCCTGGACAATGGAATGGCGTTAGCTCTCAGCAGCATCAGGCAGTAGTCAGAACCACAGTCAGATACAGGCCTCCTTATTCCACAGGCAGCTCAGACCCTGAGAGAAGAGCTTAAGAACAGTAAGAACTCCACCTCAATGTGCTCGTGGGGGCTAGAAGCTGACCAAATCCTGGCTGAGAGTATTTACTTACAGGCTTTTGTAAAGAGGAGTGAGGTGGAGAGAAAAAAATAAAAAATTTGTTGATCATGGACTACCGGTCCTTCCAGCTTAATCGAAATCCCAGGAACACTGCCAGCAACTAAATCAGTTTAGAAGCAACAGGAGTTGGGGGGGAAGCATGCCCATAATTTTAGGATTGAATATTATATTTTTCCCCCCATTCAGTCCTACATTTGAGCAGTGTTACAGAAGACATTTGCTTATTATCTCTAATAGGCAAAAACCGGTGTGCGCTGTCCTGCACAACGCTTTTCTACTAGCATTAAACACTGTACTACAGCCAAATCAGCTTCTGACAAGTTTATACAAAGACATTCCAGGGGTTCCTGTTGTTGGATTTAGTCTTCAACTGAATGTTTGAAACTTCTTATGGAAAAAATATACGATGATCAAGTAGTTCAAACAGTCTAGGCCACTGAATTATCCTTCATTTAAAGTGAAGCACACCCATGTACAGTTTTAAATATCCCCATTTACAAACATAACCTAAAAGCATTAAAAAGAGATAATGAAAGAAAAAAAAAAAAAAAAAAAGAAAAAAAAAAAAAAAAAAAAACCACACCACACACTTAATCAAACACTTCCCAAGTTCCAGCCCCGGTCCCTTTTCCTCCAAAAAAATCATGTGTCCACGATTTCAAGAAGAGCTGAAAAGAGGACACAAATTCAAACAAATTCAAAACAAAACAAAAAATACAAACAGTAGTCCAATTGTGGCAGTTCAGTAACCATGCCTCCCCAAACAAAAAAAAAAAACTTGGTTAAATTTTTTTAAGCTTATTTTAGAATTGAAAAATACACACTAAACTGCCAGATGTAAAACCACCTTAACAGTATAACAATACCTTGTACAGGTCAGCCCTAAAAAAAAAAAATTTAAAAAAAAAAAGACTCCTTTAAAGGGGAGGAGGGGGGAGAGTAAGTTTAAAAAAAATTTTAAAAAAAAAAAAAAAAAAAAAAAAAAAAAAAAAAAACCCTTAGGATTAGTTATTTTGCACTCCCATAGTATTGTTTAAGAGACGGCAAGTGTGAGCCACACTGAAAATCTATGTTTTACAAAGCTGAAGCATTCTTAGATGGTCCTCAAAAATAAAAATAAAACATCCTGGCTTCCTGTGCAGCCTGGTTACCTCCACTTAGTCAAGAGGAAGGAGGCATGTTTGCTAACATGGAGAGGTTAACTATTCACCTTGTACACCAAAAGAATCCCACCAGCAGCAGAAACACAAACATGGAGATGAAGGAGACCAGTGAGCGACAGACATCACCAGTGTGAATGTGGCAGAATCACTGCAGCCAACGGGGCATATAAACAGACCTGATACACAACGTCTGTTCCAGAGGTCCAACTCTCTCTGTGTTAAATCTGATCATTCACCCAGTCTCTCAGGACTCACTCACTGTCTCAGTGGATTATTTCTGATTGGACAAAAGGTCTCCAGTAAACAGAGAGAAATGCTTTTATTGCTTGGTAGCTGGTTATCTGATATTAATTAATATCCAACTGGTGTCCAGGATTTCTATAATGAGAGATCAGTGAAGGAGCAGCGGCGATAGAGGGAGGCATTATTTCCAATTATTTGTCGTCTGGGAGATAGAGCGGGACGGGATCATGTCAAGGAGATACTCCCGTTGACGATCTGCTGGAGAGGTCGTCTTGAGTACAGACAGACTCGGGTTAACATAGGCCATAGTGACACCTGTATGAAGACAGTGCAAGGAAATCAATACAGACTGCATGATAATGACAATAATAATAATAATCCTGTATGTACTGAGCAAAATAATAATACTATTACTAACAGTACATTTTACTAACAATAAACTGTGCTTTATTATTAAAAAAAACAAACAAACAAACAAACAAAAAAAAAAAACAGAAATCAAGGTTTTCTTTGATCATGCAAAAA